>JBAIZL010000009.1:39404084-39506584 GCA_036971475.1 Prosapia bicincta | reverse complement strand
CGCAAATAACGTATTGCACGTGACGGAACGCATTCTGCCTGACCATGACTAATATGCCGGATAGGTCGCAAATCAGTGAAAACGCAAATAACGTATTGCACGTGATGGAACGCATTCTGTCTGGCCATGACTAATATGCCGGATAGGTCGCAAATCAGTGAAAACGCAAATAACGTATTGCACGTGACGGAACGGATTCTGTCTGGCCATGACTAATATGCCGGATAGGTCGCAAATCAGTGAAAACGCAAATAACGTATTGCACGTGACGGAACGGATTCTGTCTGGCCATGACTAATATGCCGGATAGGTCGCAAATCAGTGAAAACGCAAATAACGTATTGCACGTGACGGAACGGATTCTGTCTGGCCATGACTAATATGCCGGATAGGTCGCAAATCAGTGAAAACGCAAATAACGTATTGCACGTGACGGAACGGATTCTGTCTGGCCATGACTAATATGCCGGATAGGTCGCAAATCAGTGAAAACGCAAATAACGTATTGCACGTGATGGAACGCATTCTGTCTGGCCATGACTAATATGCCGGATAGGTCGCAAATCAGTGAAAACGCAAATAACGTATTGCACGTGACGGAACGCATTCTGTCTGGCCATGACTAATATGCCGGATAGGTCGCAAATCAGTGAAAACGCAAATAACGTATTGCACGTGACGGAACGCATTCTGCCTGACCATGACTAATATGCCGGATAGGTCGCAAATCAGTGAAAACGCAAATAACGTATTGCACGTGATGGAACGCATTCTGTCTGGCCATGACTAATATGCCGGATAGGTCGCAAATCAGTGAAAACGCAAATAACGTATTGCACGTGACGGAACGGATTCTGTCTGGCCATGACTAATATGCCGGATAGGTCGCAAATCAGTGAAAACGCAAATAACGTATTGCACGTGACGGAACGGATTCTGTCTGGCCATGACTAATATGCCGGATAGGTCGCAAATCAGTGAAAACGCAAATAACGTATTGCACGTGATGGAACGCATTCTGTCTGGCCATGACTAATATGCCGGATAGGTCGCAAATCAGTGAAAACGCAAATAACGTATTGCACGTGACGGAACGCATTCTGTCTGGCCATGACTAATATGCCGGATAGGTCGCAAATCAGTGAAAACGCAAATAACGTATTGCACGTGACGGAACGCATTCTGTCTGTCCATGACTAATATGCCGGATAGGTCGCAAATCAGTGAAAACGCAAATAACGTATTGCACGTGACGGAACGGATTCTGTCTGGCCATGACTAATATGCCGGATAGGTCGCAAATCAGTGAAAACGCAAATAACGTATTGCACGTGATGGAACGCATTCTGTCTGGCCATGACTAATATGCCGGATAGGTCGCAAATCAGTGAAAACGCAAATAACGTATTGCACGTGACGGAACGGATTCTGTCTGGCCATGACTAATATGCCGGATAGGTCGCAAATCAGTGAAAACGCAAATAACGTATTGCACGTGATGGAACGCATTCTGTCTGGCCATGACTAATATGCCGGATAGGTCGCAAATCAGTGAAAACGCAAATAACGTATTGCACGTGACGGAACGGATTCTGTCTGGCCATGACTAATATGCCGGATAGGTCGCAAATCAGTGAAAACGCAAATAACGTATTGCACGTGACGGAACGGATTCTGTCTGGCCATGACTAATATGCCGGATAGGTCGCAAATCAGTGAAAACGCAAATAACGTATTGCACGTGACGGAACGGATTCTGTCTGGCCATGACTAATATGCCGGATAGGTCGCAAATCAGTGAAAACGCAAATAACGTATTGCACGTGACGGAACGCATTCTGTCTGGCCATGACTAATATGCCGGATAGGTCGCAAATCAGTGAAAACGCAAATAACGTATTGCACGTGACGGAACGGATTCTGTCTGGCCATGACTAATATGTTGGATAGGTCGCAAATCAGTGAAAACGCAAATAACGTATTGCACGTGACGGAACGGATTCTGTCTGGCCATGACTAATATGCCGGATAGGTCGCAAATCAGTGAAAACGCAAATAACGTATTGCACGTGACGGAACGGATTCTGCCTGACCGTAGCCTTAGAAAGTAGATCTACTTCCTCTAAGTGACCCTACTCACGAGATCCCATGATCAGCGCGTCAAAAGTCCCTATCTTAACATCCTTTATTCACAACCTTCTTTATTCGTCGTAAGAAATCATACCCATTCTGGATGATTGAATTTAACCTCAAAAATAAGTACCAAACGTTTAAAGATTATTTTATTGGAACTAAAACAACTCAATAACTAAAGCAACTACTTAATTAATTCAAAATAAACTAAAATGCCGTAAACTGCTTACAACCCTCATTTGTACAATTAACTATATACATGATGAGTAAACCTGTTCATACGTCAGCTGACGCGTGATCGATCAATAGAAAAAAAAACTATCCCTATTCAAAAACATTGGTTTTGTAGTACGTGTTGCATCAAAGGATTTTAATTAAAATAACCACATAAATAAAAACCATTTTAATCCAAAAACACATCAAGTCCAAAAAATAAAATGTCTGCAATGTTACACAGACTCTAAGGTAGTTACCAACAACGTTAAAGAGGAAAGTAGTTATACAAATATTCTTTGAGCTTAGCTTGCGAGGTTATATTAAAACAAATAAAAACCTACACAAAACTCACAAATTAAACATTTATTTACTAATGCGCGTTTCAATGATAAAGTCATCATCACCAGTGAGTGTTGCTACTACAAACTCTAACTTACAACTAAGGTGAAAGTAAGGTTAAAATTCTATATTTATACTGTGGGTGTTGCCACGCCCACCTGTCAAAACAACAATGTTAACAACAACAATGTCAAAACAACAATAATGAAAATAACTGTTGTTTTGACAGGTGGCCATGGCAACGCCCACAGTATAAATATAAAATTGTAACCTTACTCTCGCCTTAGTTGTAAGTTAGAGTTTGTAGCAACAACACTCACTGATGATGATAACTTTGTCATTGAAACACTTATGAGTAAAAAGATGAATAATGTGTGAGTCTTGTGTATGTTTTTAGTTGGTGAAAGTAGTTGCCATTTTTTATCTTATCAATATCAACAATTATCCAACAAAATTATATTTTTTCTATGATCAATTCATAACTCTTTGGAAAATATTTTAACCGGTCAATAACTTAATTCAATTGTTTCCTGTTTTTTTATACACACCATTCCTGAAATACCTGACTAATGAAAAAGGTTATTTTAAATATAAAAATATATTATGAAGTAATTTTACATTTATAATTATCGAAGCGTAACTTCCTGTTTGGCGTAGAGTAGACCTATAATATGCTCAGTAGATTGTTTGTATCACTGTGGAAGTGCTTCTTCCATATACAAGAGGACCATGTGACGTCATCATAGCAATTCTAACAAGAATGCGTAAAAATTAATTCAGTATCTGCGCATACCAGTTTTCAAAACAAAAACTACATCAAGATTGTTAAAACGAGAACTAACTTAAGATTGTTGGCGGAGAGATATTGCTCCCTTGATTGGTTTTTCGGGTAATTTCATTTTCTGTCCAAGATAAATAATTTTCCAATAGAATTTCCTATTTTCATAGAAATAACACATTAAATTATGTAATAAAGAATGGTTCATACAACAGCTGAGTTTATTATTAGTTGGTTATGAACTAAGGCATATTATACATTTTTCGGTTTATAAAATTAATCTATATTTCATTTGAATGAAAACTTTTATATCGACTCCCACAAGAGGTTATTGCATGGACATCTATATATCACTTCGCGTCAGTATAATTTCGGTAAGAATAATATCGTCAGTATTAATTTCATCAGGTTACGCTGTGAGTGACCTCAAAGCGAGTTAAACGATAACATATGATTTCATGCAACAGCTGATTTTGTGTTATAGGTTATGTTGTAGAACAGCTGTTTTACTCGTAGGTTGTGTCACATTATTTATTGAACAATCTTTATGAAAGAGGTTATTGTTAAATAGTTTTGATCAATTATAAATATATTAATTTATTTAAATTTTGATAAACCTCAATACAAATAATTCAATATTACGGTAATAATAATAATAAGTTACGTATTTTCCCCCAATTTTTAAAATGAAAGCTTTCTTAGACGCGTCTGATAACAAATGTTTAGTTATTTCTGATTAAGGAAAATTTAATGTTTTTCTCAATTATAAATTTGTGTATAAAGCTTTTCACTTCTGTCGCCATTCCTGTAGAAGTGATACAACCTAATTTTTTTAAAGTTTTTTGCCTATTTAATAAATATAAAAATGACATTTTAAAATTTATAAATATCATAAATTGTAAACTATAAGTTTAAAAATAGAAAATAATATATTATTTGAACTATATTCCTATGAAAATATGAACTATATGAATTTTATAACTTTTCTATAAAACAAACAGTAAATATCAATGAAAAATTGAACTGTAAAGATACACTGTAAGGTCACGTTCGAACCAACTTCAAATAGCTACTTGATTTTATTTTATAAATCAAATTATTTGAACTTACACTTCTGTCGACAGATGTTTTAAAACTGTACTCGTGCACTGATGACAGTGCATGAAATAAAAAAACAAATTCTATAATTTAATTGATTTGGAAGGCTGTGGGTAACAAACACCAAATCTAAAAAGTACTTAATATTTGACTTGCCTTGAGTTGGCGAATAAGTAAATAGTCAAGGTAGAGTTGTTGGGCAGAATATAAACCAATTTATAAAATAACAAAGATGCTTTAATTATACTTTAAACAAACGGTAATTCTGAAAGGAAACTCTTAAACTGGATCAATCCCAATTTTGTCGTATTTTCATTTCTTATATAAACAAACATTCTAAACAAGAAGAGATTTTAAATGTCGGAAACCATAAATAGTGGTTAAAACCTGCGTTAGTTACCTCCATACAAACATGACCTTATTTTAAAAACACAACCCTTTATCGAGTAATTCTTCATGAAGTAAAGCGCAGGGTTGAAAAATAAAGTTTTTATGTGTTACTTCACACCTATATAAAATATAGATAAAGTATCCGGTTAGGGTAGCTTTCAATTTACAAAAAATAAGTTTTCTGATGTAAAGTAAACAATAGTTGAGGTAAAGCTGTGAAAGTATACTTCCGTACCAGCTGATGTCGCTTTACAGATTTGTATTATAATTATTTTTGTGTATTGTTCATTGTTATCATGACATTTTTCCTACAGAATAAAATTATACCCATCCTATCCTAAATAATTACAATATATGCCTTTAGGATAGAATTAGTCTATTAATACTGTTATAATATTTATCGTAAAGTAAGCTGACTGATTGCTGTATTCCACGTTAGGAATTACAAAGCGGTTATTGAAATTACTGGACGGACAACAACATGCAATTTCACCGTAAAAGTGAATTTAATGACAACATATGATTTCATACATCAGCTGATTTTGTGTTTTAGGTTTTAACACGAAGGTTATGTTACATTATTGGACAAGGTTAAGGAAAAAGGTTATTATTAAATAGTTTTAATCGGTTAATAAATATATTAATTTATTAAAATTTTTATAAATCTCAGTACAAATAATTCAATATATCGATAATATGAAGTTATGTATTTTTAATTCAATTTTTGAAATGAAAACATTCATAGGTGTAAAAAATGTTTAGATAATTTCTCATTATGCAAAATTAAGTGTTTTTTACAATTCAATATTTCTGTAGAACTGGCCTATAAAAGTTTCACTTCTGTCTGTTCTCCCCTGAGTGTCACAAAACAAATGTTTATAACCAAAGCTATTATAACCGGCTACTTTGTTCCTGTTACATCTAGATATGTAACTGGTATCTTTTTGTATTTAATATTAGAATGTAGTATACAATACTTTTCTTTTTTATAAAGAAAGACTCAGTTTTTACTGTTGGATGTGTGTTTGTGCTTGAGGTTATGTCCATTTTTTTTTTTAATTTTAAGCATTATTTATGGTTTGCTACAACTAAATGAATCCCTTCTTGATTATAATGCACTTTTATTCATATTTAGAACGGGCTATGCTATTTATATTTAATTTTCCCAAAGTTAAAAGTTTTCTTGAACAGTTCTCCCTAAGCAAAATAACATTTAAGATGGCATAGGCAAAACGGAATTTTTCCATAAGCCCATGTAACATGTTAATGAAATTTTCAATTTATAAAACAATAAAAGTGATTAAAGTAAACCAGTCTATTCAATTACTGTTTCAATGTAAACTGTTTGCATTAAGTTCAATAGAAATGCTATTTTTTCTATCAATTGGCAAAAAAAACACTATTTACCAGGTAAAATTTACTATTTTTTCAAATCACGGACAAACTTTACAGCATTGAAAAATGCACTGATCTAATGCGAAACGCGTCCACTGAAAAATATCAGTAAGTAGAGTTTTCTGCCAAGTGACACCAAAAATAATAATTAAAAAACCCAAAGATATACAACACAAAAACTGCAAGAAATGATTCAATATTTACTTTTGAAGGCCTTTCTTATAAAACAAATGCCTTCTTTAAAGTTTGGTGTTGAATACGCTAAGAGTTTTTATTATAACTATCAACAAACAATTAAAATAAAATCTTAAAATAACTCAATCTTTATGGAACTGAATCATAAGCAAAGCTAAGATTCTCATTAAAACTGGCTACATTTAATTATTAAAATTAGATATAAATAACTATAAAAATGTTTTATAACGCAATACATGGATTTCTGTTCACCCTCGGTAGATAGTCCTTAAAGAATTAATTTTAAAATTGGAACTATTGTATGCTGTAATGATTGCATATTTATGATTTGCAATCGAACTTTATTTAAATTAAGAATATGCTTATCAAAATTTACAAAATAATTACCTTTTCATGTAATACGTTGTTAAAACAACTTCTGGATGTATGTAATAAACTGCTTTTAACCATTTCTAACAATGATTTCAGATAAACAGCTCGCTGTAACCATGGTAACCAGCGTTTCATTATGCAAGAGTGCGCTGCTCTGCCTGGTGGCAGTTTTGTTAACTATCAGCACTTGCTCTTTGACTGCAAAAGCAGAACAAGATATCAACTGTCGGTAAATAAGTTATTTATTTTCAAAATATATAAGTTAAGCAAGAGACGTTATCCTGGTGTGATTTTAGTTGTCTAGTGTTATTTTTACCATCTCTTTGTCCATCATAGCTTCTGAAATATAAATATGATACAAATTAAAGCCAGATTTCCTGCGTGTTTGAAAACACAATCATATAGTGTATCAAACATGTAAATATTTATATTTGGTTTCTCAACAATGAAAACAGGGAGTTGAAAAAAAAACTTTTTGTGAATAAATATCTCTTACTAAAAGATACTGGAAGTTAAATTTATTATAAGTTGTAAAATTCTTCAGTTTATCTACCCGTTAGGACGTCAGAAGCCAAAAGAAATATTAGTTTAAATTTTTACGACCTATAATTTTTTAGAAGGGTAATAGCTATTCTGAAAAGTGTAAGTAAATTCCGAAACATATGAATTTTTTACTTAAAAGTAAAAAGACCAACATAATTTCCTCTAGCTAAGAATTCTGTCGGATATGGTCATCGACAGTTAAAACAATATTAATTATAATGGGAGACTTTTATTACAGTTTTAAAAAGAAGAAAATTCAAAGCTTTTGGAAGATAACTTTATTAATCATTATTTATTCGGTCTTAGACTTCCCTAAGTGTCCCGTCTTTATTCTTCGGTATTTGATCACATTTCGTCTACTTTCGAGTATCTCTTTCCACATTTCCACAGTCGTAGAAGCACATTGTTATGAATTTTTTCAGTTTTTTTCACAGTTCAGAATACTTTTAGCGAAAAAATAAAACTCATATTTATTAAATACAAGTAGTATTCAAAAAACTTTAAAGTCAATCCACACTTAAATCAACAAAGAAAGATTTTGTTTTACTTTCTTTTTATTTTATAATTACAATTATTATAAATATGTATACACATATGTCAGAGTAACAATATTAAGTGGCAAAATAGAAAGCGAATTTCCTTGCAATTTTCCATTTCCCTTTCTAAGTATGCTGTTGGACTATGATTTTTGTTTCTTACTATTATACACTGTCTTTTTTTGTCGTTTTTGTTATAGTTTTTTTTCGCTTTCCTTTCGCATTGTCCCTTTGTGAAGCAAGGTTCTATACCGTTAATCCAGTTTGTTTATTTTATTCTTTTCATTAATTTTTAATCTTAGGACATTTTTTATGATATTGTGTGGTAACCATGGCAACAATTTAAGGTTGTACAATGACGACGACAACCAGATGGAGGCAAAAAAATTCAAATACATTTTTAAGAAAATCATGGGAAAGTTGGTGCAGTGCCAAAGCGTGCTAGTCTTAGAGCTCGAAGATACTCAGTTCGAATCCGACTTAAATCCCCGAAATTTTTATAATTTAATTATTGAATAAATATTTTACAAAAATTGTATTAACGTAATTGTCATCCACTGTAGGTTAAAAACGTATTTGAACATGATTAGATGAATGAAAACGTATTTTTTAGGAGAAATAATTTTAAAAACCCAAACGATTATAGGCTAAGGATATTATCTTTTATATCGTGTAATGTCCCTCCCATTGTCGCCAACACCGGATAACTCTTCTCAAGGCAACAATATAAGAGAAATACTCATTAAAATTGTTTATTGCTCCAACAACGATCATATAAACGGCTTTTGTGTTGTCAGCGCCGGCGTTATCCTTTAGCATTTAGTCGGCGCCCTTGAAAGGGTAACTTGATTAAAATAGGTTGAAGATTATGGTATATCCAAATGTAAAAGTTGTATTCTACTCACACCTCAGCCTTTACCCTCATCATTGTGAAACACATCATTCGTTAGTTTGTAGGGTGTTATGCGTGGTAGAACACTAATGCTCTCCGTGGTAGAACACTAATGCTCTCCGTGGTAGAACACTATTACCCTCATCATTGTGAAACACAACATTCGTTAGTTTGTAAGGTGTTATGCGTGGTAGAACACTAATGCTCTCCGTGGTAGAACACTTTTACCCTCATCATTGTGAAACACATCATTCGTTAGTTTGTAAGGTGTTATGCGTGGTAGAACACTAATGCTCTCCGTGGTAGAACACTTTTACCCTCATCATTGTGAAACACATCATTCGTTAGTTTGTAAGGTGTTATGCGTGGTAGAACACTAATGCTCTCCGTGGTAGAACACTTTTACCCTCATCATTGTGAAACACATCATTCGTTAGTTTGTAAGGTGTTATGCGTGGTAGAACACTAATGCTCTCCGTGGTAGAACACTAATGCTCTCCGTGGTAGAACACTTTTACCCTCATCATTGTGAAACACATCATTCGTTAGTTTGTAAGGTGTTATGCGTGGTAGAACACTAATGCTCTCCGTGGTAGAACACTTTTACCCTCATCATTGTGAAACACATCATTCGTTAGTTTGTAAGGTGTTATGCGTGGTAGAACACTAATGCTCTCCGTGGTAGAACACTTTTACCCTCATCATTGTGAAACACATCATTCGTTAGTTTGTAAGGTGTTATGCGTGGTAGAACACTAATGCTCTCCGTGGTAGAACACTTTTACCCTCATCATTGTGAAACACATCATTCGTTAGTTTGTAAGGTGTTATGCGTGGTAGAACACTAATGCTCTCCGTGGTAGAACACTAATGCTCTCCGTGGTAGAACACTTTTACCCTCATCATTGTGAAACACATCATTCGTTAGTTTGTAAGGTGTTATGCGTGGTAGA
This sequence comes from Prosapia bicincta, assembly GCA_036971475.1. Lineage (NCBI taxonomy): Eukaryota > Metazoa > Arthropoda > Insecta > Hemiptera > Cercopidae > Prosapia > Prosapia bicincta. The sequence continues at coordinate 39,496,744 of JBAIZL010000009.1, read as the reverse complement.
ACACTAATGCTCTCCGTGGTAGAACACTTTTACCCTCATCATTGTGAAACACATCATTCGTTAGTTTGTAAGGTGTTATGCGTGGTAGAACACTTTTACGCCCTTTTATAGAAAATAACTATGAAAAGACCGAAATGAAGATAAACCTTTTTTCGTATTTTGTAACTTATTTCACTGCTTCGTATGGAACAAAAATCTCACAAAGGATTAGTTTTTTCTCGCATTGGATTCTGATACGAGTCCAGAGAGTACACTGGATCCAATAAACTCTATAAAATATAAATCTTACTAGATCTCAAACAAATTTTAAAGAAAAAAACAGCTCAACGACCCAATTTTTCTCCCGAAACGGCCGTACTCAATCATAAAAATAATAATAGGTGCTACTATATGTACGGTGACCATATTTTTTTTTTAGGCAAAATCGGGAAAACGTACTTTTTGAAGTAGTAGAATGTAATACACGCTTAAACTCTAGAAATTTCAAAAGCAGTAGATTTATTACAACTCTATCGTACTCATATATTAAAAAATAAATTTACTTATAATTGTCTATTGCAGTTTCTTCACGGGATTTCTAAGAGTTAACAATAAATGCTTAGCTCTAATAATTTATTCAAACTTTAAATTATTTGACAAAGAGCAAATAGATCTAGTAACTGTATTTACTGTTACCGCAATTCTGATAAATAAATTGTACATGTAACATGTAACATGTACGCGGAACAAATGTGATCAATATACTCTTAGAAAAACAATCTTGAAATTCTAGACCAATATATTATTTTAAGGGACTCCGGGACAGAACTTTAAAAATCGGGACTGTCCCGATTTGTTTCGGGACGTATGGTAACCGTAACTATAATGTAACATGCTAACATATGTTCAAATTATTTTAGTGAAATTTACATATTTGGTCATATGGTCACATGTTAACATGCAGAGCTATAGTTTGTTGAGCTAATATTTACACTGAAAAGTAAATTTATCCATTTGTATACCTGTAACCTCTGGCTGTTGTTACTTGAGTTATATTAAAGAGGCTTTGTGAGCTTTGTTGAAGTTGTTCGTAAAACAATATAATGGGAGACTGCTCAATGTGTGCATTGTAGGCTACACCTCAATAAGTTTAATATAAGTTGAAACTTTGTAACAACACTACTTGCATGAACTTATATTCAAATTGAGGGTAATACTTGACTAAATGGTATTCAAAAATATTTTTATTTATTTATTTTATTTTTTTTTTTTTTGAACGTATAATGCATAAAATATTTATATTGTGAAATGTTATCTCAAGGTAGCAACACACACAACGATATAAAGTAAATATTATTTTATAATACTATTTTAATATACACGTATATTATAATGTACTTAGAAAGTATAAGATTAAGTTAGATTTAGGAGTAGATCGAAAGAGAAATGAAAGGAAGGTGAGTTACTATGAGGAAGAGAGCTTGGCTTCGCAATGAAAACTCCGCTTAGATGAATAAAGACATTTATGGATTCCCAGTTTGGTCTCTAAACGCAGTGGGGTGAAAATAATCTGCCGATCTGATTGCAAATAAACGTTATTTTATTAAATTTTAAACACTCTCAGTTTTAATTACTGCGGAAGTGTTGGAAAGTGATGGGTTTTGCGGCGTTTCCTGTCCAAAGATTATTCCGAGCATAGCCACCAGCTTAACGACGAGGTTGTAATATAATCCCTTTTACTAAGCTTTACTGTAAATAACCCATCGGCAGAGATTAAACAGAGATTAGCTTACAGTAGGATATAGGATCTAGTACACCTATTTATTTGCACTCTGCATGGCGTGTGTACGCAACAACATAAACATATTATAGTAGGTGAAATAAAATAGACAATTATTATTTATTGCAATATCATTATGTAAAAAAGTTATCATAGCATTTTAAATCTTATCATAAACGTATTGCAAATATATAAACGAGTATAATTGTGTGTGTGCGCGCGCGCGTGTGTGTGTGAGAGAGAGAGAGAGAGAGAAAGAGAGAGGTGAACAGATTCAAAAAAAGTTTGTTATATACAAATAAATAAAATTGGCAACCAATTTTAAATGTTTTTTTAAAATTTTATTTAACGATTTTTCCAAAATATTGTAAATTTTAACCGACGCATAATAAGTTTCTTTATAGAATAAAAAAACTATATTGTCAATAAATAACCTAATATCACATCCTAAACCACCCTAAACTATAACCTAAAAACAACTAAGATATCAGTTACGGTTCATGTTGACGATGGGATAGGGTCTACCAGTTTTTTCTGTGGTGGCTGGGGTCTATATCCCAGACCAACAAACAGTTGTCCTCGTTAAAGAAGGGAGAAATATATATATATATATATAAAGAAAAATATATAAACTATAGGCAGATGTGACCTACCAATATACGAATATGTCCAAGTGTTTTAGTGTAGACTAGTAGCTAAAATTGAATTGTGTCATAAAAAATATTTTTTACAAAATTAATTCTGTTTAGTTTTGTAAAACTGTCATATTAACTTTACACTACCATAAGGATATTTTATAAATTCAAGATAGTTTTCACATGAAACGAGTTGGCGCATAAAATTAAGAGTTGGTAATAAATTTGCAAACAATTTTCTGCAAAAGACTTCAAAGTGTTTAACATCGTTTACCCCTTTCAGGGTAATACCTTAATGTCCTAGTTATGGCTTATATTTATCATACAATCGCTATATCAGAGGATGGAGTTGTTAAAAAATATTCAAAGAAGTCTTGCGGGCTCGATATTTATTTGTTATTTGTTTTAGTGAAAATGAAAATTTAAAGAATTTTTAAAACTTTAAATTAAGTTGAATTTAAGTTAAAAGTTTAATTTAAATTAAGAAGAAGCTCAAGTAATTTACTTCTCATTTTGTATAATTTTAGGGATTAAAATTGCAATAATGTGCATTTCATTTTTAAAATAATTGCATTGAGGGATGAATTAGCTTCCAGTTCTCTCGAAATGTTAACACCCGCCCCCGGAAGAGACGTCTAGAGGCATTACTGAAAACTTGGGTGGACACTTGTCACTTGCTAAATTCTGATTCTTTGTTAGTTTCCTTAAAGTAAAGAAATTTGTATAAGAAAATGAAAAATAAATCACTTACACTTTTTAAAAAATGTTTTAACTTGCCTATAGTAGCACTTACATTGCTTGTTGAGGACGGCCGTTTCGGGAGATGTGTCCCTTTGTCAACTCAGACCGTAACTCTGAGTTACGGTCTGTTACGGTCTGAGTTGACAAAGGGACACATCTCCCGAAACGGCCGTCCTCAACAAGCAAAGTAAGTGCTACTATAGGCAAATTAAAACATTTTTTAAAAAGTGTAAGTGATTACTAGTAGCTCATGCGAAGATGGAATCAACAAATGAAAAATAAATATCTGAATGTCAAACGCGTGTAATTTCTCGTTAAATATATTGGAAAGACCTTATTTAACAGCTTATCCCATAGCCGAAGGATACCTTCTGGAGATTTTAACCTTCGGATCCGTTCCTTTTTTGGTGTTGTTCACCAATGTTTTGAATTTAACAAGCTTTTCAATGTTTGCCCAGCGGCCGGAAATAATGTTTAATTTTCTACATCCCCTTATCCGGCCTCTCTTTAGCAAAACATTCGCCGAGATTATAGTCACTTGCGTAATAAATTATTATATTTTACACTCGCCTATAGTAGGACTTATTTGGCACTTCGGTATTATACCGACCCCACACCTATAGGGAATGTAGGATATTACAGAATGAAAATATACATAAACAAATGTTTACATTTCTCACAACCAAATCTATCCTAACTGGATACATGGATATATGTATATTATATAGTTATATCACATTAAGTAAATGTACATAGGTATATGCATTTATAGGTATATTTTAGTATAGGTATATAGTAATCTATACTATTATATAAAAATCTAATGGTGTCTGTCTGTGTGTGTTTGTGTTACTCAATCACCTAAACACTACTGGGCCCGTTGAGCTGATATTTTACATGGACATTCTTATGGTCCCTGGTTAATACATAGGCCTATTTTTATTTAGAAATTCTTCCAGGGTAACGTCCCACTGGCCTTAAAAACCCCCTTAACAATCAATTTTCCATACTCCATTATACACTTGGTTTAATCAGCTGAAAATCGCTTGTAAAAGTCACTTTTAAGCACATTAAAACAGCTGAAACAATTGTTTATTGCTATTTATCTTACAAGGCTATTTATACTTTACAAATCACTTACAACTTTTTTTAAAAAAATGTTTTAACTTGCCTATAGTAGCACTTACTTTTTTTTTGTTGAGGACGGCCGTTTCGGGAGATGTGTCCCTTTGTCAACTCAGACCGTAACTGATCTCAAGGTTTACGTAGGTTAGGGTGGGGGTGGGATATTTTGGTGGTGTGGGTGTATTTTGTGTGTATTAGGAGTTATGATGTCAAAAAGTGCGTGTGAGTTGTAATGTACTTGTGTATTGAGTATGTGTGTAGGGTGTAGTTTGAAGTGCCTATATATTTCGTATTGTTCGGTTGTGTAGCGTTGGTTATTTCTGTGTTGTTTATGAAGAATTTGTAAGTTAGATGTTATGTCTGTGTAGTCGTGTTTTGTGGAGTTGAGATGATCGGCGAAGTTTGATTGGTAGTTATTGTTTTTTAGTGCTTTTATATGTTCTTGGTAACGTGTGTGAAATGACCTCCCTGTCTGGCCTATGTAAAAACTGGGGCATGAACTGCAAGTTAGTTTGTAAACTCCAGTGGTGTTGTAAATGTCGTTGATTTTGCTGTTGGGTTTTAATTGTTTGTTGAGAGTGTTGTGTGTGGAGTAAGCTATTTTGTAGTTGTATTTTCGTAATGTGTTGGTTAGATTGTGGGTTTTGGATGATCTGTAAGGTATTGGTAAGTATTTTATGGGATTGTCATCTTGTGTGTTTGTATTTGGGTTATTATGTTTATTTTTTAGGCGGTTGTATAATTTGTCTATCATTGTTGGGTTGTATCCGTTTGTTTGTGCTATATATTTTATGGTGTTTAACTCCTGGTAGTGTTCATCTTTGTCTAGTGGTGTTTTAAGGAGGCGATATATCATGGTATTGTAAGCAGCTAGTTTGTGTTGGTGTGGGTGGTTTGAGGAACTGTGTTAGTGCTGGTCATATTAGTGCTGGTGGGTTTTCGGTATATGTTGAATTTATGTGTTTGTTTGTCTGTTCGTTTAATTGTGAGGTCTAAGAAGTTAAGTGAGTTTTGTTGTTCTGTTTCGATGGTGTATGTTAGTTTAGGGTGTATGGAATTTAGGTGTTTTAGAAATATGTGTGCTCTGCGTGTGTTGCCTTTATATAATGTTATGATGTCATCAACGTATCTGTACCAGTAAATTATGTTATCTGAGTATTTGTTGTTGTGTAAAATGTGGTTTTGTTCGATATGGTGTATGAATATTTCTGCTAAGATGCTTGCTATGGGGGAGCCCATAGGTAGTCCATCTTTCTGGCTGTAGTATGTGTTATTGTAGGTGAAGTAATTTTGAGAAGTGATTAATCTTGTGAGGTGGATGATTTCGTCAATGTGTGTATGTGGTGTATTTGTGTCTATTAGCATGTTTTTGAGGATGTCTATGGTTTCTGGAATGGGGATGTTTGTATATAGATTTGATATATCAAAATCATGACATCTCCTGAAACGGCCGTCCTCAACAAAAAAAAAGTAAGTGCTACTATAGGCAAGTTAAAACATTTTTTTAAAAAAAGGTGTAAGTGATTACTAGTAGCTCACGCGAAGATGGAATCAACAAATGACTTTACAAATGTTATGTTACAAGCAAAAGCTTTTCCTTCTCTTAGTTTTCCAAGGCCATAGACGATAAGTTTATAAACTATAACTTGATATATTTATAGGGATTTAATTTCAGAATACTAAATTCACCCCAAATACAAATATATGTCAACTACGTACGAAGGACGGGAATCCTGATAGTGTTGTATAAATTACTACCAAATCCATCCTAACTAGACACTCCACAGGTTTATTTTAATATAGATATAGTAATGTTGTATAAAATAGTGCAACAACTCTTAAACAATTATAAATGTTTAAAAAATAAAGTTATATTTGTAGACTGTGTAGCTTCAATGTAACTTCCAACTACTTAATGATTTGACATTTAAAACAAGCAATATATTTTTTCCAAGTCTTTTCCTTTTCTTTTCAAAATATTTGTTTGACCTAGACCACAACTTTTTAAAATTTAATTAATGTATAAATAGTTGAAAATACTGTATTAGCATCAAATGTCATCCAGTACAGATTTCATAAAATATGTGTGAACTTGAGTGGATGAATAACAAAGTATTTTATTAAAGATTGAAATTTTGTACAAGATATATAGACCTATAAAAATAGTGTGAACTAATAAAAGGTATTGAATACCTTTGTTGATGTTGTTTAGAAAATATTTCTAGGTAGTTTTGTAAAAGTTTAATGTAAAGGTTTAATTATGTATATTTTCTTTCTATAACCTCCTACATACCCTATAGATGAGTGGTTGGTATAATACCTCTTACTTTTTGGATTATTTAGGACAGCTGTTTCGAGAGATGTAGGCCTATCCCGTTGTCAACTCAGACTGTAACTATTCATAGGGATTTGACAATGAGACACATCTCCCGAAATAGTCACCCTCAATAATCAAAAAGTTAAGACATACTATATGGAAATGTAGCATATCAATTTATGCGTTTAAGATAAAACTAGTAGCTCAAGTAAAGATGGAATAAAACAATATTATTGTTTTCATTTCAGAAAGTATGTCTATGCGAAGAAGTGTCGAGGTGTGGCTGCCAAGAGAGGAGGCTCTTTACTGTTGGCTGGACTAAGGCCACCCTATACTCACAGTCAGGAACGGTAAGTGCTGTAGTGGGGTTAGTTCAGTCTTAAGATTAACAATATTTCCAAATAGTTAACTGGTTCAAGATCGACGTTTTTTACTTACTTATGTTATTTAAAATTTTATTGTAAATCAGAAAAAAGTCAAAAATTAGAAATATTGTCTAAAGTTTGAAAAATAAATACAAACATAACCTCAATTTACATAAATTGACAAAACTTTATAAACGTAATGCTCATTTTTAAAATACAGCACAATTTTATGCTAGACCTATATTAAATTGTCTTTCAATATCGCAATAAAGTATGCTAGGAAAGGTTGGGTTTAAACAAATAGACTTAATACAGAAAAAAAAAATGTTTTCATCAATTCCTACTGAGGTTCACATACAAAAATTTTTAGTTATTTTTTATTTTATAATTACAATTAATATCAATATGTATACACATATGACAATCAAAATATTAAGTTGCAAAATAGAAAATCAATTTCCTTGCAATTTTCCTATCTATAAAGTATATAGGGTTGGACTGCTATTTTTGTTTGTTGCTATTTATTCCCTTCCTTTTTTTCGTTTCTAATTTATTAATCAATTTACTAGTCAATGGAACAAACACTAAAAATACTACAAAACATGTTCACAGCAAAGAAAACTCCACATAAACTCACTTATGAAATCATAACACTCACCAAACCCATCACACCACAAAACTACTTCACATACCAATACAAATTCTACACACAGAAAGATGGCCTGCCCAAGGTTCCCCCATCTCAGACATCCTAACAGAAATATTCCTACATCAATATTAACAACAATGCAACAACAATCATACACAAAAAATAATGTATTACCATAGATATGTAGATGACATTTTAATATTATACAAAGGCAACAAACGGCAAATTAAACAACTACACAATTACATTAATACTATACACCAAAACCTCACATTTACCCTCGATTTAGAAAAAAACAATAAAAGAAACTTTCTAGACCTTACCATCACCAAACACAACACTAGACGTAATTTAAAAATATACAGAAAACCAACAACTATCGATATTATACATAATACATCTAATCACCCCACACAACAAAAACACACTGCATTTAATCATATGTTACACTGCCTAATCAATATACTAATGCTACAGAAAGGCTATGACGAAGAACTCAATACAATAAAATACACAGCTGAACAAAACGGCTATCAACACACACACTCATAGACTACAAACACATGAAAATTAAACACAAACAACATCACCAAACGGCCACCCAGACAAACCACACAAAAAACAACAAATACATGTTCGCCACCTACCACAACAAAAACCACACTCAAAATAGCTTCCACATTCAAAAACCTTCATTACCAAATATCTTACAAAACAACAAACACTTCAAGACAGCACATACAACTCTTACAAAAACAAACAGACAAATACAACCTTCGGTATTTACAAATTAACATGTAATGAGTGTCCCAGCTATTACATCCGCGAAACCGGTAGAACGTTCTACACACACTTTAAAGAGCACAAAACCTAAAGAAACCAAACAAACCCAAAATCCAGCAACGCAATACATCTAAAAAACACGCGACACAAACACATGGACAAACATACTAATTTAAACATACACCACACATTGAAACAAAGTAAAAAAACTAAAACTTTAGAAACACCACACAACAGGTAAAGATAATATATTAAACGGCTTCACACATTTTGCAGCCAACACCCTGTTCCATTACATAGCACACAACCAACTTAATCCAACCTCACTATAGTCTTAAATCTCATCCCGACAACCTTTGTACTTAGCAAGATGCTGCCAGTAGAGGATTTGCTTCATAAAAGGAACAATTGTTTCGAAATGCATCAGCAAGTAAGCCCTATTCATTTAAGTATCATTTAATTATAGTTTAATCAGTGAATTCAAGATGATTACAAGAAGCAACTATAATATGATTATTGAATTTTTATGATTAACAAGGTCGTTGATGATATCTTGTCACTTGGACACTTACCATTCCAGAAAGTGACTGAAAACTCGGGGTTTTTTTTTAACTTGCAGTTTTTATGTTGTACATCTTGATTTTTTTTAAAATTTACTACTATTGATACCATTTGACAAGAAACCACTACTTACAGATTTTTTTTCAGCTGACAGTTTCATATTTTGAACATAGTAAAATAAGGCTTTCCGAACTAATAATTAAGAAACATTGATGACTTACTGAGACATAACTTTTTCAATTGCAGTAAAAGATCTGGTGAAGCCACACGAAGATGGATTAGGTAGACTACCGGACTAGTTAATGTTATGTCTCAGTAAGTTTTTATAATTGAGGCGGTTTCCTAGCAACGGCCTAATTAATATTAGATAATAAGTGATAATGATTGCAAAAATGCATGTGATAACTATTTTTTTTAACCTGAGTTTGGGTCCCCAGAGCTCATCCATCAGTCATGACTGTCATCCTCTAGCGAACTGCCTCCGTCTCAGATGCGAATGCGGTTAGTATCCCTTCAGCACATGAAGTAAACGAGATTGATTGCCCATGTACCATCCGTTGTACCATCCATTGTACCATCCAGTGTAAGGGAGTTATTAAATATATTTTATGGTCATACCGAATTCCATGTACCCTCCTTACAAGTTGATATAACGGATAGACACTTTATTTATGCTCCCTTTCTAACTTTCGACCATATAAGGCTCATACTTACTTAAAAGTACAGATAAAAAATAGTTTTTTATTTACTTCATGTCATGCTCTATTTTTAATTCTAGACTCAGTGAATGTATAGATTAAACATGACGGAAGTAATTGTTTCAGGAAATTGGACGATGACACCGTTGATCCAGAGAATTTCTACTTTCCACTTACACCCAACAGTGAACAGCCACGTGACATGGTCGCTATGCAGGCATCCCCTCGATTTGGTCGTGTGACCAGGCCCAACAATGCCCTCTGGAGTTACTTGGCAGAGAAGCCTAACACTTACGTCTTGCCTGCATACAGGAAATATGACTCTGAATTAACTGAGCTGAACTATGATTATGAATAGATCTAACGGGCTTTTCATTCCTTACTTTTTGTTACATATTTAGCTGTTATTTTATTTTTTAAAAAAATCTGTTACCTTTTGTCTGTAAAATTGTTTGTAAATAAGTAAATCAATAAATTGTTTTGAGATACGGATTTAGGAGCAATTTTTTATCAACAAAAAAAGGAGATTTCTGAAGAAATCCCTTAATGTTTAACTTGAGTGATTCAATGTAAGGATGCTTAATTGTATTCCAATAAATAGAGAATAGAGGATTTGGTTTTCAGAATTTATATCTACCATTACTCCTTGTCAATTCCCTGAACTAAAAAAAAACATTTGTTCTATGTGGTCCTCTTTCTGTTTAGTAACAATTCCAGTCACATTTGCTTATGCTCATACACAGGATTATCTATAATCAGGTTCATGTCACTCTTCCCATATTTCATGGGTGCTATATGCATTTCATGTCAAATATTTAGTAAAAACAAAATTTAAAAATTTGTGTGTTTTTAAACAAAAACTTATAACATATACCTCACCATCAAGTAGCTATGAATTATTTATTATCACCAAGTAAAGTATGTTCTTATAAATGTTTAACAAACATTATAACAATTCATAAATTGTATAAATTCAATCTATGCATAAACTGTTTAATGTTTCTCTGGTGTCAAAAAACAAGTAATATAATAAAATATTTTTTAAAGTAAATTCCTACTGAGGGCACAACAAAAATTGATCACTGTTTGCTTATTTCCAGTTTGTTTCTTTATTGTTTTCTTTACATTCATTTTCAATCTCAGAGTACTATTTATGATTTTGTGTGGTAAGCATGGCAACGGTTTAATGTAGTACAATTCATTTACATCTTTGATAAATAAATGTCTAGAAATTGGAAAGTTGGTGCAGTGCCAAAGCTCACTGAACTCCAAATACAAAGATCCTCAGTTCCAATCCCAGAAGTATCCCAAAATTTTTATAATTTATTTATTCAATAAATATTTGAAACTCTATTGCCATCAATTGTCATCCACTATAAGTTTTAAAAAAATATTTGAACTTGATTAGATGAATAAAAATGTATTTATTAACGATTGAAACTTTGTGCGATATCAGGAGAGTGTGAGCTAATAGAAGGAATTTTAAAAAACAAAGGACACAAGTATCTTATTTACATTTGAATGTAAAAAATTAACAACTTGTCAAACTTTTACTTTAGGAAAATTTTTGAAAAATGTAATGAGATTTTTTTATTGCACTGAGCCAACGCCACTAAAAGAGAATAATAATTAATTATATTATTTATTAATAATTATGTATATGTCTACTAGTATTTGACGAATACTTCTGCAGTGTCTACCTTATTTACTTATCGTGATATTTTTTATTTATTTTAAGTAAATCAAACCTAAATAAGTCAAAAATTAAATGGATTTATTGTACATGAATTGAGGTATATAATACTCATAACAAGCTTAGTGTATATTTTTATTTTTAACCATAAAGCTAAGTTTAAATAACAATATTTAAAAAGAAACAAATTTAGACTAACAATACTTTTTTAATATAATGTAATTAACTAACTTAAGTTATTAGGTGGGATTTTCTTTCAATCAATTATCTTGCTTAATTACAACATTTATTTCACTTAACTTAGTTACAACTGGAATTTATTAAATTTTTGGATTTTCTATTTGTTTTTGTCTTTTTGTATTCAGTATTACAGTATACTGGACTGTTTATTTATCAATGGTTATATTTGAGCAAAGAAAAATTGATGAGTAAATTAACTATTACCCTTATTGCATCATTGAGATCTTTGACAGTCTGTCAAAACAAGGGATATTACTACAAGCATGTACTTACCAGCATGTACTTACAAGCATGTACTTACAAGTATGGACTTACAAGTATGGACTTACAAGCATATATTCAGCTAATAATCGTACATTTCCATTGTTACTGTAATTGGACGCAACGTTATTTATTTGTAGTTCCTATTGAAGGTTTTATACAATTCACTGTTTTTATGATTTAAACTAATTGATCTAAAAACGACTAACTTACTGAAATTCTTATGTAGACAGTGTTTGGGTTGTTTAGTACATTGTCCTTTCTGTGTGATACGAACTAAATGCATCACTGACAATATAATTTATTTACCCAAACTTAAGATTTAAAATTTTAAAATATATTGATAAATAATGTACTCATAGAATTTTTTTTACTTTCATAAAATGTAACTTATAAATTTCAAAGGTTATAAGATTTTTAATGCATGTTTTGATTTTTATAATTTTTCAATTTAATCTAAATACTTCCTCAAATGTTTACTTCTTGAAACACCTTAAATCCTTGCCAGTTCAGCTTGCACAAGGAATGCCTTTTAGGCAATAACTGTTGTGAAATGAATGTATTTTTTGGAGTATTACTAGTACTTTATTGAGCTATCCAACCAGGAGGTATTGGTTGCGTTCTCGGAACAGATCTTTCTTTACTGTTGAATCGGTCGAATATATTTAATTGCAAGAAAGACCCTCTGAAGCTTCCTGCTGGTGATGTATTCATTTTAACAGGTTTTGTTGTTGCACTACATTGGAATACAAACTTCAATTCAGCCATCATAGCTTCCATTGGGGTTATCTGAAAGTATGATGCAAACATTATTTAATTGATTTTCATAAAATTTGAGGCTTGAAAAAAAACGATTCAAGACAATACATATAGTACAACAGAAAATTCTACACTTTTAAAATATATTATCACCTGAGATAATATACAGCAAGGTCTGTTATCTTAATGGCTAGTCAATCTCAAAGCAATCATTATTTTAACTTTTTATGCCACTTCTACATTGAATAGGTTACCTTAACTTCACATTTATTTGACAAATTTGTTAATATTCTTGCAACTAACTTGAGCTGTGAATTTTTCAAAATGTACTTTGTATTATCTCATAAAATATTTTCACAAAACTAAAAAATACAATAACAGAATTTTTGGATAGCAAATATTTTTTTGGATAATATTGAAAATATCATTTTAAATTTATTATCTAACAAAAACTTGCATTATATATATATATATATATATATATATATATATATATATATCAAAATCTAGGAATGAAATTAGTTTTGGAGGATTACTTTTGAGGGGAGCGAACCACATGCTTTACAATTACAGATGAAAAATGATTTGGTGAGTTTTGCTTACCACCAAGATTGTCAATGGAGAATATATAATATATGACTGATCCCAGAGTTTTTTAAAATTATATTTTAATTCCCTCCAGTTCACATTTCCTGAACTTAGCATCTTGAAAAATGTTGTTTGTTTGCAAGTTAATAAAATTTAAGCAGACTGTGTACAGTGTCCTCTTGTACTGGACAGAAATCAAGGTAATCAGTAACTGATGGTCAAATAGGTTTTTATTTTGTGAAAGCTGATGATAGATTGATAAGGATGGCCTATTATAATATCTTTTTGCTTTATGGCTAAAAACGACTGAGAAATTGTCATTGATGCAACCAATTTTTATTGTGTGGAATTGTATTGGGTCCAGATATACTGGCATATTCCATTGTCACCGACCAGTTATTTGTGAATGAGTTGGGACATGTGAGGATAACATTCACACAAATGATATTATATAAAGTTAATAAGTGTGATGAATTGGTGCTTGATTTGAGGCTGCAGTTTTCATGCAAATTTGAAAAGGGCGTACATTTGTAATTAAAAAGAATTTTTGGGAAAGTCTTATTATAATTGTTTGAATAATTTAGGTTTTCCAAGAAATATCAGCAGCTCCTTTCTTGGAATCATGATCGAAGCTCTGTAGAGGATTAGTGTGATACCTAGCTGAATACAGAACGCCTATGGAAAGGATGTAAAGGAAGAATTAAGGCTTCCTAAAGTTAGCCTAACACGCCAAGCCTGAATCTCAAGTTCAGGATACCTTAAATATTAACAAAAATAAATAAATCAGGATGGTCTAGCATTCGAAATAGGCACATTGTAGAAAGATATCATATTTTTGCCACACTAGCACATTATCATGTCCTCAATAAAATTATTGACACATTAAATAAGTAACACATTTTTAATTGTTAAAATATTAAAGAAAAAACTACTTATGCCAGTCATTTTTTTATATAACAGCAATCTCCTCTTGTCTGTGTAGCTAAATAGAAATTAATATAGGTGGAAGCGTTATTGAATGTGTTTTTATAACATTAGTTTTGCACAATTTGATATGTTTATGTGACTATAATCATATGTAATAGTCTTGTTTTCAATTCAATAATTAATATCTAGTGCATTAAGTAAAACTTTTGCATTCAGGGTAAATAATAATCTCGTTTTATTTGTTATCGTTGCTTGCAAGAGCTGATAAAATAAACATCGTTACAATACCTTTTCTTCTACAGCAACTTTCCTAACATTCCACAAGAACTCAAGGATAGCCACAATGAATGAAAATATACAGCCAGCAATTAGAACCACAAACACGCCACCAACATTAGACATTTTCAATTCAGCTGAAGGTTCACTTGAACCCGCATATTCCTGTCAACAGTAAATAAACAAATTATTTTTTTTTCTGCTTTTTTAAATTAGGACAATATTTAAATTAGGTCATAAGTAATATGTAAAAATAAACATTCACTCATACAAATTATAAAATATTAGCAGAAATAAAGTTGGGTGTTGTCTTTAATTTCACATACGACATTTATTCAAAATTTATACTATATTTTTAATTTTTAGACATTTAAAATTTATGACTTTAGGATAGTATAATTATGATTATTAATAAAAGCATATACTACATATTAGCACTTTCTTATGTGACAGAAGTATTTTAAATATAGAAAATGAAATTTAAAAAGCTATTCCTTATGGATCAATTTACAAGGAAGTTGTCTTAAATCATGTTGATGCATTCTTTTGGCAGTAATTAGAAGAAACTTTTATTGAAAGAACTATTGGCACACCAATAATCTCGCTAAGGGGAGGGGGCCAAGGACATCAACAACAGAGGAGCATCAACAAGAGGGCATTGTAATATTCCCCTAAAGCAGTCAAGTTACTTCAATACATACTTTGTTTTACTCTAGAGCACAAACTCAGCAACTGCGTATTTTTAAGTGATATTCCTGAAGCTTTTTATTATTGATGCTTTTAAAATATTAATAACGTTTTAATTTACTAATTAACTAATGCTCCTAATACTTCAGACACAAATAAAACTAAACATTGATTAATAACACTTATTTATTGGTAAATCTTGGTACTTTAATTTATATACGGCCTATACATACTATACCTTTTCAAATGAAGGATGACATGTGTAATTCCTTTTTCTTAATAGGGATGGTTAGGGGGCTAGGTCAAGCTTATTATAAAGAATAGAACCTTGATATAGAACCTTTTTGTCGAATTTTACATCTTATAATAAATTTCACATACACAGTACCTATAGTAATACACACATACAAATTACCTACAGTGTAATATGGCTTACATTATAGGTATATTTATATTAAAGTCATTGAATAAAAACTTTATTTTTTAGTAATGTTTTATTTTATTTATGTATGTATTCAAAACAAACCCATTTTAAACAGTTTTCAATTTATTAAATGTATTAATTGAAAGATTCAGATATTTTTAATTAAACACTTATAAATATTTGTAAACTTGCCTGTAGTAGCACTTACTTATATATGTTGAGGACAACCATTTCGGGAGATGTGTCCCATTGTCAACTCAGTCCTTAACTCCGGACCTACAGAGTTACGGTCTGAGTTGACAATGGGACACATCTCCTTAAACGGCCGTCCTCAACAAATATAAGTAAGTGCTACTATATGCAAGTTTACAAATATTTATAAGGGTTTAGTGAAAACTAGTAGCTCACGTGAAGGTGGAAACAACAAATATTTGTAATTATTAAATTAACAGTATATTATATTATCATAATACTTAATATACTGTTTCAGTAAATCCTAATGGTATATCAATGAAAGAAAGGCTTTGAAACAAGTCAGAATTGTAAGTTAATAGTTTTCACTTGGTTGTTTAAATAATTACACATGATTTAATCAGTGAAATCAAAATGATTACCCCAACAAACAACTATAAATTGTTATAAAAATTTGTTTCTCTAAATTATATTAACACAAATGTTGCATTTTCTATTACATTCTTAAGAACAGAAATGTTATGAGTATAAATATCAGCTTTCTTTAGTCCTGCAAAATGTAAAAATGTTTTATGGTTCTATTTGGGAATAAAAGCAGTTAGAGCAGAATCAATACAATATACCTTCAATGCATTACGAAGTAACCACGAAAAGATATTTTCTAATTTTACTAATTTTAAAAATACTTAACTAAGTGAATACGTAATTGCCTACTTGCTGACGCGTTTCAAAACATTCGTTCCTTTTACGAAGCTAACCCTCTACTGGCCTAGAGGGTTAGCTTCGTAAAAAGAACAATTTGAAACGCGTCAGCAAGTAAGCAATTACGTATTCACTTAGTTAAGTATTTTTAAAATTAGTTTAATCAGTGAATTCAAGATTACTACATCAAGCAACTTCAAGATATTTCAATATGTTGCCTAAGAAACTTGTGTTGTTTTAAGACCATTGACTTCAATACACAACAAGCTTGCTTACAGCGTAGAAGAAAATATATAACGTTAGATATTTTTTTATCTCAAAAAAACTGAAATAGTGGTAAATGCATCGGCTGAGAAATTTCATTAAGTTCAAATATTTCTTTATCTTTAAATCATTAAATTATGGACTGTAGTTGCAGAATATGTAAGTAGAAATACATGTTACTAAATAGTAACACACAACTTCATCGTTCTTACAGTCACAACTAGAGTAATAATAATAATAAGAGTGAAAGCTTTACCCTCCAAACCTAAACATTGATAAGGAACACACTTTCCCTCTTAAACCTAATCTTAAATCTTCTGGGCATTATGCTATAATACCATACAAATTATCTGTTTTGTTCAAAAAATATCTAATCAAAAAGCCTCAGAATGAAAAAATCTAGGAAAAATTTGTATCTTTTTTTGAAATAGCTCATAAATTATGTAATTATAATGATAAGAATATTGCAATAAAAATAACATACATTTAAAAATATTATATCATTTTGTGGTCACACAATGAAAACGAATAAAGATTGCCATATATACTGAAATTTCACAACTTTTTAAATCCCTGCTATTAGCTCCCACTCTCCTGATATATATCTTGTACAAATTTTCAATTGTTAATAAAACACGTTTTTATTCATCTAATCAAGTTCAAACACATTTTCTTTAACCTACAATGGATAACGATTGATGTAATAAAGTTTATTCAATAATTGAATTATACAAATTTGGGGTCTATCCAGATTCTAACTGTGAATCTTCATGTTCAAAGTCTAACGCACTTTGGCAATATACCAACTTTCCAATACCAAGAAATTAATATCTCAAAGTCATATATGCCTTTTTTTTCTTCCCATCTGGTTGTCATCAAAAACTCCATTGTACAACCTTAAACTGTTGCCACGGTTACCACACAATATCATAAATAGTGCTGTAAGGTTAAAAATGAATGAAACGAATAAAATGAACAAACTGGAAATAAGCGAACAATGATAAAATGTTTCTGTCTTGACCTCAGTAAGAATTTACTTTTTAAAAGATTTTTTATACTAGTTCTTTAGAAAAAAAAAACAGAAGAGGGTCTGAGCTCTAGAATTAGATAATTAACTACAGCCAATGGGTATTTGGTTAGAAATAATGCTAAAGTATGAGTACAAAAATTCTCAGAATGAGCCTAGATTTGCAAAAATGTTGTAGGCAAAAAATGGGAGCAAAACAGATTGGACAAATCAAAAACATTTATTAGAAGCAAATAAGATTTGTCGATCTATAATTAAAATCCTAAACTATACTGAACAGATGGGTTTGTACATATTTGGCTCACTAAAAAACATACAGGAAATTCTGTGAAAAATTGTTTTTTTATAATTATCATTATTAGTTTAAGAAAAACATTTTCTTAGTTAAAAACTTACGTCACAACTGTCGTTGCTTGATTTCCATGCTGACCACCATTTCTTCTTTATTTCCAGCAGTTTTCCAGACTCCTGTAGTTTTAATACTGATCCACTTATAGCTGTTCTATAGGGAGAATCTATAACAATTTAATATTTATCAAAACTATTTTTAATTATTACTAATGTAGTACTAATGTAGTTATTTAAATATTTTTTAATGAGCTAAATACTCGTACATACTTGGAGGCATTGCTATGCCATAGCCTTTAGAATCCAACAAATTTCCAATTTGTGTCAGATCACAATACTGTTCCATTTGGAACTCAATAGTTGTAGATTCCATGAAGAATGCGTAATTGTTTTTGCTCTTTCGAACCCTGTCAACGCCTTCTTCATTTGTGCTAACAAAAACAGAAGGTTGTGCTGACTCCATGACACTCCACATCTTCTTGTATAAGCTGTCATTGCTAGTCTGAAATAATATAAATTATTCAGTATCTGAAATTTGATAGAAACACTATGAAGACTGGATAGTGAGATCAATACCATTTTGTCTCAGTAAGTTTTTTATAAATTTTCTCATATCATAAGTTTGTTAATTTACCCACTGTAAAAGTCTCACCAGTTCCCATGGGCAATAAATCCACAAGAAAATTTTTATCTAAAATTGATTATATTCTTAAAACTTGTAAGGCATGATGGTAATTTAAAAAAATGCTTCTTTGATTTGATATAAGTACAAAACACTTTTATGTATTTAGAATTGTGAATATAAAACAGTCCTTAAATAACTTTTTAAGATCTTATGGATTTTTTGATCACCTAATATGCATATATATATATATATATATATATATATATATATATATATATATATGATGAATAGTTATTATCCAGAGTACATCCGCTCATTTTTCACTGCATAAAATCGCAGTTTCGATGTTTCACTAGAATCTTATCTAGCATTGACAAGGTGAACCTAACAAAAGTTGAAGTGTGAAACTGTTGTTGTTTCACCTCATCGATGTTAGATGGGATTGGAGTGAAACGTCGGAACGGAGATTTTATGCACTGCAAAATGAACGAATGTACTTCGGATAATAACTATTCATCATATTTTTCCATCCATGAAGGAATATGTATCAGTATAAATATATTAGACAATTCGCTCTAATGCTAAATGCTAGAGTAAATGTGTGTGTAAATGTTAAATTTCAGACAAGGATTATGAAAAATAACTGTCTACAGGTGAAAACTTAACCCTTAATCTCAAGAGATGTGAGCAAATAGTTTAAATCTACTCATGGAATAAATAAATAAATGATTTCATTACTATAACATTGTTAAAGTTGTTAAATGTAGGCAAATTTTGTAAGTCAGTTGAGTAGCTGGTTGTAATTAACTTTTATTGACTTTTAATATAAAAGACAATAAAAATAGATTCAAACTTTTTATGGGAAAAATGGTTTATTGTGGATAGAAAAACACTATATACAAATAAATCGTTGGCATAGGTGTTTAGCCTCAATTAGCTTAAGCCTTAACTCTTAAATAAATGTTGATATAAATGGATACAATTTGATCAATATACTTGTAAATTACTTACATTTTTCTGCAAGTGATGATACTTTTAGAGAAAATTTTGTTATCATAGATAGTTTTTGGTATAAACACAGTGCTGTAGAAAATAAATTTACAATATTCAGCTTTATTCAATCTTTGATGAAAAAAACTCCAACTTAAAGGTTAGTAACATAAATTTAGCAAACACTTTCTATTTTCATTCTAGGTAATGTCACTAGAAGAGGAGAGAAGATTTTAAAAATTTGTTTTATTTTAGTATCTGTGTTACTCATTTTTGTTACAGGTAGTCCTACAAATTTTAGTTTGGTTAGTCAGTACATCTGTAATAGCTATGAATCAGTAGTAACTTAAACTTATAGCTTCACACATTATAACTGTACAGCTCTATTGAACCGCACATTGATTTTTCAGATCTTGAAGCCATACAGTAAATACTAGCTTTTATTGCAATATTGATTTTGTTATTTACCTTAAAGAAATTATATGTAGAACCTCCAAGCATTACACCATACTTTATCTTGCTCTGAGCCCCAAGTTGCTCCACATTCTCAATGCTTGGTCCCATCATTTGCTGGGTAAGGAAAGCAGCGAGGTTAGCAGTATAGGATGAAATCATAATTAGGGTGAAAAACCACCACATTCCAGCTACTAGTCGGGTAGACACTGCCCTAGGTATCAAATACAATAAAATGTTTACTGAGGCAAAAGATGTACCCACCATATGAAAAAACTATTCAATATCCATATTTCTCTGTGTAATGATTTAGATACACTCTGTTTGCACAGGTTTAAGTACACATTTTAATAGTACTTATGTTGCTGCATTAAAAAAATAATAAAAGTACCCATTAAAATGTGGAGTCATTGAAGAAATAAAAATTCCCTCTATTACATTCCTTTATGTTTAAAGTGGCCGTGAATACATATATTTGTTAACTGTTTGAAAATATTCAAGGATCAAAATGGAAAGTTAGCAATTAACTAATTAAAATAAATTCCTAGCTTGTTGGTTGTTTTAGTTTAATTTATATGTTAACTTTTTGAGGATAACTAATGTAATTGGATATACACCATTGTGTTATGATTAGCTTAAACCCTTGTCTAATGCTCAAACTACACACACATTTATGTTTTCATATATATATATATACACACAAGGTCTGTTCAAAAAATACGCTGACTGTTTGAATTACACGGCTCAAGTCAGTTTCAGGAGAATCCACTTGGTGTCGCTAGGTTCGTATAAATCAGCTGATTAAAACACCGTATTTCAGTCGCAGATATCTTCATTTGTTGATGAGTTACATGCAGTTTAGTAAAGAGTGTTTTTTTTCGTTTGTCGGATTTTAAAATGGACAGCCTGAAGGAGCAACGATTTGCTGTGAAATTTTGTGTAAAACTAGGGAAATCTGCAACAGAAACATTTGCCATGCTTAACACGGCCTACGGCGATGTTGCCATGAAGCGTACTGCATGTTTCAAGTGACCAAAAAGCCAATCGCGTCCGGGTTTGTCAGGAACTGCTTGATCGTTCAAATGAAGATGAGAACTTTTTGTCAAGAATTATAACCGGTGATGAATCATGGGTGTATGGTTACGACATTGAAACAAAGGTCCAATCATCCCAATGGGTCAGTCAAACGTCCCCAAGACCCAAAAAAGCTCGCCAAGTTCTGTTGAATGTCAAGGTGATGCTGACAGTTTTTTTTGATGCTAAGGGTGTTGTTCACTATGAGTACCTCCCTGAAGGCTCTACAGTCAATCAGATTACCTACATTGAAGTACTGAATCGTCTGAGGGACGCCGTCCGACGCAAAAGGCCAGAACTGTGGAGAAGTGATAACTGGTTTTTCCATCACGACAACGCTCCAGCTCACTCAGCACTCAGAACTCTTGAGTTTTAGGCCAAACACTCGATCACTGTTCTTTACCACCACCACCCCCCTACTCACCTTACCTTACTCCTTGTGACTTTTTCTTATTCCCAAAACTCAAAAAACCCCTCAAAGGAAGAAGATTTGAAATGATTTCGGAGATTAAGGCAAATGCGACGAAAGAGCTGAACGCCATCACAAAAGAAGCGTACCAGGACTGTTTTAACAAGTAGAAACACTGTTGGGATAAGTGTGTGCGTTGGGGAGGAGAGTACTTTGAAGGAGACTCAGACGTGTAACTTCCAAATAAAGTACATTTTCTTTTATGACCTCAGTCTGCGTATTTTTTGAACAGACCTCGTATATATATATATATATATATATATATATATATATATATATATATATATATATATATATATATATATATGTATGTATGTATTTTTGAAAAATGTAACAAGTTTTTCTAAAATTTTTCTTTAACAAATAAAAAAATAAATTCGTCAAATTACTGTTGCTAAACCACAAGCAAATTGTCTCTTGTGGCTCCATATCTATTCATCCTTGACAAAGTAAACAAAGAAAGATTTTTACTCATACTATTAGTTTTGCTCATATAATTTTATTTAACTTAAGGCGAGCTGTAGACATGGGAACATGGTTCCATTTTGGTACAAGACAACCAAGATCGCTATTTTCGTTGTGACTGGGTCTTCCACGTTGCTCAAGAAATTTTTGTTTTGTTTGTCGTTATAATGCTCCAAGATCACTGTATTTATAGGAAATGGTTTCTTTCCTTCATTGTAGTGTTGTCAGTGATATCAATTTTCTCATGTGAGTATCTTTCTTAGCTATACGAGGTGTCATAAGTTCCAGCAAATACTGCAATTCAGCATTGGTCATTCTCAAGAAATTCATATGGTCGTTCTTACAGTTGTCTCTCAGGTGATTCAAAATGTTCAAACCAAACCATTTTTTAAGTTCACACAACCACTGTTTGCCCCACATGGACCTTTTCTTTTTTTTCTTTTAAAACACCACATTAGTCTAAAATAATCACAGCTGCTGCAAACTTTGAACAGTTCATCTTTTCACCGCAGAGAAATGACTTGAAATGACAGACCGATATTTGTTACCCCTCCCACATGTATGTGGAGAAAAACGCTCATGAATTTGGTCCAGCAAACACAGATCGGCGAATTATGTTCCCATGGGTACACCCCGCTTAAGAAAAAGTTTTTGCATACCTGTGACTTTCTAAAATTTGTGTCAAAGTACCTAATATAATTGGTATAATTTAAAGCATATTTTGTGAAAAATTAGTGTATTTTAATTATTAAAGTCAAATATTATAGAATTTTGTTTAAAATACTTGTTGCCTCACATAAAAAAGTTTTGTTTTATTCAGAGAGCCTTTTTTTACTTTTAGTCATAATAGTTAGCTTACAATCATTTGTATGTTGTTTCTAGCAATATATTTGATTATATTTATCATACAAATTATATTACTGTTTTTGATTGGTTAGTTTTAATAGACAAATTTTTATAATACCAAGGAAATATTATTTCACAATTAAAATATGTCAGTATTGGCAACATAATGGTATCATTACAACATTACTAAACCCAACGTAAAAATAATTTTTCACAACACATAGAAAAACTCCCTTGTGATTTCTACAACTGTTAAAACTGAATGTGTTGTTTCTATAAACTTTTGACACTGCCGCTACAGGCGGAACACTCGTCATATTTATATAATTATGCTGGTAATAAAACTTATTTCATATTTAAACACTATTTATTAATTCACATCTTTCTTAAAACAAAACTCTAAACAAAGAACTGAGAAAAAAAAAACAATTACAAATCATCTGTTAATTTATATAATGTTCTTTTTCTTTTTTTTCCATAGAGGATTGTCATAGAGTATTATATTATTGCATTCACAACATACTCCCACCTTTTGAGTTATGGTTTAACTCAAAACATTAAAAAATAGTATATTGTTAAAAGATTAATCAACAAATTTTTGTGGAAGCTTAATTTGTCTGCCACTTCTTAAATATGTCACAATTTTATTTTCTTTTGTCACATTATCTTCTTCCAGGTGTAGTTCATGTTCATTGGTTTTTGTCACTTTTGGTTTAATCTTTTCTTTTAATTGTTCTTGGATGGTTTCTTCTTGCATTTCAAGAGGATATAGTCTTTGTATTGGTCTCAATAAACTTCCAAAAGCAGTCTTCAATTGCACTAATCTACACACTCCATCTCTACTAATGATAGTCTTTTCTATCAGTCCTATTGGCCAATCAATTCTTTTTTTATTTTCAACTTCAATCAGTACTAATTCTCCAACTTTCAACTGTCTGCCGTTTTTCTTACTTTTTAAAGCTAATTGTCCTAAATACTCAATCCTAAATCTTTTTCGCAATGCTTCTCTCAGGTGTTGTCGATAACGTACTCTCTTGTTAAGACTTTTTGTATTTACATGGTCACAATCTGGAACTCCAATTTCTTTTAAGTCATGTAAAAACATATTTGGAGTAATAGCAGTTAGGTCTGAAGAAGTTTCAGATAAATATGTCAAAGGTCTAGAATTCATGATACTTTCACAATCACATAAGATTGTCTCCATTTCCTCATAATCCAATGACGTTTTGCCCAAGGTTTTGCGTAGCAACTGTTTCATGAGTCGGATGAGTCGCTCCCACCATCCGCCCCACCATGCAGCAGAGGGAGGGTTAAACCTCCAGTCAATTTGTTGGCATGAGCTATATTTTAAGATAGCATTCCAATCTAGAATTTTAAATGCCTTTTCTGTACCTGTGAAATTGGTACCATTGTCACTATATATTATTGATGGTCTTCCTCGCCTTGCAATAAATCTTCTAAGTGTATCTATAAATGCTTCGACAGAAAGAAACTTTACTAACTCCAAATGAACAGCACGGTATACTGCACAAGTGAATATGCAGATCCAAACTTTACTGCCATCTCGTAGAAACAAAGGTCCCGCAAAATCAATTCCAACCACTTCAAATACTGCGGCATCTCGTACTCTACTTTCAGGTAAGGGTGGAGTGATTGTTTCTACATTTTTTGAATTATGTCTCTGACAAGGAATACATTTTTTCAAAGTATTACTTATTGTTTTTCTTCCTCTCAATATCCAATAGTTTTCTCTTAATAAACTTAAGAGACCTTGAACTCCCACATGACATGATCTCTTATGTATTGTAAGAATAAGAATATCTACAATGTCATGTTTTGATGGTAGAACAACAGGAAATTTAAAATTTTCCAAATCCTTTCTTTCTGTTAATTTTGTCTTTAGCCTTATAATACCATCAGCAGCCATAAATGGTGACAATGAAGCCAATTTAGGCTCCCTTATTCCTTCAAATGATTGCTGTTGAACAATTCTAATTATAAAATTGTTAGCTTCAATAATCTCCTTACATGACAAAACTTTACTCACACACTTTTCCTTCTTTGAGGGGTTACAATTATGAATAAATCTCAGCAACCATGCAAAAACACACACAATCTTATCAAAATCATTTGAAAAGTAATAAAACCAATCTTTTGGGTAATTATTACTTAAAAGTGAAGGTGTAGGTCCTTTCTTTTTTTCTAAAGAAATTAATTCTTCGTCAGGTTCAGGTTCATTTGATGGCCAGGTATCTTCAGGCAACTTCAACCATGACGGGCCCTCCCACCATCTGGAACTAATCAACCTGGAAACTGAACATCCTCTACTGGGCAAGTCTGCTGGATTCATAGTGCCGGGAATGTGCCGCCAAGATGTTCTGGAAGTGAGGCTGCAGATTTCTTCAACTCTATTTCTAACAAATACTCCCCAGTTTTCTTCTCTTTTAATCCAAGCTATTACTGTAGAAGAGTCACTCCAATAAAAAAATTTAATATTACATTCAAATTTGTTTTCATCTCTTAATTCTTGCACTACTGAAGAACCTAATCTAGCACCTATAGTAGCAGCCATTAGTTCAAGTCTGGGTATTGTCATCTTCTTTACAGGTGCTACACGTGACTTTGCCTGGATTAGCTGTAATTGAATACATGTACTAAGTTCAAAACGCATAAATACTGCTGTTGAGTACGCAAATTTGCTGGCATCACAAAATATGTGAACTGATACAGAAATGATTACGTCATCCACACCTTGTAGCCATCGTGGAATCTTCATCTCTTTTAATTGATCGAGTTCCTGAAACCATATATTGAATCGTTGTTTGATTTCTTCTGGTACTTCTTTGTCCCACCCACAATTATCTTTCCAGCATTCCTGCAATAATAACTTAGGGCATATGGAAATAGGACAAGTGAATCCAATAGGATCGAACAATCTGTGTGCAGTGGACAATATAACACGTTGTGTTACCAAGTTCTCTTCTAAATTTACTATTTTATGAAAACTCACAGAAATTGTGTCTTCTTTCTTGTCCCAGGTGAGACCTAGGACTGAAGCCTCTGTCTTGTCTTCCAGACCAGGTTCAGTATATTCCCATCCTCGCAGCTCAAACTTTCCCAAAGAAAATATTTGTATTGCTTCTGAAATGAACTGTTTCAAATCCCTTTCATTATTTACACCTGTAACACAGTTATCAACATAGAAACTTTTAAACAACTTTTCTATTGTACATTTAGAAAATTGATTGTCTTCAGCACACTGTACTAAATACTTCTGCAGGTGGTAGTTGATGACGGCATTGAGCAAAAATGGACTACTTGAGACTCCAAAAACAACTCTTCTATGTCGGAAAATCTTGAGTGATCCATCTGTGTTTTGCCACAGAAATCTTAGGAAATCTCTGTCCTCTTCATACAAACTTATTTGCAAAAACGCCTTTTTTATGTCAGCGATAACTCCTATTTTATAAAGTCGAAAACGTAAAAGCAAAGCTGGTATTATTTCAATTAAGTTAATACCTATTTCCAAACACTGATTAAGGGAATAGTAACCCTTTTCTTTAGACGAGGCATCAAAAACCGGTCTTACTGCAGTGGTGCTGTTTTCTTTTATCACTGGTCTATGAGGTAAATAGTGACCTTCATCCCATTTGCTTATTGGGATTTCCTCAATAACACCATCTTCCAGCCAATCTGAAAACACATTGTTATATACATTATATAAACTTTCATTTGTTAGCTTTTTCACTGAGTTTTCAAGCCTTTTTTTTGCAAGATTGAAATTTCTTGGAACTTCTGGGTGGTCTTCGGACCAAGGTAATTTGACTTCATAGCGTCCTTCTTCATTTACTCTCACAGTTTCCAAAAATTGTGTTTGAACAGAATGTTCAATTTCTTGTTTGCTTCTGGTCTGTAGTGGGTCTTTTATACCTAAAACATCCATTTCCCACAGCTTGCATATTGAATTACTTTGTACAAACATAGAAAGTGCTGTCATAGAACTAAATTCTTTACTTTCTTGAAATTTTCCTGTCAAAACCCATCCTAAATGAGTTTCAAGGGCTATAATACCACAATCTAGAACCTCTTTTCTTCCAGTTAGAAGTTTCCCATATATGTCAGCCCCAATTAATATCTCAATTGGACTGTCTGCATCCTGAAACAATTTAATACCTCTTTCCATCAGTTCATCAGTCCATCTTCCTGGTTTCAAGGCAGGAACATAAGTACAAATATTTATTTCACTAAGTGCCTTGAAATTACAAGAATATGTTTTATCTATACTTTGTAGTCTGACTTTGTAGCATGCATGATTGCGAGGCTTAGTGACCTCTCCTCCAAACAGGCCATGTAATAATGTTTCTTCACCACAAGTGTCATATTTCATTTTTTCAACAGTCGATTTCCTTATGTATGACCTCTGGGATCCACTGTCAAAAAGTAAACGCACATTGAGTTCTTTTGTGTCACTAACAGCCTTGACAACAAGAGTTTGCATGTAAACCTGATTGCCATTCACATTGGACAAGGAATTCTCAAAATTGGGCTCAGCTTCTTTTTCCTCGCATTTAGGTTTAATGTTAGACCTATTAAAATTATTCTGCAACTTTGAACACATAAGTGGTACATGTTTTCCATTACAAATAATACATTTAACAATAGCTCTGCAATGTTTACTTAAATGTCCTACTTTTGTACAAGAAAAGCAACACCTTTTGCTAGTAAGAATATTCTGCCTTTCTTCTAAAGACATGTCCCTAGCTTTAAAACAGTTTTCACTTAAATGACCACCGTCACAAAACACACACATCGATAACTTCGTCTTATCTGTGCTTACTGTAGACGTATTTGATTTTACATTTACAAGGCCAGCTGCTGTAACATTGCTGGTAGGCCTTCTTGTATTTTTAATATGCTTATCTTTACTTGCAAAGTCTCTTTTATATGAACTCGTAGTATTATCACCTGTTGATACTTTTGTTTTTTGTAAACCAAATCCCTGTTTAGCTAAGTTTATTCTTTCTTCTCCCTCCACTTCAATTTTCAAAAAATTCATTAGGCTATCTAGCCTACTTTTACTTTCTGACGCGGTCTCGTCCTGTTGAGAGTTAGGCCTACTTCTCTGCCAAGCTATTAATAAATCCTCCCTGAGACAAGATTCTACTAATGGGAAGAGCATAGCAGCGTACTTCTCCTTTGTTACACCTAAAGTTTCTAAACACCTTAGTTTTGACTCAATTTGATCATAAAGTGAGGAAATAGTAATTTTACTTTCACTGCTATTTAATGTTATTACAATTTTCAAGATTTCTCTTATGTAAAACTCTACTAACAGGTCATCTTTGGCAAAGCGAGATTTTAAATGTTCAATAGCCTGTTCATAACTACGTCCACATGGGGGAAAACTCTCGACAATTTCCCTAGCCTTAGTATTAGGGATAGTCGCTTGCAGGAGATACTGATACTTGTCATCAGAATCAATACAGGGGTCTTCATGGATTTTCTTAAATTGGCCCCAAAACGGCAACCAATCACTAATATCACCACCAAACTTTTTAAACTCAAGTGTGGGTAACTTAAATTTACGTTTTTCTACATTCACACTAGTATCTGTCTTAGGCCTAGCCTTGTCAATAGCCTGTTCAACTAAATACTCAACTATTTTAAACTTGCCTGAGTATTCATCGGCAGATTCTACCTCATTTTCTAAAACTTCAGTAGATGCATTTTCATTTAGTAAAACTTCAATAATTTCTCGGTCTAAGACCTCCAATTGATTATGTTTTTCACGTAATAGCTCTAAATTAGCTTTTAACAAAATCACATCATCTTCATTTTTTATGGATTCTAATAATGTATTGTGTAAACGTGAAAATCCAGTTCTAAACAATTTTCTTTTCTTTTTCAGAGCATCCATTATAAAATACTTACTAATGGATCATAGATTTTAACTGTAACCAAATTATTATCCTGTCACGGTCGCCATATGTTGTTTCTATAAACTTTTGACACTGCCGCTACAGGCGGAACACTCATCATATTTATATAATTATGCTGGTAATAAAACTTATTTCATATTTAAACACTATTTATTACTTCACATCTTTCTTAAAACAAAACTCTAAACAAAGAACTGAGAAAAAAAAAACAATTACAAATCATCTGTTAATTTATATAATGTTCTTTTTCTTTTTTTTCCATAGAGGATTGTCATAGAGTATTATATTATTGCATTCACAACAGAATGTTCTTAATGTAATTTTTGAAAGTATTGTCTTGTAGAGATTTAAAAATTTCTTTATGAAGTGAAAACATGTTTATGTATTGAAATGAAACATGCTCTAAGTTAGCACTACCTGATGGATAGAGATGTTTAATGTAGCAATAAAAAAAAGTACAAATATGTGACTGTATTAAACAGTAAGTGTTAATATCAAAATTAATTTTTTTAAAGTAATTTTTAAACCGTTCTAATGAATAAAACTTTACATATATTTTTTTATTTAATATAGCTTACTTTGGCAGCAAATCACATCCCTGTGTTGTAAGGGAACCAATAGAAAACCACAGGCAGTTTGGTAATGTGAAAGTTAATTCCAATTCATCAGGATCTGGATTGCATGGATGTGGATTTGACCACTCGTTGGGAGAACACCTGAAACATTTTTTCCTTCGCATCAGCAATCTATTCTAACAACTAAATTAGTTAGTAACAGAATAATAAGTATTCTAATATAATATATATATTTATATATATTAAAATATTTCAAAAACAAGAATACTTTTAATTAATATATTTATTCAAAGCTTTCACCGATAAAATAGTATCGCATCTTCAGGAAAATAATTATCTAATAAAATTTTATTATGATATGATTGTGATATGATTAAAACATATCACCATATTTAATATATATATATATATATATATATATATATATATATATATATATATACACACACACAAGTTAGTTCTAGTAAAGCTTAAAGCTTATTTGCTTATTTAGTAATTTTTGTACTAGATAACAGACTGACAAACTTACCTAAAGGTAGTAGTCCAAAACTGCAATCTTTTGGAATGAAAAAGAGACATAAAACCCATCACACTATTAAAATTGAAAACAATCATAGTCTTTCAAATGAGTCTTTTCTTTTTTGAAAGATTAAATAATAGAATAAAACTATTACACATATTTCTGCTTCCCTATACCATTTTTCTCAAAATTTAATTTTTAAAAAAATCTAAATAAAGAAACTAATAACCTGGACAAAAAGAATAATAGCAGAGATATGCCCAAGTAAGCAGTGGCCATGTATATCCACACATCAACAGAGAGCGGCTCCATAAATGAGAAGAGGTTGACATCAGGTTTGGGTTGCTTGCTGTATAAAATGCTGATACCTTGAACAAATATTACCTAATTTAACTTATGAACTGAAACAGAAACATAGCACACAATTTTTAATATAATTGTTTATTTGTCTTCTTTAATTATTATTTTTATAAAAATATTCTAATCTCAAAGGTTTTACTTATTACAAAAAGTTTCTTGATGTAATCATCTTTAATTCACTGAATTAACTATAATTAAAATTACTTAACTAAGTGAATATATAGGGCTTACTTGCTGATGCGTTTCAAAACAATCGTTCCTTTTACGAAGCAAAGCCTGTACTGGCAGCATAGTGTATTAGGTACAAAGATATTGGAATAGACTTATAATGGTGGAAGGGGTGGCTTATTTTGGTTAAGCGCTATGTAATGGAAAGCGGATGATACAGCTATCCTTGTTAGGGGACCATTTGAAGAGGTCCTCAAAGACCTGCTTCAAGAGGCACTCATGGTAACAGAAGCATAGTGCAGGGAGAATGCACTATGCATTCAAGGAGAGAAATCTGTGGCACTCATCTTCACTAGGCGATATAAAACTAAATCGCTGGAGATGATGGAAGTTGGTAATACCAAAATAAGCTATGTTGAGAGCGCTAAATATCTGGGAGTTATTCTAGATAGGAAGCTACTCTGGCGTGAGCACTTGGAAGATAAGTGCAAAAAAGCCATAGCTACCTTCTGGCAATGCAGAGGAGCAATAGGCACGAGATGGGGATTGGGTCCATGTCAGATGAACTGGATTTATTCCGCCATTGTGGTGCCGAGGTTGGTCTTTGCCTCAATCGTCTGGTGGGACAGGGCACAGAAAGAAACAAGTAAAATAATGCTGGACCGTGCGCATGGGCTCTTCCTTAGAGGCATAACAGCTACAAGGAGAAGCACACCATGTGCGGCCATGAGGGTTATGTTGGGTTTTCCATCCTTGAGTCTTCAAATTAGGATGGAGGCAATGAAAACTACATACCGGCTAAGTTGTACCGAGCAGTGGAAGACAAGTAGCAAACGTCATAAACTGCTATTTGGGGATTCACTGAAGGAGCTCTGGATAGAACCTCAGGATAAGATACTATCTCTTAAAAGGGAAAAAGGAAACTACAAAATCCATATTCCTGCAAGAGAGGCATGGGCGGAGTATAGACCCAGACATGGTGAAATCTGGTTCACCAATGGGTCCAAGATAAAGGAAGGAGAGGGAGCAGGATTTAGTGGACCGAGACACCAAGACAGATTTTGTCATCACCTGGAGGATTACAACTCTGTCTTCCAGGGGTAGGTGCTTACGATCAAACTATGTGCTGAGGAAATAATAGGGTCTGGCAGGAGGGGCAAGACCATCTTTATTTGCTCGGACAGTCAGGCAGCTCTGAAGGCTTTAGGTAAGGCTAGCACCAGCTCTAAACTGGTGGCTAAGACTATAGCTTCTCTAGCAGAGCTGAGTAAGTATAATTCATTTAACCTAACCTGGATTTCAGGACATTCTGGCTGGATAGGGAATGAGAGAGCTGACGCCTTAGCAAAACAAGGGTGTATAACTCAAGGACCGTTGCTGAGGGCAGTGGGCATGCTGCCTCAGGAGGGGTGCAAGAGGATCACAGCACATTTAGACAGGTTGTGTAGGGAAGAATGGAATGTAACCTTGGGGTGTAACAAATCCAAGGTACTGTGGGGTTACTCAGGAGATTTGTGGGGCAAAGAACTACTCTCCTTAAGTAGACATCAACTCAGAGCTACTGTGGAGCTGGTTACAGGCCATGGGAATCTGAGGGGGTTCCAATACAAAATTGGTAAATCTAGATCCCCTGTGTGCAAGAGATGCGACAAGGACCA
Source organism: Prosapia bicincta (assembly GCA_036971475.1). Taxonomy (NCBI): domain Eukaryota; kingdom Metazoa; phylum Arthropoda; class Insecta; order Hemiptera; family Cercopidae; genus Prosapia; species Prosapia bicincta. The sequence goes on along the minus strand of JBAIZL010000009.1, from coordinate 39,464,581 downwards.
AGAGGGAAGCCCAATCCACGTACTCTGTGAGTGTCCTGCAAGGAGAAAGTGGTTTTGGCTGGCAGGTATGTACACCAGAGGATATCAGAAGATTTAGCATCAGGTGGGTACTTGATTTCTGCAAAGAGGTAGGTATCCACAAAGCTAGTCCTGTGGTAGGGATGGGTAGAGAGTACAAAGGCTGCAGCTAAGTGCTCTACACCGATAAGGTCCCTCCAAGTTTTAGTAATAAAAAAAAAAATGTAATGGAAAAGGGAGTTGGCTTTAAAGTGTATGTGGTCATTTAATTGTTCTAACAACTTTAGAAAAATATGAGATATACAAGCTATACGCAACAGATAAAGAAAACGTATTAAAAGACCACAGACACTTTGAGGCCAACTCCCTTTTTCATTTATAGTGCACAACCAAAATAAGCCACCCCTTCCACAGTCATAAATCTATTCTGACATCTTTGTACCTAATGCGTTATGCCACCAGTAGAGGCTTTGCTTTGTAAAAGGAAGGATTGTTTTAAAACACGTCAGCAAGTAAGCCCTATGTTTTCACTTAGTTAAGTAATTTTTAATTATAGTATTACAAAAAATTTCTGTTTAAGATTTTTCAAGATGAAAATAAAGACACTATAAATCTTATTTTACAGATATTTTCATCTCACATTAAATGCATTACTAACTTCTGAAACTGAAAATACTTATGGAATTTCAATTCTAACTAATTATAAGTTAATTTTCAATGTTATAAAAACACTTATAAAAATTAATTTTATTAAACAAAGAAAATAATAGAATAAAGAGTCATCCAAATGGTTTTAAATTGTACTTGAAAACAGATTGTCTATATAAAAAGGAATTAATTAAACTGTATTAAATATTTTCCATGTTTGATTCTATCTTCAATTTGAGATACTAGTTTTACGCTAAAACCCTTAAACGTATATTGATATGTTTACACTTGCCTGTAGTAAGTACTACTTTTTTGTTTATTGAGCATAGGCATTTTGGGGAATGTATCCCATTGTCTAATTAGGGTGTAACAACCCCTCGGTTGTTTTAGGTTAGGGTGGGAGTTGAGTATAATAGGGATACGACGTGATTTTTTAAAGAGTTTTTGGAGTTATGATGTCAAAACTTATGTGTGTTATAATTCCATTGGGTGTTAACTTGAAATGTTGATATACTTCATTCTGTTTGGTTGTGTGATTGGATATTTTTTTGTTCATGTAGATTTTCTAGGATTGATTATAGGTATGTGTAATTTCGATTTGTGGATATGAGGTGTTTGGTAAAGTTTTATTGAGTGTTCTGTTTGTGAGTGATTTTATGTGTTCTTGGTACCACGAGTAAGATGTCCATCCTGTTTGGCCTATGTAGAAACTGGACCACAAAGAGCAAATTAATTTGTATATGTCACCAGAGTTGTAAATGTCTTTGTTTATGATATTGGGTTTAAGTTGTTTGCTGATGGAGTTGTCTGTAGAGAAGGATACTTTGTAATTATATTTACAATCATGATGAAATTGTTTATGCATTTTAAATGTCTGTATAGTACTGTTATGCATATAATGGGCATGTTGAGTGGGTTTTTGGGGTTAGATTATGAATTCTATTTCTCAGGCAGTTATATAGTTTATCAATCAATGTTATTTTGTATCTATTGGTTTGGGCTATATGGTTAAGGTGTTTAATTCTTGTTTATATCAGGGTGTTTTAAATAGATGTTTTCAATGCCGTCAAAGTTTTTAATCAAATTAGATTAAATATTTTACATATTTACAGCTGTTATTAGAGTTTCTGAATGTGTTATTATCATTAGACTACTTTATTTATAAATTTAATTTTTCTGCCAGCCCAGTTTGTGAATCTACTGAAATCGTACATATTGAACAGACTGTTTCGAGTAAACCACGAATCTACGTATTCTGACTTCAAGGAAATACAAGCTGGAGTCCCACAAGGCAGCGTATTGGGACCAATCCTGTACTTGCTGTACACCAGTGATCTTCCGCAAACAGCCAACGTCATCACGGCCACTTTCGCAGACGACACAGCAAACACAGCGACAGCAAAAACCGTTCAAGAATCGACAACACGCTTACAAAGATCAAACGATTCAGTTGAGGCTTGGACCAAGAAATGGCGCATCAAACTCAACGACCAGAAGGCAGTCCATGTGAACTTTACAAACAAGAGGATCCCAAACCCTCAGAGGCTCGAAATGAATGGAAGTGTTATCCCATATCATGATTCAGCTAAATATCTCGGCATGAATCTTGATGCAAAAGCCAAATGGGTCGAGCATGTCAAAATAAAACTCACAGAACTCCAGACTCGCTACAGGCAAATGTATTGGCTACTCGGTCGAAATTCACGGGTATCAATATACAACAAGCTATTGGTATATAACCAAATCCTCAAACCGGTTTGGACGTATGGTATACAGCTTTGGGGCTGTGCCAGCAAATGTCACATACACGGGATACAACGCTTCCAGAACAAAGTACTAAGAAACATCGCCAACGCTCCTTGGTATGTGCGTAACAGTGACTTGCATTGCGATCTTGGTGTACCCATGGTCGAGGAAGTCATAAAACAGAACGCCATCAAACACGTAAATCGGCTCACTCAACACGAAAATCCTGAGGCACTGAGACTTCTCGACAACAACCACCTGACAAGACGACTCAAAAGGACAAAACCATTTGAACTCGTTGAACGACAAGAGTGACAACAATACTCTTCCTCACGCCGGTTGGCTTCCAACATCAAACAAGATACAATAGAAATCAATGGATTCTTTGTAATAAAAGCTAAAATCTAATTATCAAATGTAAATTAATGGTTGGTCAGAAATGACCAGTTTTAATAAAAAAAAAAAAAAAAGAAAAAAAAAAAAATAATAAATTTAATTTCTCTGCACTAAGACTAAAACACAATCCTAACACTCACACTCATAAATAATTACTAAGGCCTTGTTCACACTATTAGACAAAGTCTATAGATATATCTAAGGGATGTCTATAGACAATATATCTAGGCTTTTTAGAGCCTTTGTTGCATGTACACAATTGTTGGTTGGTTGCTAGACATAACTGACCTTGTTGGGATCTCTACTTGCGCTGTTATAATTTAGAATAATGTCTTGAATTTTGTAGTCCATTACGTTCAGTGAAACTTAATTAATCACTGTTACATTAGTTTATGAGTTATTAAAGTTCACATAGTCATAAACTAATGTAAAAGTGATTAATTTGAATAATGACAAATAGCATTAGAGGAGCTGTGAAATTTTGCAGAGGGACATCGTTTCTGTTGCAATATACTTTCAACACTGAAATTGAAAGAACCTATAAGTTTCCAAAACTTTACCCGTTTGATTACAAGAGATTTTGAAGAATTACTACAGCCTTTAAGCAGAAATATTGAGAAAAGAAAAAGCACATTTAGGTAAATCATTCTTGGATTTGTTTTCACATCTACTACGGATATTTCATGTTTTTTTCCCAGTTCTTCGATCGCCTTTCTTTGTTTATTACGATTTTTATAATCAGGATTTATAACTTCCCATAAATATATTTTCATAGTGAAAATTTTTCTGTAGGCCACATATTTTAATCATAAAAACAATCGGAAACAAAACTTGAGTGAAATAAACAAAAGCAATTGAATGTTTAGTATTCCTTAAGATAATAACCGGCAATAATGCCTCGCAACACGTCCACACTTTGAAATGTTGAGCAACACTGTCTAAGGATTGTCTAAAAGACCAGATGAGAGACCAATGTTCTACAATTTTGTTGCAAAGGCATGTCTATAGACATGGGTTTTGTCTCCCAATCGTCTATAGACAATTGCTTGATAGTATCTAGACAATATCGGTCGACTTATCTAATAGTGTGTACTAGGCTTTATACTCCATAAAGAAAATGTTATTTGGTTCAAACTATTTTAATTAATTGAATCAGTATATTATAAATACTATATACTATTTTTATATTCTTCTCATTAGTATCTGCTAGTAGCTTACACAGCTTACAGCTTACACAGCTTACAGCTTACACAGCTTACACAGCTTACAGCTTACGATTAAAGTGAGAACATCAGGGTTTATGATGAATACATTGCCATCTTTTAATTTAACAACTTTTCACTTTAAGAGAAATAAATCTCATAATATAGCTTGAATTCATAGCATATAAAATTGTCAATATATTTAAATTCTAGTAGTTACCTAATGTCATAAAAGGCATTGTGAAATCCACTGCAGTTCTGCGATCATGTGTGATAGTCAAATCACAGATTGCAAGATCAGCTTTCTGAAATCAAATTCTGAATTAAAATTCTAGAGAAAGGTTTTCATTGTTGTGTTTTTTAACATTCTTATCACACCTCAGTAAGATTTTATAAGTAGAATCAAGTTTCTATTGATAGGATCCTTAATTTTAAATATAGTTTAAGACAGGACTGTGAAATTAAAGTAAGTAATTTGAGTGGATCAGGGTTTATTATTTTAGTCCAACTTATTACATAGTTGTTAAAGTATATGCTAATTAAATATAATTTATTTAGCGACCATTCTTTAGCATTTATCAATATGTTTTACAGTTCAGCATGATTTAAAAGCCATCATCCAGTTTTAAAATATAGCTGCACAATCTTTAATGAAAGTAAACTATATATATATATATATATATATATATATATATATATATATATATATATATATATATATATATATATATATATTCTATTAAAAAGGACATATTACATTACAAAGCTCCATTAACCTTTAGGAGTTCCATAAAGCTACAAATGGGAGAGGGTGCTCATGATATTTATTCTGCAAAAAAGACACGTTATAATTTAGTCTCTGTAAGCAATATATCCTACTAATTTCATTACGAGAGAGGGCTCTTAAGAGATTCTTTTCCCCAAAAACTCAACTTCAAATATTCAAAAAAAATTAACAATACTTATACATATAGAAATACTAAAATGAATGCAATTTTTACTAAAAATAGAAAAGACTTTACTGTAAATATAATAGACCTTCAAAATTGAAAAGAATTCTACAAGAGAACACTTGCAAATAAAACCTTAATTATCTAATCATGCTTTAGAGATTATAAATTAACAATCAAACAAGCAAAAACGTTTACAAAAATAGCCTGAGAATTTTTTTATAATGTAGTGTATAAATGACTAAATGATAAAACTACTGTAGAAATCAGACATATGTTAAGATCCAGATTAGCACAGGAGGCTTCTTGGGTGATTATATAATGTGCAAAGAGCTTCCATTAATTTATGTCCAGGAGGAAATTTAGTAGCACAACCTTTTGCAAACTTCATTTTAAAACGAATGCGATACAACATGATTTCATAAAACTTTCATACAACCGAGGTAACAACCATTTTTAGAAACTGCAAGGTTATATGATTGAGTAAACTTATCTCAGATCATTAGATATTTTCATTGTTCCAAGAAATAGATTATTTTATGCAAAAATTGTTTTATTTTATAAACATTTGTATTCAAAACAATCCCCAAACACTTAAGCATTAGTAAGAAGTTGTTTGATATAATCATCTTGAATTCACTGATTAAACTAATTTTAAAAATACTTAACTAAGTTAATACGTAATTGCTTACTTGCTGACGTGTTTCAAAACATTCGTTCCGTTTAAGAAACATGAGCTGCGTAAAAGGAACAAATGTTTTGGAACGCGTCAGCAAGTAAGCAATTACGTATTCACTTAGTTAAATATTTTTAAAATTATCATTAATAAGACTTTCAGAAGATCTTTTTTTTTTGGTGTTTATTCTTTTTATTTTTATGGTGGAAAAAAAGAAATTCCAAAATGTTGTTGTTGTTTATAACAAGCTGGTTGTTAATCACTTATTACACTGTGAAATTACTTCCCTCACATAAAAATGACATCCTAAATGAACAAACACAACACAGATCACACACACTTTTCAATCACATCATTTCTAACTTTCAAAAATTGGAACCGAAAAGCACAACTCCAGCAATCCTAGCGGCAGAAACTTGAGGCTGAAGAAGTCGTAAGATGAAAACATTTCCTCCAAGTGTAAGTTAACAATTTAACAGCTTATATCAATAAAATGTCTGGTCACAAGTAATTTGAAAGTGTAATAAGAGAAAAAATTCTATTCTCATTGATTGTGATGTCCTTGAAGTCAGAAAATTGTTTAGGTTAATATTTCTACTAGAACTCTAAAACTGGACATACATAAAGATATTGCAAAACTCACTTTTCCCACAAGTAGAGGCCAAAGGTACCGACGTTGAACACCACAGTATTGGTACTCAGATGTTATAAAGTTGCTTAATTAAAGGTTTCCAAATCATTGGATTATATGCTTTACCTAGTAACTTAGCAGTTTCATCAGGCCACAACGTTCCTTTGACCAGGTTAGAAGTTTTAGACTAAGAATCATTTTAATATACTACTCCTTTAGGAAAACCTGGATGAGATTTAAAAAATTGCATAACAGACATCATGAGCTTACACCAAGCTTTTCTAGTAAGTATTAGTAGAATTTATATTTTAAATATGCCCAACTTCATATAGGTGACAGGGGTGATCTAACCTTTATAAATGAAAGTGTATTAAACCTATTTGAAGCTTTTACCAACTTCCTCAATTAGAAGTTGCTTATTAATCAAATTGAATAAATTGTCAAAATTGATACTGCTATTGTTTCGTCTCTTTTCATTTAAGAACAAGTTTTGATATCAAGTAGAATGTAAAGTAGAAAAGAAAGCTCTATTAATTACAATTATTTTTTTTAAACTTTTTAATTTTAAGTTGTGTTTAGGTTTTAAAATTAATCTTCATCATTTTTTTGGTTAAAACATTAATTCCTTTACTAAATGATAAGCTAGTTGAATATCAAGTCAATTTTTTTCAAATTTATTTAGTGCAAAGTTTTGGCAACTAATTTGTTACCCTTATCACGCCTGTAATGCTATAAAAGGTTTTGACTCTATATTCAACTGGCCTCATTTAATAAATGGTTATTTCTAGTGTTCAAATAAACATGAGTATTAACTTCTTTATTTCAATTTATTCCATTAGGTTAAATCATTTGATATTATATGTGACGTTTTCTGTACTTTGTAGTTAATTGATAAAGGACTGTAGTTAGGTACATAAAGTGAATATAATCTTGTATAGCAAAAAAGTTTGCCAATCTATTTAACAGTAAACCTGGTAGCTTGAAAATGTCAATTACTTGTTACAGTTCACCATCAACTTTTAATAAAATTAGTCCATGGTATGGTAAACACTAAGATCACCATCTATTTTAACTTTACTCTTTAAATGTCCCATTTATAACATTTTGGAGAAAATTTAAAAACACTTTTTTGAAAGAAAAAATTATTTTGTCTGTTGCACCAAAAATTTTACTTTTATAGTTTTTACTCTCTATACCAGCTCTGATGTATAATCTTGAAAATATATGTAGTAGCTGAAGGGGTGATGTAGGTAACAAAATATCTTGTATTTTAAATTATGACTCTGTAATATAAAGGCAAAAGACTTTTAATAAAGTAAAATTTGTATTACAAAATTTCAGTTGAAAAAATTAACCCACAAAATCATGAACAGCAAAATTGTTTGTAATTTTAAAGTGGTTTTAATACTTAGTAGTTAGTGATTTGTATATGTTTTTCATTTAGAAGAATCCATGTTAAGTTTGTTTTCAAATCTATAAATATTAAATGGTTTAAAACAAAAGTTAATAGTCAATAAATGGTTATTTATTTAAAAGTTGAAAAATAGAAGAAAAACAAAATTTGTTGGTTTCACATTCCGTGATAACCTCTTATTAAATAGATAAATTTTTTTTTAAACTAATAATTTTATGTTAAAAAGGGTTAGGCAGTCTTTTTTTCCAATTATTCCTAAAATACTCATAACCTACTTAAGTCTAACAACTCATTCATACCAGCAATCAAATAATAAACGCCCTGAAATTTTTTCTGGTTAAAGTTGATAATTATTATTAATTTTGTATTTTTAATTATAAAGTATACATTTTTTCTTTAGATAATGGTTCAATATGTAAATATATTTGGATCAAATGAAAATATATTAAAATAAAGTAAATTTACTTTGTCTTGAATCTCTCGTATCAGTCCATTCCATTGCTTTGTTTCTTTATTAAGACTTCCATACTCATTTCCCTTTACAATTTTAAATTCATATTTAAAACCTAAATCTTTAGATATGGCATCAATAATGTCCATTGAATACCCTTCGAACCGGTCGTTCCCTTCCAAGTCTTCCCCTTCAACTCGCTCCAAGTAAGGTTTTCCCTTAAAAAACATCAAATTTGTGTTATTATTGTGTTTTATTTTACTCACTATAATTAACAATAGTATTTAATTCAATTAAATTTAATTAGTTTGGTAAATCATTTTTTTTCTAACAACGAACATTCTTTTTTATATGCTAGTTATATTTTTCAATATAACTATAGTTAAAATTTGTATATATGTATATATATTGTAAGTAGTTCTTTTATTATGATATTATGAATGAAGTTTTCAAAAAATAATATTTCAATCAAGGTAGGTTAGTAACTTTTCTAATTTATTTTAAGATAAATAAATTTTCTAGAGCTTTCCTTTTTTTGTAACAAGTTTAATGTATCATAAAAAACACTTTCTTAACAATTATAAGTTTTATTAATAAATTACAAATTTTTTTCTTTTTTTAAAGTTTTACAAATTTACTATAAGTTTCCTCTTTTATTACAAGTCTTATTATTCTAAATTGTATTTCTCTTTTGGGCAGCAACAGTTTTTATTTAATTTAGCCTAAATTGATTTTAGTTTTGATTTAGCACAAGCTCTCTTAATCTCGGGTTATCTGGTGGGTTTTAAATTTTGAATACTGAAATCTTATTTGGCACTCTAAAGTACAAGAACAAAAAAATCTAATCTATAATTGTTATAAACTATGTTACAAATCAATCTATTTCTAAGTAAAATTGTTCCTAAATATTTTCTCTAAATGTTTTCTTTTATAGTTTAATTTTATAATAAATTCCTCTAATTTCTTTTCTTGTATAAATGTCTGATTGCAAAATTTCAAAATGTATTAATGGATCTAGCCTAGATACTTAAGTGTTTTAGATTGCAGATTCCACTTTTCAGCCTTTTATCAAATATTTAATAATATTTTTTTTTTAATAAATAGTTTTAATTTATTTTCTTGTAAGTATTCCGTAGTGTTAATTCAATTCCAGACCAACACTCCTGCACTAAGTTGAATTCGTTAAATTTCGCTGGCCAACTCTGAAACACGTCCTTCTTGCTTGAATAGGTGTGTAGGACTGAAGCCACACTAACTAAGCATTTCAAAAATGGCTAGAACAAACTATTTCCTTTTCTTAATTGTTGTTACCGGCTTTAAGGATGCTGTATTCACTGCCTTTTGTACATTTCATGCTCTTAATAACTAGATTTTAATTTCTTCACAGGTGACTGCATTTAAATATTATATCTCCGTTTAAATTGTCAGCTGTTCTATTCACAATGCGCGCGCATCTTACTTTATACGCTAGTTCATCCCGTTTTGGTCAACTTCTGTGAATCTTAACATGGTTTCACTTTTCTTAACACTTAAAGGCTTTTATTTTTATTTACATTGTTTTAGTGTTCTTTTTAAACTGTTGCACATTAAATTGTTTCTATTATATTGTTTGTTTTACAGTGGTTATTGTTCTAAACTTGATTAAATATTACGATTTTGCCAATTTAGGTTGTTTACATTTTTTCTCTTTTTTTTCATAATTGGTTATTTTATGGTTTGAATTTACTTACATATTTATATTATATTATATATAGTGTCTTTCTTACTTGCTATTTTCAAAATGTTACAATATATATATATATATATATATATATATATATATATATATATATATATTGTAACATTTTGAAAATATATATATAATGTATGTATGTATATCTGTATATTTTTTTAAAAAAAGTGGATATAGTCAAATAAACAGTAATAAAATATTAAGGATTAACATATCTTATATATACAAAATGTGTCTAGAAAGTAAAGTTACAAGGGTTTTTAAATATTTGGAATTGTATTTATTAAAAAAAAGTACAAGCAGTTTTATGTTTGCATATAATTTTTTTTTATATAGTTTAACACAACACAATTTTGTAAACTATGAAGTATCTCTTTTCAACAATTAATTTTAACCAAAAAAATTTCTTTCCAAAAGTCATGTTTACAAATAGACATAATTTTTTATGATGAAAAACTTGTTTAAATGTTTTTAATTTGGTAAATGTGAAAGGCATCTCCACTATATATAGTAACGTGTCGACAAAGGTAGATGAGACCGAGATCACCTTGGATTACTGAAAACTCAGATTACATGGAAATATGTTCCTGTGCATTAGAAAAAATAAGAGTTTTAATGAACTCTAGTACTATAGGGAATTAAAAATGCATAAAATAGGTTTATATAACTTCATATGAACATTTCTTGGAAGCCCCACTCATTTCCTTTGCATACTGTATTGATATAAACATTTCTTGAAAGCCCAACTCTTCATTTTCTTTCAAAATGATAAAATAGGCTCAAATAGAAATAGACTTGAATTTAACAGAAGCTCGAAATATCGAGACTTTTCATTTACCTCACCCCTTTAAAAATTCTCATGCACTATGCTTGAAAATTAGATGAACACACCTTCATAAAGCGAGGTCCAAGAAGATTAAGTAAGATTCTTGTTCATATACATATAACTCTATCTCTTGATCATAGTTTTGACTTATTTCAGATGCTACAACGACTAATCGGTTCTGTTTATGAATGTTGTTGGTTTTGTCCAGACTCAGGTTAACATGAGTCAAAGGAAGTTGTAATTGTGTTTAGCCTGTAGAGGAGGTCTTAAGGTATATAATTTCATGTCAGTTTTCAATTGGGTGTTATCTGTATGGGTAATTTGTTTTCTATAGAGTTTAATTGTATGTATTTAGCTATGTATTGTGCTAATAAAAATATTGGTTCTTGCTAAGATTTGTACATATAGTATAATAATACTACTAACAATTATAATACTTATATATTTATAATTATAATATATAATAATAATAATTATTATTATTATCTAATAATTGTATTTAATGTTTGTTAATAACTGTTAATTTTGTATATAGACTAATGACAGATTACAGACAAATTTGCTTTTTTAAACACAAAACGTTTCCAATTTCTTTCCGAAATTCCTTTTCAAGCGCTCAATTTTAATTAAACATCTATACAACATAACTTACTAATTATAAAATACATAATATTATATAAAACATAATAAAAATCAACAAATTATAAAACTCTTTATAAATATCCATTTACAAGTCAAACTTTTTTCTAAAGTTGCTAGTTGTAATCACCTTGAAATCACTGATTAAACCATTAGTAATATTGCATAACTGAGTGAATAGTTTATAAATGAAACAATTGTTTCGAAACGCATCGGCATGTAAGTTTTAAAATATTCACATAGTTACGCAATATTAACTATAGCATAGTATAGTGAGATGATACTTACAATTCTTGAAGTAACAACAAACTTCTTCTTTGTAATACTTTCAGATATATCAGCTGACATTTCCTTCTGAGTTCTAGTGTAGTTAACTCCATGTATACTATCCCAAGTACCAATCTTTTTAAATCCATCTTTTGTTAGTTCTATAATCCCCAGGCAGAAGTAGTTACGTTTTCCATATTTGTCAAACTTGATCCCACCAGACATTCCTTCAGCTGTTAACTGCAATCAGTTACAATTAGAGTCACTAATTATTTACTGGTTTGTTCTTTATAGTTAAAAATAGGGAAAAAACGAAGCAAATTACTTTTACTATAAATATAACTGGAATTGCCAGAATTAGGCTCAAAAATAAACTAATTCTAGAACAATACCAAGTACTACGATACTTTATGTTGTTACTTTAACTATAATATTGTAACCATATATGAAGATTTCTACCTTGTTTCAGTATTTCAGTATTTATTTTTAGGATCAGTCTGTGTGAAAGCTATTATTTTTTAATTATATATAAGGGACAATGATGAAGATTGTTTGCGTAATAAAAAAAAAAATTTGTACCAGTAAAGTTTGAAAACTTTACTTAAATTATAATTTCAACAACTCATTAGTTTGTTAAGTTCAAATGTAAAACATATGTCTTCTGATAACTCTCCCTTTAGCCTATAATTTTTATAGTAAGAATATCAGACCAACAAATTGAATTTGATCTATTAGATGACACTTTTTTTAAGTATACATAAAACCTTTCACGTTAGGTAATCTGAATAAAGAGGAATACAGCATTCAACAATGAATTGTCATTATTTGATACAGTTCTCGAAATTTGTACACCTTGGCTTTCTGTCAAACTACTGTGCTATAATCTAGCCATTTTTGTGGCAGTATCTCAACCTCTGAAGGAAGTAGCTCGTCTCTCTTCACAACCTTCTTCTCTCAACATTTTTTCTTTCATCTCGTACTTGGTTTACATCTGATTTTATCTTTGCAATCATTCATGTAATAAGTGTGAATTATCTCAAACCAAAGGTTATTAATTTTATAGTTATTAACCTCACCTTGTCATTACTTTATTATTGAAAGTTATTCAACAAGAGCTTATCACGTGGTGAACTAGCAAGTGAAACTTTTGTCATTCTTTTAGTGAACATTACAGAAAATTTTATTCTAAAGTTGAAGTTGCTTAATGTAATCATCTTGAATTTTATTTTAAGTTAGTATATTAGCAATTTACTTTGTTCATAACCTCTTTGTTACATAACAGATTTGCCCCTTTTTTAATTTATCCATGTGATCCTCTGGAAATTAATTGTAATTATTTATATTCTGTCGGTGTCAAATTTAAGGGCTGAACACCACAGTCTTCTTTAAGGTAAAATGAGGTTTCTGATTTTGAAAGCTGATATAAATGTAAAATGAAACAAAACTGATCTGATATCCAGTGGTTTTGTGAAAAAAACAAATCTCAAAATAAGAAATAAATTTATTTATAATAACGATCTAAAACGTAGCATAATTAATCACATTAACAATAGTTTATGACTATCCGAACTTTAAATTTTGTAAATTTGTGAAAACATACTGAACGAACTTTTTATTTAGTAAATTTGTTAAAACTTACTGAGACAGAACGTTTTCGATCGCTATGTGCCGATCTTCATCAGTGTCTTCTGCTTGGAGATGTTGGGTCAAGCGGTGACTGTTTTAAAAGTAGGTTTTCGATAGTATCAAAGAGTATGTGTGATTTGTATTCTGTTTGTTCGTTTAATGTGTTTGTATTTTGTGTTTTTGTGTGTTTGTAAATTTCATATTGTTCTAGTGTGTTGAGATGTGGTCCTTTATTGTTGATGTGTAAGATTTCTAGAAATTTCAGAAATTGAAACCAACCGATCCCTAAACTTCCTCGACCTAACCATAACAAAAAGCCACACACAAAAACACAGCTTCAGCATTTACAGGAAACCCATAACGACAGACACACTTATCCACAACACCTCAAACCACCCTATCCAACACAAACACGCAGCCTTCTGATCCATGCTCCATAGACTTAAAGAAGTTCCAATGACCACAGAAAACATAAACAAAGAACTAGACACAATTAAATATTTAGCATACACAAATGGATACAACACCACAATAATAGACAAACTATGGCACAAAATACAAAAAAACACTAAAATTAACACTATAGACAGGGAAAACAAATACATCACATTACCATTCATAAACAAAACAACAAACAAAATAGCCCGCAAATTTCAAAAAATAGGTTACAAAATAGCATACAAAACCAATAATAAATTACAATACAAAATACAAGACAACACCAACAACAAAGATAAACTACAAGCACCAGGCGTATACAAACTAAACTATGACAAAAGTAACAAATTCTACATTGAACAAACAGGTAGCAGCTTTAAACAAAGAGTCGAAGAACACAAACATAACACGAACTCAACATTTTACAATCACTTAAAAGAAACAGGAGACAAATACACAGACATTTATCATAATTTAGAAATCAACAAAAAAGAACCACATCTGACCACACTAGAACAATATGAAATTTACAGACACACAAAAAACACAAAATACAAACATATTAAACGAACAAACACAATACAAATCACACATACTCTTTGATACTATCGAAAACCTACCTTTAAAACCGTCACCGCTTGACCCAACATCTCCAAGCAGAAGACACTGGTGAAGATCGGCACATAGCGATCGAAAACGTTCTGTCTCAGTAAGTTTTAACAAATTTACTAAATAAAAAGTTCGGATAGTCATAAACTATTGTTTAAGTGATTAAAAAGTCATAAACTATTGTTAAAGTGATTAATTAAGAATTACCTGGACTACAAAATTCAAGAATGTAGCATAATTAGATTTTGTGGACTGTATATGAATACCAATAGTACCATACCTCGATATAACAGTAACAAACCTGTTTTATGAAAATAAATTAACAAATAATTTAGCTTATAACCATATTCAGACTCACCATTTTCATATAATTGATTAACTCAAATCCATACTTCCACTTTTCACCATTACTACAATCAACAGGTTTGACTTTAGGTTGGCCTGCGATGCTGTGAAGAGCCCTCGCATAAAGAGTTACAGCATCATACATCAGGGCTGACTCAGTCTACCTTATCAAAACAGATTAATTCATATTTTTAATCCGACTAAATTCTGTAAAGCCATTCATGTAAAACAATTCAGTAATAAGTCTATTACAATAATGTTTAATGAAATATTGTTATAAATAAAGCAGAATTAATTTATATTGGTATCAAATAATTTTTATAATTTGATTTCAGGCATTTTAGATAAAAATTTTAAAAGACCAAGATTTTAAAAACATAATCTATTTAAAGAAGCGCAGGCTGTTTTATATTTCCTATTTTTTTTTAATTATTATTTTTTTAAATGAATTATATGGAAAGGCACAAGCATAAGTAGAATATACTTACAATTAAAGTAAGAAAATAAAACTCCTCTAATTGGGTGATAAGTAAAAATCATGGTTCATAGTTGTATTCCAGAAATAAACCCATCAAGCTCTGAGAGGTTGTCTTAGCTTATTACAACTTAAAGTTGCTTTTTGTAATCATCTCGATTTCACTAATTAAATTATAAGTATTTATTGAGTAATTGAGTGAATACTTTTAAGCTTACTTGCTGACATGTTCGAAATAATCATTTCATTGACGAAGCCGGCCCGTTATTGTGGATATATCCTGAAGTAAAAATAATTTCCACTAGAGCCCATTACATATTCTTTCTGCCCATGCCAACTACCTTTAAGCTCTAAATGTAGCAATATTACAAAATAATAACTGTTATTTAAAACAAAAACAATTGTTTACACTGATTTAGTACATTTTTGTTTAGAAAAATTTGTATAAAGAGATCAATTTTATGTAAATAACTTACTAATTATGTTTCTCAAATTAAACTATATATGCCTACAACTAGACTCACAGTTCATGCTGACCTTGAGTTCATTGCCTCGCAAATTAAAATCCCTGCCTCGAGCTCTTTCTAATCTCTTCCAGTCATCCAACACCTCCAACACATATTGTGAGGAAGGATCAATTATTCGTACAGCTGTAATATTTGTTCGATCATGTTTGTAATCTTCAAAGTCCAATGTATGGGCATCCTTACAAATTAAATATTAAAATTATGATTAAATAATACAATTTTATTGGAAAAGTGTTTAGGTTGTGTTAGGACCTCATATATTTTGTCCAAACTGCTACAATCCAAAAGGAAATTTATTTTAATTAAACATTTTAATTTAAACACAAGAAATATATACAACTCACAATTATAAAAAAATTATTCTCAAACGCATTTCAATGACATTATGTCATCAATTTCAGTGATGCTATCACAAACAAAACTTTAATTTAAAAAATTGAACAAAACCTATATTATTTTAACAAAAGTAAGGTCTTAGTTATTTATTTATTTTATTTTAAACTTAAACAATTTAAGCAAGTAAGGCTTTAAATTCATAAACAATGCATATTTTATGAATAAACTTTAGAATAATTCTTTGCTTTTCTAAACTAAAATAAATCTATAAACTTCAAATCTATTATGTCGTACTTGGCGGGTTTGTCGTTTATTTGGTAAAATACTTAATCCATTTAGAAAGTAAATGATTTATTTCAGTCTGCTGTACTTTAAAGTCTTTATAAGACTAATAACTTATAGCTAAAAATAAAAACATATTATTTAAGACTACCGTCTATCCTTTCACTCGAGTGAATAAAGTACTTAATTTATGTATCTTTAAATAATTATGCCTAATACAGGAGTAATTATTTTTAAAACAGTGCCTCAGATAAAATTTGTTTTTCAATAAATCATTATTTTACTTTGTATAAAGTTAATTAATTGTTATAAGAATGGCATACAAATTTATGGCATACATTTTTTATATTCCTAACTTTATACAATAAATATTAAAGTAGAGTTAATATAGTTAAATAGTTTTTAAAATTTGATTACCAAAGAAGTAAGAATGAAACTTGTATACTCGCCCATGAGACCCACTTGTGTTGCTTGATCTAAAACTTTAAGAATTTTTTCAGTAGCACACTCAAGCACAATATGAGACTCCCCAGATTTTTTAATATCTTTCAGCAGTGGCCTGTAAATAAACATCATTTTATTATTTAAAACATATTTTAAATGTGTTTATTTAAGATATGTTGCTTCCATACACAGATATAACTATTTACCTATAATCTTCATCATCTGTCAATTGGCGAACTGAAAACGGAATATGTCTTTCACTGGAATTTTCAGGAATTGGTTTCAAGGCTTCTTGTAATCTTAGAAGCCCTTCTTCATTTTCATAAACTACAGTGTAACTCTGCCAATCCATCACGTCAATTATTCCGATAATGGCCTGTAAACAATAACTTTTAATACTGAACAATAATTTTCATCTGAATGGAGTGTTTAAAATTTACTCAATGCAATCTATTTTCTAACATTTTAAATTTTGTCACTTATTTATTAGTTCACTTGGAAAAACTACTGCTGACTAATATTTTTTAGCAGATGTGTTTTGCACATGGTCAGGACTTTTTTCAATGCTGTGAGTCACATACAAGTCTGCTGAAAAATCTTCTACGCCTGCTGAAAAATATCAGTCAGAAACTGGTTTTCGCCACATGAACAATAAGTAAGTGTTAATCAGAAACCTTAAGATTTATAACTAAATACTGCAAGTTTTAAGCTTTGTTTTTTACAAATGATTAAAATATATTACAAGTACTTTAAAATTTTCCTTAGGTTCTATATAATACTTGAATTTTACAAATTGTTCAACTCTCAATTGTTTCTAACAATGAATATTTATTCTTCGATTAGTGTCCCTTCATTCTTATAGTAATCTTTCTGTAATTTTCATATCAATTGCCAGATTGAATAATATTTGAGTTATAGATATTGGTCAAGTTATTAATGAAAATAGATTTGTCTTTTTAACACAATAAATAAAAAAAAAATCATAATAAAATAGTAGAAAGTTTTAAACAATTTTTTTTTTAGAATGTTATATGCCAGCGGTTCTCAACCTGGGGGGCGTAGAAGAATTCCAGGGGAGGCGTCAACAAATTTTTAAAAAAAATTGAATTTGATGTTGGACACAAACACACAATCATTGAAATTTCTTTATAGCTTAATAGAGCTATAAAGCTCTATTTCTTTACTCAACGAACTTTTCTTCCTTTCCAAAATCTCGTCGATGGTACCCAAAGTCTTCCAAAAGACCTAGTAAATGAAATGAAGGACCTAATATCTGAGCTTTTGTTGTCTCTGAAGAACAAAATCGGATCCTATTTCCCAGATAAAAGCTCGGAAATCTGGGAATTCAAGTTAACAAGTTAACAATTTCAAATCAACATTGATATACCTCCTGATCACATTCAAGAACAAACAATTGACTTGCAATGTGATTCCAAAGCTAAATTGGATTTCCCAAACATGGATCTCGAAGATTTCTGGCTACTATATCTTCCTGTTTACCCAGAAGTAGCAATGGAGGCAGTCAAGTTGCTTGTACAATTTTCATCAACTTATCTATGCGAGACAGGATTTTCAGCCCTGGCTAATATAAAATCTAAATATCGAGCCAGACTAGATGTGGAAAGTGACCTGCGGTGTTCTTTGTCAAAATTTCATCCAAACATACAAAAAATAGTTAACGAGAAACAGTGCCAGCCCTCACACTAGCACTACAAAATTAGCGAACATTTTTCTGGTTATTACTTAAACATATTGTAAGTAAATTTATCATATATAAGTCTAAATTAACTTAATCCGTGAAGGGAGGCGTGACCTCACACCAAAGTGTGAAGGGGGGCTCAGAGCCTAAATGGTTGAGAACCCCTGTTATATGCGATGTAGTAAACTTTAGAAAATATTGAAGGCAAAGATCAAAAGTAAAAGTATAAGTTTTATGCAAAGTTATTTAGAGATATAAAGAAAAGTACTTAACAGAGGTATATTTAATATAAAGTTCGGATAGTCATAAACTATTGTTTAAGTGATTAATAAGATTCACTGAACGTAATGGACTACAAAATTCAAGAATATTTAATATCATTCCTAGTGGCTTATATTCACTTAAACCGTGAAAAAATCATCACTAAACACTTTTAAATGTTTATAAACTTGCCTATAGTAGCACTTACTTATATTTGTTGAGGACGGCCGTTTCGGGAGATGTGTCCCATTGTCAACTCAGACCGTAACTTCTGCTGAAACAGCCATCCTCAACAAATATAAGTAAGTGCTACTATAGGCAAGTTTATACACATTTAAAAGTGTTTAGTGATAACTAGTAGCTCACGTGAAGATGGAATCAATAAATAAAAAATCATCATTAACTGGAAACAGAATTAAATAAGAAGGAGAATGAAAAACAAATTATCATAGATAAAAACAAAACCATATAGGAGTGAAAAGGTGTAAGATTTTTTTTTAAACACCAAGATTACTTAAGTGGAAATAATCAGGCTACTCAACTAAATTAAAAGGGTTGGAAAAGGGCCAAAAACATATGACTGAATCATTAAGTTTTTTTTAGGTTCTTCAACTAAATATATAAATTTTTAACAATTATTTATAGCTGTTTGTATGTAAGAAAATAAAACCAAATTAACTATTTATTTATCTAGATATTACTTTCTGAGGTATTGATATTTTGTTAAATTGTATAATAATATCTTCAACAGTTCACTGCCCCATCGTAGATTTCAGTTCCCTAATAATTATTAACATTAATAACTTTATATTCATTTATGATTATCCAAATTTTAATTTTGTATAAATTTGTAAAAACTTACTGAGACAGAATGTTTTCAATCGCACTGTGGTGATCTTCATCAGTGTCTAAATGCTCTTGGAGTTGTTGTTGGGTTAAGCAGTAACGGTTTTAAAGGCAGGTTTTCAATAGTGTCAAAGAGTATATGTGATTTGTATTGGGTTGGTTTGTTTAACACGTCTGTATTTTGTGTTTTTGGGTGTTTGTAAATTTTGTACTGTTCTAATGTGTTGAGATGTGGTCTTTTTTTTATATATTTGAGTACTGTTTTCTGCTATAACGAAGTTTTGAAAATGGAGTTACTCCGAAAAGTGTCAACAGAGGAGAATATTGAAACATTAGGAATGGCAGAAAACTGTACTCAAACATATAGAAATATTCCTAATGGAAATGAAGATGAGAATAACAGTAATTGGTCCTTTTTTGTTGATTTGTAAGATTTTTAGGTTATGGTAAATCTCTGTTTATGTGAGCTCAGTTTCATTTAGGGGATTGGCGAATGCTGAGTAAGTGTTATGTTTGATTGATTGTATGTCCTCTTTGAATCTTTGCTGCATGTTGGGACCTTTTTACCCTATATATAATTTCTTGCACTCAGTACAGTTTAATTTGTATAAGCCTGAAACTTGAAGTTTATCATTGTTGTTGGTGTTGTGTTGTATTTTGTTTTCCAGCTTGTATTAGTTTTAAATGCTATTGTAGCCAGTTATTTGGAAAATCTGAGCTATTTTATCTGATGTTCTGTTTATGTATGGTATTGCGATAAATTTGTTTTCCCTGCCAGTATGTTGTTTTTGTTTTATTTTTGGATATTGTGACATAGTTTTTTTTATTATTGTGGTGTTGAATTCATTTGTGTATGCTAAGTGTTTAATGGTGTCTAACTCCTTGTTTATATTTTCTATGGTCATTGGTACTTCTTTGAGTGTGTGAAGCATGGATAGTGTGTTTGTGCTGGATAGGGTGGTTTGAGAAGTTGCAGATAAGTATCTGTCATTGTTGGATATGTTGAAGCTGAGTTTGTGTGTGTGTTTTTTGTTATGGTGAAGTCAAGGAATTTCAGAGATCGGTTTAGTTTCAATTTCTGAAGTGAATTGGAGTATTTGAACTATTTTGTTAGTGTAGATGAGGATTTTTTTCTCATTGGCGGGTGTTGCTCTATTACAATCTTATGATATCGTCAACTTACCTGTGTCAGTAAATGATCTGATGTGCTTGTGTATTGTTTGAGAGTATTAAGACACTGATGAAGATCGCCACAGTGCAATTAAAAACGTTCTTTCTCAGTAAGTCTTTACAAATTTACACAAAATTAAAGTTAAGATGGTCATAAATTAATGTAAAGTTATTAATTATGTTTCACCAAACATAATGAACTACAAAACCCAAAAGATTATTAACATTTTATGCTTCTAAACATACAAAATTTTCCAAAGTAGTACTTGGTCTTTTGTGGTAGTTTTTTTTTTTTAAGTATTTACTCACATTGTCATGAAGGAATATGACAGCATTAAATACAATATAACATTAAATACTTTGTGCTAATTTTACTCTTGCAATAAAAGCTGTTACTTCCTTTCAAGAAGTCCCTTAATTATCATGTTAGCACTGAACAGCAATTATATTACTAATAAAAGTAAAATACTAAATCATAGTAGTGAGTAGAGACTCCTTTGCTACTGGTTGTTGTGGCATTTAGAAGGAGCATCTTCAATGAGATAAAAAACTCTACTTTTGCTAGGTGTTACTGTTTTCATTTCCTTTGCAATAATTTTTCACAAACCAAAACTACCCTTGCTCAAGGGCTTATTTAAAAAGGGCTGAGGCCCCCTCGAAATTTTAATCACAAAAAGGAAAAATAGTAGATTCACAAACATTATTTTATGTAAACTGAGCTTCAATACTTTATATATTTATATATATTCCATCACTTTACATATTTATATATATTCCATTTCTTTATATATTATATATTTATATATATTCCATCACTTTATATATTTATATATATTCCATTTCTTTATATATTATATATTTATATATATTCCATCACTATATATATTTATATATATTCCGTCACTTTATAAATTTATATATATTACATCACTTTATATATTTATATATATTCCATTACTTTATATATTATATATTTATATATATTCTATCACCTTATATATTTATATATATTCCATTACTTAATATATTATATATTTATATATATTCCATTACTTTATATATTATATATTTATATATATTCCATCACTTTATATATTTATATATATTCCATTACTTTATATATTATATATTTATATATATTCCATTACTTTATATATTTATATATATTCCATTACTTTATATATTTATATATATTCCATTACTATATTTAAACTACCATTCTAAAAAAATCCAAAATATACCTAAGTTTTTAAAGACCTCAATATTCAAAGTTTACTGGGGTAGGTCCACCGGTACCCCCCAGACTCCCCGGTTGTGGGGGCACCACCCCCCAAACATTTTGTCTGTATACCTCATTGCCCTTGCTAATATATATATATATATATATATATATATATATATATATATATATATATATATATATAATATTATATTATATATAATACCATTGTCCTTGCTAATGTAATAAATATATATATATATATAGTAATGGAATATATATATATATATATATCTTGTATAAATTAGTATCTATTGATACTAATTTTGTATCAATAGTTAATAAAATACATTTTTATTCGTTCAATCACTTTCAACTACATTTTTTTTAACCGTTCGTGGATGGCAATTTATGTTAATATAATTGTAATTGTTGTTATAGTCTTCTCTTTCATATTTTAAATTCCTTTCTATTAGCTCACACTCTCCTGATATACATCTTGTAGAAGTTTTCAATCGTTTTTAAAATTCGTTTTTATTTATCTAATCAAGTTCAAATACATTTTTTTAACCTATGGTGGATGATAATTGATGTTATTACAGTGTTTTCAAATATTTTTTAAATAATTAAATTATACAAAATTAGGGGTATAGATTGGATTCACACTGAGTAGCTGGCACTGAGCCAACTTCCCCATAGATTGAATATCTCAAAGATGTATATGAATTTTTATTTTGCCCTCATCTGGTTGTCGTCAAAACCTCCATTGTACAACCTTAAATTGTTGCCATGGGGTGCAACATCATAAATAATGCTAAAGGATAACAAATGAATCAAAAAAAAAATTGGATTAACGGCTTCGAACCTTGCTTCACAAACAGAAAATGCAATAAGAAAGCAAAAAGAAACTACAACACAATGCAATCGACCAAAAAAAAGAAAGAGTATAAATACTAATAAAGAAAAATATAGTCCAGCACCATACATGGAAAGGAAAATGGAAAATTGCAAGGAAATTCGCTTTCTATTTTGCCATTTAATATTGTTATTTTGACATATCTATATGCGTATTTATATTAATTGTAATTTTAAAATAAAAAGAAACTCAAATATTTTTTTTTACTGAAGTAGGAATTGACTTTAAAAAAAAGTTTTATATACTTCTTTTAGGTATAGTTTTTAAATAAAATGCATAAATGATCAAACAAAGAAGGTTAAATTATATAGGTTTATAAAAGACAAAGTACTATAGAAGTATTAATCACAATAAGATTGTAATGAAAACCAGTATTATGAAATCTCCTGAAGATGGTCAGTACAATTTTACTTAAATGACTCAAAACTAAGCATTTTCAACAACATTAGAACATTAAACAATTTCTGTGCCAATTGGAGCCAGTTCAATCTTTCATAATGTGTTAAGCAGACTTTATATCTGCATTTAGGTTTCTCTAGTCATTGTTAGAGGTGTAATCAGGTTAATGACAATAAGAGAAAAATTGTTGATCATTGAAGTAAATTGGGTAGCTTTTAAGATAATTTCTAACCATCTAAATAAACATAAAAGGCTATTGTAAATTAATTAGGTAAATTTTATAATCTTTTCAACTATCTATATCAAATTAAAGGTCATTTAAAGTTAATTGTGTAAGCTTTAACTTACATTAAGTTATTACTACATATAAGTAACATCATTTTTACTACTTTTCATATAGTTTTGAATATTTTACTTGTTTTATATCTTTCTTTAGATGATGTGTTTCCATGTGTGGCATAATGTAGAAGCACCAGTGAATGAAAGAAACTTGAGTTTAAACCAGCCACACATTGTGTACCTTAAGTTACTCTGGATGTTTATGCGAAATCACTTCCAAAACCAACAAAAAATTTCAAAATAAGTTTTGGTTGGCCCTTGATATATTCTCCTCATTTGAAGAGGAAAATTAGGAGTGTTGTCTTCATATTCTCAATTTTGCAGACTATCAGCAAGGGTGGGGTATGACCTTGGAATCTCCCTAAATCATTTGTTTTGAAATTAGAAATCTGATAAAAAATTGGGATGCTTTCTATTAGAAAACCATAAAATTTATCGTTTGTATGTATTAGTGATTTATTGAACAAGGAAAATATTGAAAAAAATCCAACTTGATGTAGCCATTTGGTCAATATTGACGAATCATATATTTATGTCATTCAAAATAAGTCAACTGTCATTGTTACATCAAAATGGAAGAAAGAAACTTAAGCTTGCATCTACCAAGCACAGATACATCTTCTGAAATCTGCTACCAATCATAATTTAAACATTTTATTGTAATATTAAACCCTTCCAAGACTTCCAAGGCTTCCAAGGTATGTGTTGTTTTCATGCTCCTTGGAGATTTTCTATGTATTAAAAATATGTATGTAATAGAAAACCTCAAATAGTTTATTTCTCCTTTGATTGCTTGCCTTTAATGCAACAACAAAAATGAATCCACTCAACATTGCCTTAATAACTCTTTTCAAAATGTACTTTGTGCAACCAACTAGAAACTGGATAGTTAACCATCTGGGTTACATCGTGAGAAAACTTCAAATTGCAAGCTTATTGAGGAAGGTGTATTTGAAAGCTGGAACTATTGAAACTGTGGTAAATGGATTCAAAAAATCAGAATTATTTATTGAACCTGAGTTGTTTTGACAGTTCAGGCGTTTTTTTTTCAAACAAAAGATAACCAGGCCAACCAAAGTATAATCCCAAACCTCAAATAGTTTATTTCTCCTTTGATTGCTTGCCTTTAATGCAACAACAAAAATGAATCCACTCAACATTGCCTTAATAACTCTTTTCAAAATGTACTTTGTGCAACCAACTAGAAACTGGATAGTTAACCATCTGGGTTACATTGTGAGAAAACTTCAAATTGCAAGCTTATTGAGGAAGGTGTATTTGAAAGCTGGAACTATTGAAACTGTGGTAAATGGATTCAAAAAATCAGAATTATTTATTGAACCTGGGTTGTTTTGACAGTTCAGGCGTTTTTTTTTCAAACAAAAGATAACCAGGCCAACCAAAGTATAATCCCAACTTAACCTCCACCTACTTAAACACTAATATAAGAAGTTAGACCTAAATCTTACATAATTAATTAGTCCAACTGATATAGTTCCATATCCTGCTATTCAGACATCTATGAGTAGTAAGGCTAAAAGAATCTGTGTTGGTTATTAATGACTCATCCTGCAAAAACAATTTAGCAACCAGAAGGAAAAAAAATATCAATTCAAAAACCACGACAAATAGAAAATCTGTTTTAAAACAAAAGATAACTTTATGTTAAGCTTTAGGAAAATATTTGATCAAAATCTTTAGAATTGTAAATAAATTAGATGAAGATTGTCAGTTCATTTCAACTGATGATAGACAGCGATGGCCCCAATCTTGAATGCCTCATTTGCCTATATAACATTTCTGATAGCTAATGATGCTATCAGTGAATTCAAAAAGTGTTTTAAGTGAATTCATTCAAACTGTCCTTCAGTGCCAACCACAAAAACATTTTGTTGCGAATTTTCTCTAGTAACTGATGATGACAGTTTGTCGTCCAAAACATGTATGACATTCAAGTTATTTAAAAGATTTGTTTGTGAGATTTGAGTTATTTTGCCTTATTTATTGCCAATTTCTTTGTGATTTCTGTTGTTGAGTAAATTGAAATGCATTTCAAAATTTCTAGATCGTTGCTCTGATATTTTTTATACTTTTATTTGCTGCAATTTAGTTTTCGTTAGATTAAAAGTAATTTTAAAATACTTCCACATTTTGAATCAATAATAAAATTCAGCATTCTTTTTATATCAAGATGACCTTAGAAGTTTATTAGTTCAATCTTTCTACCTTTTCTCTAAAATGTTTTTATTTATACATTTTTTACAATGAGAAAAATTGCTAAATCTTGATTTTATCTCTTTTATTAAAAATTTCAGTAGCTTTACTTTCAATTATTATAATCAATTTTTTTATCAGCTCCTAAACTACACAAAAACGTTTGCCTTATTTTGAATTGTATTAAAATTGTTTGACAAAGAATAAATTTAGGGATATAAAGTGTATAATAAATTGTTAGTTGTCTTAAAAGGTGAATTGAAAAATTATTGTGATAATCATTTAACCAGTTATACCTGAATTTTCAGAGAAACCAGTATGATATTACAAATAATTCTTTCAAAAATATTTCTTTTCAACTTTTTTACTTCCTATTTTTTTTATAACAATAAATCTATTAAAAAACTTCAGTCCCTAAAACTAAATATTTGTGGCTATATGGATATATTTTTATTTTTGGAAAATATTTATTATAAAAACAAGCTACCTCAGAGGCAAGACTATTGGTCCCCTTGCTTTACCTAAATGTAAATTATTTGTTAAAATAGAATTGTAACACTTGAATGTTTGGCACATTGCAACACATACTTTAGCAAGTAATTTAGTCTCTGGGTAGAGGTTGATGTTCATGGTGGCTTCACTGGCAGAGTGTCTTATGGAAGTGTCCCACCGCATATCTATATGTGGGATCTCTGTTTGATCACAGATAGACTGAACCACTCCAGTAGTGCCAACTGATTGAGGTCCAAATATCCCTGCAATACCCTCAGAGATCAATGTGCACACTGAAAAAATATTTATGAAAATTATATTAAAATTTAATTTTTTTAATAATATATCAATATTACATAAATGCAATAATTTTAAAAAGTACAACAAAATCCTTTTCCTTTTACCTCTACAAAAACTGTTTATCTATAATTAAATTCTGTAAATATGCAGTTATAAAGTTATTTTTGTTGTATAGAACATTGTTATTTAAAATTTTGAAAATCATTGTTTGAATATTTAAAAAAAGAAACATTCTAAAATAATCGTGATCTAAATTTATAAACAATAATTGTTTTTATGTTTCACTGTATTCCATTGTTAATTTTTTTTGTTTGTTTAGATATCTGTTACTATCATTAAATAACCTGAATTAAAAATAAAATATTTCCTGACTGCTAAATAAAATATAGTTCAGAAACCTGAAGACTTACAACCCAACAACTTTAAGTTCTAACTCTACCATTTAAGTAATCATTAGTGAATTTAACTGATAAACAGTAGCAGACAATCTCTAATAGTCGCGTTTGAAACTATTCTATTGAAATACATTAATATTTTTATATAATATTTGAAAATATTACCTCTTTTACTAGTGTTAAAACTATCAAAATGTGAAAAATATTCAACAACTGGTAAAAGGTCCATATTTGCATACATTGTGTTGTCCAGGTTAACCTTTTCAACTGCGAGCTTGAATGCTCGTTCTTGTTCGGCTTGCTCTGGATGAAACAGCCCAACTGAAAAAGATTTAAGCCATTTTTAATTTTAAAATGTAAAGGATTATCATAGTTAAATAAAACATAACTTAATTACCATAAACATCTGTCTAAAAAATTGTACATTTATTAGTTCTGTTCATTACATGCTTGTCATTTTCAAAAAATATTTCAGTTTCCTAATGGTATAAAAGTTAATTAAATAGTAATTATTTGAGACTAAAAACCAACTTCTTTCTAAAGTAAATTTTCATTCTGATATTCAAAATCATCTGGATTTCCCAGCATTCAAAATTTAAATCTTCTGGTTCATTGTACTTTATATCCTACTCAACTTATTTACCAATTACATTGTTGACCAACTGCACCTTGATATTTTGGGTCCCAAGTGAATATAGATTTGTTTTCTAGTTTCTATCAACCAATGTTTGACATGACATGATGGCACACCTAGAATTTAGTTGAGGGGCAGGCCTAAAACATTAACAACCGGGGGGGGGGATACATCAACTCTGTTGTAATATTCCCCCAAATCAGTCAAGTTACTTCAATTCATACTTTTTTGTTTTTTGTTATTGATACATTTAAATATTATTAACATTGCTAATTAACTGATGCCCCCAATTCTTTGACCACAAATAAAACTAAAAAATGTATTAATAACTCTTATTAATTAGTCAATCTTGGTAGTTAAATTTATATATGGTGCACTCACACAATACGTTTTCCAATACGTAATTTCTTTCTCTTTATAGGGATGAATGAGGAGGAGACCCCCCCCCCTCTCTTGGCCCCTCCCTTCGGTGCGCCACTGATATGAACATTACTAATATTCATCTGTGTTTGTTTATGAGATTACAATTGTTTTAAACTCTGTGTGTTGCAACGGGCTGGGGACCGTCGCAAGTGGGAAATAAGTAATTTCCTGTTTTTTAGAAATAAAGCTGTTTTTAAAATAATCAAGTAGGGAATTATACAATTAATAAAGAGGGAAAAATTAAATAAAACAGTAAATAGAATAGTTAAGCCACATTAAAGAATGTTATAAAATAAATTTGTAATAACTAACTAAATTTGAACATCGAGAGTGAAGCGAAAAAATTCTAAGTGCCTAAAAAAGCTATTTTTCGAACCAAACCACGTAGAACTTTCATCGACATTTCAAAAGAACCACAATAACCTAGAATGAACATTAGAGAAAACAGAATTCAAAAAACTTAAGAAACAAAAAAGTTACAGCCGTTAAAATAAAATAGATATTTTTCAGTGTTCTAAAATTAATTATCAAACTATGCAAGCTAAAACAGATTCGTTGCCCGACTTGCCTGTACAAGGAATAAATCGAGCGATAGCAAACTTTGCAGGCGGGGTGCGGTAGGTTAAATTCACCGCTATATATACTTGGTCTCTAAGCTTTTAGAGACAGTCTGTAATAATTTTTTAACACGAGGTGCCGCGGGACGCTATGCTGGACCGCGAGTAGAAACCGTCAGCAGGCCAGATGGACCATAACCTCAGCGCTTTCGACATCCAGGACCACCAAGGATGAAGGCTCCAGACTCAGCCTCCAGGACGCTCGAATAGAGGGAAACCACCACCGATGAACCAGGGATGGCGACTTCCGGTGCTCAAGGACCAGGGAATCCAGACGAGGGACCCCGAGGACCGGCAGGAACATCTTTGGCAAGTCATTTTCTTTATTCGATACCGTCACGTCAAATTTAGTTAGTTAATTTTATTAAATTCAAACCAATTTGCAAGCTTAAAACAATGACTTCACTCTTAATAAAATTTTAATAAATTGTATGCTAAGTAAATAAATTTATGTGTTCAGAATATCTAAAATAATGAATATTAAAATTACAAAAGGTTTTTGGCTATAAGCCGTTTATTTAAAGGAAGTGAGAAATTCTCGAATATTATAAATTTAAAAATTAAAGGTCATAAAATATGAATTTACCAATTCCATATAGGAGATAAAATATTATTATGTGTAATTTTGAAAATAATTTTATGTTATGTCTATGTAATCAATCTATATGCAAAGTATAATTTTTTAAAGCATAAGAAACAAGAAGTAATTCAGTGAATTGTTTTGCTAATATAATTGTGTAATACTTTAAAGGATAAATTTTCTTTTTTATTTCAATAAATAGAGTTAAATATGTCATAAAAATCAAGATTATTTGCATTCCATCCTGTGTCAAATAACCAATAAAAACTGTTTAGCTTTTTCCAACTAATATAAAAATGATTATCAAATCAGTAAACAAATTTAATTAAATTTCATTAAATGGCAATTGATAAAGCCTAATGTTTTAAAGAGTTTCTCTCTACTAATTTCATGAGCTAGTCTAAAGATTAGTTGGTTTTTTGTAATAAAAGTCCAGAGATTTATCTACTGGCAGATTGTGTTTAAGAGGACACAGGAGCCTTTTAAAATAGGTATTTTTAAACACAATCATATTTTGCACGTTCCCTTGCTGTTTCTGCAGATCATCATCAGGTGGTAAGACTCTGTGTTTATTATGTGTATTATTCTAAATGTGTTTCTTTCCAGCTGACTATTAATGTGACATGTGTGACTATACTTAGACCATACACAATTGATACACTAATTTAGGAGTGTTTATACGTATTTTAAATAGTAGTCAGCGGGAATAGGCTTGTTGTGGGCTTGGCCCTACGAGCAGGAAACATACACTTAACTCTGGGAGTTTAGCACGGTTTTACCAGCAGGGTGATAGGCAGATTTTTGGTTGTTTATAAATATGTTTTTCTTGTAAACGATTAAATTTTAGTATTCTGCAAGAAAGGATTTAAACAACACAACGTCCGCGTAGAGCTGCGGTGGTAGGGACGGTAGAGGAGAGGTGGGGGGACGTTGCAGTGTGTGTGTGTTTGTGTGTGTATGTGTGTGTATGTGTGTCTGTATGTATGTGTGTGTCATGCTGCTGTTATCATTATTCTGTTATCCTCTGTTAAACCCAAAATAAAAATTTAATTGTTACCTGTGGCTTCAGTGCCAATCTATCATTGAACATATAATTGAATATTTAATATTTATCAAATATGTATTTATAATTAATTTATATTCTAAGTTATACAAAACCTAGAGTCTACAAACATATTATATCAAACACTTTGCATTTCTTTAAACACTATACACTTTAAGTTTTAGTTGAATAAAAAAAAAATGGAAGGCAAACTAATCTTTCTATTTATTACTAAATTTCTGTTTATTTCATAATAAAGTTAACTTTGTGGCAACAACAAGGAGGAGAGCTTGGAGTATATATTACTTAATTGTCAATACTCGATTCTTTCAAGGGATATTTTACAAAGCCAAGTATTCACATGACAGGAAATACTAAATAAATAAACAATACTGGGTTCTTGCATCATATACCATGGACATTGGGCTATTGGCTACACCTTAAGCTGGACACTTGTACGAATAAGAAGAAGATCATATTACAGTTTCATGATTCCAAATTAGAGAGTAAAATTGAAGAAAATCTTGTCAAAGGAAATTAAGATTATACATGGAAAAGCTTTGTTTCTTTCATTGACTAACATTGGTTTAGTGATTAACTGAAAATTAACTGCTCATTGAATATAATTGAAAAAATATTGTAGACCCAATAATTAAAAACACTCGAACATAAAAAAGAGTATGTTACACTTGCCTAAAGTAGCACTTACTTTTTTTTATTATTGAGGAGGCGTTTCAGGAGAAGTGTCATTGTAATAAAAAAATAAAGTAAAAACACCTGTGATGATGACATGTGCAGTTGGAAGGATGATTGCCTTGGCAAACTGTCAAATGGTTGAAATCAACAGTGAGAATGAAATAACAAACGTTAATAGGGTTTGGATGTTTACTTGGCTGAGTCAATCTTCATCAAATACTGTTGATTTGTTTATTTTCACACCTTTTTTCTAGCATAACCTCATTTATCATTATATTATTTCAGTTATGATAATTTATTGATTTTTCAAACATACATTTAAAATTGTTGTCACTATGCTTCTCTTGAAAAACTATGAAGTGATATTTAAAGGATAATGGTATCCATTAGAAATGATATCATTGACACAAATCACCTGAGGTCCTGCCATGTACTGAAGAGAAAAGACAAAGGGTGGTGCAGAAGGATTTCTGTTATGGCAGAAGTACCCAGGGTGAGCATTGGCTAGTAAGTTATAAACGTTACCTTTAAAGTATTTTGAAATATTTGTGTTATCCTACCACCATAGCTTTAAAATAACATTTGTTTTGGAAATCATAAATCTAAAAGAACATTATCCATTGAAGCAAAATATAAACTGTATAATATTTATAAACACTTAAAGATTTTTAAAAAATTAAACACTGGAAAGGTTCTTTGATGTAATGATCATTGCCAAGTTAACACAAACATTTAAAGAAATAGAGTGTATTCTAAATATTTAGCCATGGGTCCAGCTGTTGGTATAAGACAGCTTGAGATGATCTTGGTTATTTATATGTTGGTGTCCCAATGATCAGGTTTAATCCATTATTAAATTCCTTCTATTAGCTCACACTCTCATGATATATATCTTGTACACATTCCTTCTATTAGCTCACACTCTCCTGGTATATATCTTGTACACATTCCTTCTATTAGCTCACACTCTCCTGATATATATCTTGTACAAATTCCTTCTATTAGCTCACACTCTCCTGATATATATCTTGTACACATTCCTTCTATTAGCTCACACTCTCCTGGTATATATCTTGTACACATTCCTTCTATTAGCTCACACTCTCCTGATATATATCTTGTACACATTCCTTCTATTAGCTCACACTCTCCTGATATATATATATATTGTACACATTCCTTCTATTAGCTCACACTCTCCTGATATATATATTGTACAAATTCTTTCTATTAGCTCACACTCTCCTGATATATATATTGTACACATTCCTTCTATTAGCTCACACTCTCCTGATATATATATTGTACAAATTCTTTCTATTAGCTCACACTCTCCTGATATATATATTGTACAAATTCTTTCTATTAGCTCACACTCTCCTGATATATATCTTGTACAAATTCTTTCTATTAGCTCACACTCTCCTGATATGTATATTGTACACATTCCTTCTATTAGCTCACACTCTCCTGATATATATATTGTACAAATTCTTTCTATTAGCTCACACTCTCCTGATATATACATATTGTACACATTCCTTCTATTAGCTCACACTCTCCTGATATATATATTGTACAAATTCTTTCTATTAGCTCACACTCTCCTGATATATATATATTGTACACATTCCTTCTATTAGCTCACACTCTCCTGATATATATATTGTACAAATTCTTTCTATTAGCTCACACTCTCCTGATATATATATTGTACAAATTCTTTCTATTAGCTCACACTCTCCTGATATATATCTTGTACAAATTCTTTCTATTAGCTCACACTCTCCTGATATATATATTGTACACATTCCTTCTATTAGCTCACACTCTCCTGATATATATATTGTACAAATTCTTTCTATTAGCTCACACTCTCCTGATATATATCTTGTACACATTCCTTCTATTAGCTCACACTCTCCTGATATATATATTGTACACATTCCTTCTATTAGCTCACACTCTCCTGATATATATATTGTACAAATTCTTTCTATTAGCTCACACTCTCCTGATATATATATTGTACACATTCCTTCTATTAGCTCACACTCTCCTGATATATATATTGTACAAATTCTTTCTATTAGCTCACACTCTCCTGATATATATATTGTACAAATTCTTTCTATTAGCTCACACTCTCCTGATATATATCTTGTACAAATTCTTTCTATTAGCTCACACTCTCCTGATATATATATTGTACACATTCCTTCTATTAGCTCACACTCTCCTGATATATATATTGTACAAATTCTTTCTATTAGCTCACACTCTCCTGATATATATATTGTACACATTCCTTCTATTAGCTCACACTCTCCTGATATATATATTGTACAAATTCTTTCTATTAGCTCACACTCTCCTGATATATATATTGTACAAATTCTTTCTATTAGCTCACACTCTCCTGATATATATATTGTACAAATTCTTTCTATTAGCTCACACTCTCCTGATATATATATTGTACAAATTCTTTCTATTAGCTCACACTCTCCTGATATATATCTTGTACAAATTTTCAATCATTAAAAAAATATGTTTTTATTCATCCAATCAAATTCAAATATACTTTTTTTAAAACTATAGCGGATGACCATTGATGTTATTACAGTTTTTTTCAAATATTTGTTCAATAATTAAATTATAAAAAATTGGGGATCTAGCCAGATTTGAACTAAGAACTTTCATGTTCAAAGTCTAGCGCTTTAGTAATGCGCCAACTTTCCAATACCTAGCGTTGAAACCTCCACTGAACAACCTTAAACTGTTGCTAAGATTATCATAAAATATCATAAATAGTGCTGTAGGGTTAAAAATTAATTAAAAGAATAAAATAAACAATCAAACTGGATTAATGGTATGCTTCACGAACGGACAATGCGAAAGGAAAGCGAAAAGAAACTGCAATACAATGCAAGTGACAAAAAAAAGAAATCGTATAAATAGTAACAAAATAATCATCATTTAAAGGAAAATGGAAAATTGCAAGGAAATTTGCTTTCTATTTTGTCACTTAATATTGTTATTCTGACCTATTTATATTAGTTGTAATTATTAAATAGAAAGAAACTATAATAATTTTTTTTTTACTTGTAATGGAATTGACTTAAATCTTTTTATATATTGTTTGTTTTCTAATAGAGGTGTTTTAATGTTATATCATATCTATGTATTTTTTTCTGTTTAACAGATTTTATTTTGGAAGAAATTGAAATACAAAACTTATGTTTTTTTATTTTTTTTATTTTTTTATAAATTATACTTTTATTAGAAAACCTTTAATAAACTCAAAAGATGTTAGAAGTTTTATTAATAGTAATATTAATAAAATTTGTTTCTGTTTTACGGCCTTATCATCAGTTTGTTTTTTAGCTGCTTGTTTTACAGGCAGAAAACAACAGGATTCAGTTGTTCTTGAGTTGTCTGTTAAACTCAATTTATTCACTGTGGAATTTTATCAAAGTTTTACACAACTTTTTACTAATTTAATGTCATTTGTTGATTCCATCTTCACGTGAGCTACTAGTAATCACTAAACACTTTTAGAATGTTTTAAACTTGCCTATAGTAGCACTTACTTTGCTTGTTGAGGACGGCCGTTTCGGGAGATGTGTCCCTTTGTCAACTCAGACCGTAACTGATCTCAAGGTTTACGTAGGTTAGGGTGGGGGTGGGATATTTTGGTGGTGTGGGTATATTTTGTGTGTATTAGGAGTTATGATGTCAAAAAGTGCGTGTGAGTTGTAATGTAATTGTGTATTGAGTATGTGTGTAGGATGTAGTTTGAAGTGTCTATATTTTTCGTATTGTTCGGTTGTGTAGCGTTGGTTATTTCTGTGTTGTTTATGAAGAATTTGTAGGTTAGATGTTATGTCTATGTAGTCATGTTTTGTGGAGTGAGATGATCGGCGAAGTTTGATTGGTAGTTATTGTTTTTTAGTGCTTTTATATGTTCTTGGTAACGTGTGTAGAATGACCTCCCTGTCTGGCCTATGTAAAAACTGGGGCATGAACTGCAAGTTACATTGTAAACTCCAGTGGTGTTGTAAATGTCGTTGATTTTGCTGTTGGGTTTAAATTGTTTGTTGAGAGTGTTGTGTGTTGAGTAAGCTATTTTGTAGTTGTATTTTCGTAATGTGTTGGTTAGATTGTGGGTTTTGGATGATCTGTATGGTATTGATAAGTATTTTATGGGATTGTCATCTTGTGTGTTTGTATTTGGGTTATTATGTTTATTTTTTAGGTGGTTGTATAATTTGTCAATCATTGTTGGGTTGTATCCGTTTGTTTACATAGGCCAGACAGGGAGGTCATTCTACACACGTTACCAAGAACATATAAAAGCACTAAAAGACAATAACTACCATTCAAACTTCGCCGATCATCTCAACTCCACAAAACATGACTACATAGACATAACATCTAACCTACAAATTCTTCATAAGCAACACAGAAATAACCAACGCTACACAACCGAACAATACGAAAAATATAGACACTTCAAACTACATCCTACACACATACTCAATACACAATTACATTACAACTCACACGCACTTTTTGACATCATAACTCCTAATACACACAAAATATACCCACACCACCAAAATATCCCACCCCCACCCTAACCTACGTAAACCTTGAGATCAGTTACGGTCTGAGTTGACAAAGGGACACATCTCCCGAAACGGCCGTCCTCAACAAGCAAAGTAAGTGCTACTATAGGCAAGTTAAAACATTCTAAAAGTGTAAGTAATTTAATGTGTTAAGAATCAATAATGTAAGGAATATCTATATAATGTGACAATATGACTATTTTTACTCACGGATAAATTTTTTGGTGTTTTTTTAATATTTAATTTTATGGATTTTATTCCCCGTAGTAAATATTTACATTTAAACTTAATAAATTAATGATTAGTCATACCTATAATTTACTTAAATTTATGAAAACTTACTGAGCAATAACATTTTGTATCGAATTAGGTGACTGTGGATGCTAATGACATCTTAGGAAGGGATAATGATCATTTATTTAGTGTAATTATATGATAAACAGTATTACTCACTATGTTTAATATAGATTGTTAATCCATTAAGGTCAAAATTAATATTTCATTCTTTTAACTTTAACAGATTTAATATCTAAATCCTCGTATATACTATCAATGCTACTGCCTTATTAATTATTTATCTTGGAACTTCTACTGTTTTCTGCTTAGTCAAGCTTCACATGTGCATACACATAACTGTTATATTTCATTTCCCCTGACTTTTTATGAAGTAATCTCTGCCTTCTTTTACTCCTTTTATACTAAGAACTGGATGTCATCATGGACAGCCATCACATGTATTTTCTATTCTATTCTCTATACTGAGTTTTTGAAGTGTCAACTATGTTTAGGTTGACACAGCTAAGAATAACAGAAGGTTGCGTGGAGTTAAAAATAATGTTTAATTTATTATCTTTGAAATTAATTTTAGAGAAAGTCTACAAGCCATGTATTCACCCAAAACTTTATTCCTGTAGTGGCCAGCTGTGATCACATTTTCAATTGTTTTTTACTATTCTAACCTTCATTTATTTACCCTTTCTTCTATTTATTTCTTCTGCTGTGTTGACATGTCTTTTCATCAGTTTCTGCCCACTTCTTAGTTTTATTTTGAATGACACTATTGCATTTTATGCAGTTTTTGACTGCAGATTCTGTTTTTTCCAAATACAAATTTATTTTGTACAATTTTCAGCCTACTATAAGACAATAATAATTTTAAAATATCTAATATGTAAGACTTATAGCCTAGGTTGTTATATTTTATACAAATAACATTATCTTTGTTGTTATTTAGGAATAATTAAAGAATAAATATGCTACAACTCACAAATATAAAAACTTTATTTTCATACGTGTTTCAATGACATTATTTTAGGAATTAAAAAAATTCCTTTCTTTTAGTTATGATGCTTTATATGAAAACTTCTCATTTATAGTGAGAAGAAATAGGATATCTGGAATGTACGCTTTATAAATATCTGGAATATAACTCTACACCAGATATTTCACTTAGGTTGACTAAATTTCAACTCTGAAAGGGAAATTAGAAAAGATTCTATAGAAAAATTAAACTCTCAATATTAAAAAAAGATTACACCACAAACATTCACTCATAAATTTTATTATTGAACAGTTAACCTCACTAACACTAAACTCACAAAGAAAGGAAATAACTAACATATAAAATAACGTAACACAATAGACTCTAAAATATCCTTCCAAAAACAGGCACTAAAGTCTAAGACTTACTCTAAAACAAAAAAATATACTTCAACATAAAAATGTAAAGAAAATAATAAAAACAAAAAGATTATAATTACCAATTGCATCAAACACAACAAAACAACACCAAAGCCAAATCTCAGCAATGCCAATAAAGACAACACTACATAATCATAAATATCAACACCCTAAATATAAATAAATCACTGAATACATCATAAACAAGGAAATAACACAAAATGACAAAAATAATAAACAAATCTAAACAAATCATAAATACAAATGAAAAACGCTACATGTGTAAAATATTTACACTACATAAACTAGCAAAACACATGGTCAAAATAGTCTCACAATTAATAGCTCTCAACACATACATATCCATAAAATCAGAATAGATCTTTCAGACAAAAAAAAAATTAAAAAAACATAATTATATCTCATAACTCTACTCTAGTTTGATACAACAAATTTATATACCTATACTCCTAGGTATGACTGAAATATAAACACTTAATCTCAAACACCAGACATTTGCACAAAATTATTTAATTGTACAGATATCTTGATGTAGAACAATATATCACATTTAAGAGCAATACAAGTTAATTTAGAAACTACTCCATATGTTTACTACACTTTTCCTATTACTTGCAATCAGACTTTTTGTTAACTAAAGGTTGTTAAATTGTTAATTTACACTTGGAGGAAACGTTTTCGTCTTACGACTTCTTCAGCCTCGTATTTTTGCTGCTAGGATTGCTGCACAGTTGTGCTTCTTTGGTACCAATGTGATTAAAGAGTATGTGTGATCTGTGCCATGTTTGTTCATTTAGGATGTCATTTTTATGTGTTTTGCTATGTCTGTATATTTCATATTGTTCTAGTGTGTTTAATTTATGGCTTTTGTTGCATGTGTGGAGGATGCTCATGTTATTTTCAATACTTTTGCATAAGTGATTAGTGTGCATGAGGGGATTTCTGAAGGTGGATTCAATAGTAGTGGACAGTGCGGTTTTGTGTTCTTTATATCTTTCAGCAAAAGATCTTCCAGTTTGTCCAACATAGAACTTATAGCAGTTGTTGCATTTTAGTTTGTGTACTCCTGGACCATTAGATGTGTTGGTATTGTTATTAATGCTGTGTCTGATAGATGTTTGGCTTTTATTTGTTGTCTGTAAGCTACATTGTATCCTGCATTTTTAATTGGTGTGCTATTTTATTTGTGAGTTTGTTAATGTATGTGAGGGAGATGAATTTGTTTGTGTTTGTGTTGTTGTTGCAAGTAGTAGCAAAAGTGTAATAAGAAATTAACAACCTGCTCGTCATGGACAGCAACAAGATTTTGATACTCCATGTAAACAGAACACTTCTTTGCTATAGAACTCGAACCAGATATACCTTTAAATTTCTTTTAAGTTACAATAAAAAAAAAGCTCCATACAAAAACATTATCAACATCTAAGACAACATAGAACAGACACACACTTACACACACTTTAAACCTGCATACCAAGAGGAACAAGCTGCCTTAAGATCTTTGCTTCATAGACTCAAAGAATTACTAATGCTCACACAAAAACACCACCAAAGAAATCAAAACACAACAGATATTCAGACATTAACCAAATATAAAATTCTCCCTTACAATAAAAAAACACATTTCAAAACAATAAAATAACAAGAAATTTACAAACAAACCAGAACACAAAATAAAAGTAATTTAAATGGACAAGTACAAATCACATGCACTCTTTGACCACATTGTATAACACTGCCTCAACAGCCATGCCTGACTCAAAACTCATTGTGGCATTCAATTTAGACACTTATGAACACTAGTTTGGTCAAAAACTACTAGCTACGTTTTGCCTCAGTAAGTTTTTTTAAAAACATTACTTAGAATATAAGTTTGTGCAAGTCTAAAATAACTAAGATTCACAAAATCTAAGATTTGACAAAAGTTTGCAGTTTAGAAATATTTTTGCCTAACACGGGCTCCGAGAGTTGGTAAGCCAACCAGTAGACATTTTTACTAATCTCGATAGTTTGTTAAAATGCATTGTTCAAGGAACAATAAGTAATTTGCAAATAAAAACAATTAATAACACAGTAGTGAAATAATAATTAATAAACCCTTACTACAAAATAGTTACACCCCTTTATGTACTTTTCACTAACACAGTTAGCATGATCAGAAGGTTACAAGTTAACTGGTAACAGTCAGTTAGTGATTCATAGAAGGAGAAAGTTTAGGAACAAATTCTCAATCGTTTATAAAATAATTTTTATTCATCTACTCAAGTTAAAATAAATATTTTTTTTAAACTTGTAGAGGATGATACTAGATGTTACTACAGTTTTTTTTTAATATTATTCCACTAATTAAATTTAATGAATTGATTTTAGTTTTATATGAGAGAAAAACTTTTCACAAAAGGGGCAAGAGTTGCAATATAGTTATTTTGTCCCATTTGGAACAAAATGATAACATATGATTCCATAAAACAGCTGATTTTATGATATAGGTTAATTTGGTAGAACAGCTGTTTTAAGGCATAGGTTATGTTAATTTATTTATAATAATTGTAATTATTTAATAAAAAGTAAATTAAATAATTTCTTTGTTGACCCAAGTAGGAATTGACTTTTTGGTTTATATTACTTGTTTTTATATTTCAAACCTGAAATTAACGTTTACACTTTCTGGCAAACAAACTGTTTTCTCAAAAAGCTATTCCAATCCAAATTTTACCTGTTATTTTAAAATAGTTGTTGTTTTGAGCAAATGTGGCACATGAATTAGCTAAAGGGAAAAAATAAAACACAATAACTACAATAAAATTAATATACTTACTATAAAAGTTGATGTACACATCAGTTAGGCCTACAACATAAATATCTTCAGAAGTAGGCCTACTTATAACCGAATAGTACATCAAGTGTTATAGTAGGCCAACTTCTGAAGATATTTATCTTGTAACTGAAATATATTCCTACATCAAGTGTTATAGTAAATAAATTAGTTTTCTGCTTATTTGGTTTAACCTTTTGCGTTTAGTTAGCACCTTTGTTGTTCACTCACATCCTGTAAAACTTTTTTTGTATAAGTTTAGACTACAAATAATAATAACGTCCTTGTCCTTAAAGATTTACCTCATGATAAACGTAGGCCTAGGTGATATAGCACCATAACGCACCATGAGCACATGAACAATGAATATCAATATTTTATACAAGAACAAAGGAACAACGTAACTTAAGCGAATCCGTTGTGTGAAGTGAGAGGGGGCGTCGTCTTTGTCTTTGACGTCACTAGAAAATTCTTGCCAACGTTTCATTCTACTGATCAGAGATCTCTACCCCTCCATACCGGGTAACTGGATAAATATGTAACTAGACCTACACACGTTGAAAAATATTCTTTTTTGTACCTAAACCTAATCTCTTTTATGTTGTTTGATATTTTGCTATATGCAAAACTTCATCACTTTACATCGTCATGTAAAATCTTCCTCCTCCCAGTCACACTCGCACATCTGACTAACAATATTGTCTAAATTTCTCCCTCAGAGCCGTCTTAATAAAGCACTGCATTGCCAAGCTTGTACCTGATGGTCCTTGCTTTCTTTCTATTTACGTAGTGTTTACTTTAGTGTTTCGAAACCTGATTTTAGACACATCTTGATGATCCTGATAGAGTGTCTCTACTGCAGGTAGTCAGTTTTTCCCAGGAGATGGCATAAAATCTCCCAAATTCCCTTCTACAAGGAGATAGTATATCACTACCTTAACCCTATTTAGGCATATATTTACAATCATCCAAACAATCGGGAGCGATATTATTAATTACGGAAGTTTACCTTACAACTACCAAAAAAATTCTAAAACATGTTGCCATTAGCAACATATTTCTCAAAATTTGATAAATACAGATGTAGGCCTATAGATATGATGTACTTTGCCACGTATTGCAGCGAGAAAAGGGCTGCGGGTTAAAGGGGTGAACGTAAATCATTACGAAAACCCCAACGGCCTTGGATATTAGATAAAAGCCTTA
Organism: Prosapia bicincta; assembly: GCA_036971475.1. Taxonomy (NCBI): domain Eukaryota; kingdom Metazoa; phylum Arthropoda; class Insecta; order Hemiptera; family Cercopidae; genus Prosapia; species Prosapia bicincta. The sequence continues at coordinate 39,423,308 of JBAIZL010000009.1, read as the reverse complement.
AAAACTACAAACTATATCCCAGAATCATACCTCGTCCAAACTTGGAAACCCCCAGGGGATTATATGACCGTCGCACCTCGACGCGCAGACACACTACACGCGCCGTCCTGCTTACCGCCGATGGTTTTCCTGCTGGGCCTAAGTCTACAAAACTAGGTTTTTCTAAACTGTTACATTTTGGTACTTTTTACTGACATTTAAGAATTCTACATATTGTACTTTGGAAACATGTTATTATCTTCATAGTTCTGTCGATATTTAATTAATGTTTAATGTATTATAATAAAACCGATATTTAATTAATGTTTTATGTATTATAATAAAACCTATATTTAATTAATGTTTAATGTATTATAATAAAACCTATATTCAATTAATGTGTAATGTATTATAATAAAACCTATATTTAATTAATGTATAATGTATTATAATAAAACCTATATTCAATTAGTGTTTAATGTATTATAATAAAACCTATTTTTAATTAATGTTTAATGCATTATAATAAAAACGATATTTAATTCATGTTTAATGTATTATAATAAAACCGATATTCAATTAATGTGTAATGTATTAAAATAAAACCTATATTTAATTAATGTTTAATGCATTATAATAAAACCTATATGTAATTAATGTTTAATGCATTATAATAAAACCGATATTTAATTAATGTTTAATGCATTATAATAAAACCGATATTTAATTAATGTTTAATGCATTTTAATAAAACCGATATTTAATTAATGTTTAATGTATGATAATAAAACCTATATTTAATTAATGTTTAATGTATTATAATAAAACCTATATTTAATTAATGTTTAATGCATTATAATAAAACCGATATTTAATTAATGTTTAATGCATTATAATAAAACCTATATTCAATTAATGTGTAATGTATTATAATAAAACCGATATTTAATTAATGTTTAATGTATTATAATAAAACCTATATTCAATTATAGTTTAATGTATTATAATAAAACCTATATGTAATTAATGTTTAATGCATTATAATAAAACCTATATTTAATTAATGTTTAATGTATTATAATAAAACCGATATTTAATTAATGTTTAATGTATTATAATAAAACCGATATTTAATTAATGTTTAATGTATTATAATAAAACCGATATTTAATTAATGTTTAATGTATTATAATAAAACCGATATTTAATTAATGTTTAATGTATTATAATAAAACCGATATTTAATTAATGTTTAATGTATTATAATAAAACCTATATTCAATTAATGTTTAATGTATTATAATAAAAACCGATATTTAATTAATGTTTAATGTATTATAATAAAACCGATATTTAACTCATGTTTAATGTATTATAATAAAACCGATATTTAACTCATGTTTAATGTATTATAATAAAACCTATATTTAATTAATGTTTAATGTATTATAATAAAACCGATATTTAATTAATGTTTAATGTATTATAATAAAACCTATATTCAATTAATGTTTAATGTATTATAATAAAACCGATATTTAATTAATGTTTAATGTATTATAATTAAACCTATATTTAATTAATGTTTAATGTATTATAATAAAACCGATATTTAATTAATGTTTAATGTATTATAATAAAACCTATATTCAATTAATGTTTAATGTATTATAATAAAACCTATATTCAATTAATGTTTAATGTATTATAATAAAACCTATATTTAATTAATGTTTAATGTATTATAATTAAACCTATATTTAATTAATGTTTAATGTATTATAATAAAACCGATATTTAATTAATGTTTAATGTATTATAATAAAACCTATTATTAATTCATGTTTAATTTATTATAATAAAACCGATATTTAACTCATGTTTAATGTATTATATTAAAACCTATATTCAATTAATGTTTAATGTATTATAATAAAACCTATATTCAATTAATGTTTAATGTATTATAATAAAACCTATATTCAATTAATGTTTAATGTATTATAATAAAACCGATATTTAACTCATGTTTAATGTATTATAATAAAACCGATATTTAATTAATGTTTAATATATTATAATAAAACCGATATTTAATTAATGTTTAATGTATTATAATAAAACCTATATTTAATTAATGTTTAATCTATTATAATACAACCTATATTTAATTAATGTTTAATGTATTATAATAAAACCGATATTTAATTAATGTTTAATGTATTATAATAAAACCTATATTTAATTAATGTTTAATATATTATAATAACACCTATATTTAATTAATGTTTAATGTATTATAATAAAACCGATATTTAATTAATGTTTAATGCATTATAATAAAACCGATATTTAATTAATGTTTAATGAATTATAATAAAACCGATATTCAATTAATGTTTAATGTATTATAATAAAACCTATATTTAATTAATGTTTAATGTATTATAATAAAACCTATATTTAATTAATGTATAATGTATTATAATAAAACCTATATTCAATTAGTGTTTAATGTATTATAATAAAACCTATTTTTAATTAATGTTTAATGCATTATAATAAAAACGATATTTAATTCATGTTTAATGTATTATAATAAAACCGATATTCAATTAATGTGTAATGTATTATAATAAAACCGATATTTAATTAATGTTTAATGCATTATAATAAAACCTATATGTAATTAATGTTTAATGCATTATAATAAAACCGATATTTAATTAATGTTTAATGCATTATAATAAAACCGATATTTAATTAATGTTTAATGCATTTTAATAAAACCGATATTTAATTAATGTTTAATGTATTATAATAAAACCTATATTTAATTAATGTTTAATGTATTATAATAAAACCTATATTTAATTAATGTTTAATGCATTATAATAAAACCGATATTTAATTAATGTTTAATGCATTATAATAAAACCTATATTCAATTAATGTGTATTGTATTATAATAAAACCTATATTTAATTAATGTATAATGTATTATAATAAAACCTATATTCAATTAGTGTTTAATGTATTATAATAAAACCTATTTTTAATTAATGTTTAATGCATTATAATAAAAACGATATTTAATTCATGTTTAATGTATTATAATAAAACCGATATTCAATTAATGTGTAATGTATTAAAATAAAACCTATATTTAATTAATGTTTAATGCATTATAATAAAACCTATATGTAATTAATGTTTAATGCATTATAATAAAACCGATATTTAATTAATGTTTAATGCATTATAATAAAACCGATATTTAATTAATGTTTAATGCATTTTAATAAAACCGATATTTAATTAATGTTTAATGTATTATAATAAAACCTATATTTAATTAATGTTTAATGTATTATAATAAAACCTATATTTAATTAATGTTTAATGCATTATAATAAAACCGATATTTAATTAATGTTTAATGCATTATAATAAAACCTATATTCAATTAATGTGTAATGTATTATAATAAAACCTATATTTAATTAATGTTTAATGTATTATAATAAAACCTATATTCAATTAATGTTTAATGTATTATAATAAAACCTATATGTAATTAATGTTTAATGCATTATAATAAAACCGATATTTAATTAATGTTTAATGTATTATAATAAAACCGATATTTAATTAATGTTTAATGTATTATAATAAAACCGATATTTAATTAATGTTTAATGTATTATAATAAAACCGATATTTAATTAATGTTTAATGTATTATAATAAAACCGATATTTAAGGATTTGACTTTTCTGTTATCTTTTGGAGTTACATAAATACGTCTTGTTTGGCCTCTATTTTGAAGGAACAATAAGTAGAATCCGAAAATGTAAGTAAAAGTTGTCTAAATGTTAAAGTTTAAAAAATTAATGTTTGTTTGTTAGCACAAGGCCTAGTGACTCATCGGTGCCAGGTAGACGGGATGCCGTGTCTTCGCTGTGTCGCGTCAGTTGCACCCAGAGACACTTGCACCACCTTAGCGCTGTTGAAGGATGAAACAACAAACTTTACAACCTTCGGAGACCTAATGTTAGAATCAAATAATCGATTAGTTGTTTAAAAACTGAAGCGGAAAATGCAACCTACGCATACATGAAGATACAGTTAAACCTTGGAGGGAAAAGGAGAAAATGCACATATATGAAACTGGCCGAGAGAATTATTAAGAAGTATGAAGAAACTGATGACATAAGGACGTGTCTTTTCAATCTGACCTACTTACGAAAGTAGGTTTAAACCGAAGACCGCCAAAAATTATGATAACACCTATGAATAGCACTAAGTTCATCACTCACAAAATAACATTAAATTACAAAAAAAAAGGAATTAACATGATATACTATAATTTAAACAAGTCAAAAATATAAAAATGATGACTCTTTTATCGGATTTTAAAATGCCTAAATGATAGAAAACTAACTTTCCAAAATGATGGATAAACTGGTTTTCTATCACCTATCCAGCCCAAAGCCTGGGTAAAGTGTGATGGGAATCATAGAGGCTATAATTGTACTTAATAGAGAAAATAAAGAGGGTCTCCCAAACGCAGGTATATTTGGAGTAACGTGTGGCACATTCCACCATGGGCCCAAGTGTCACTTGGTGCATCTGACGCATACTCATCTTCGCAAGCGGTGTGTGAGGCCCGCCTAATCCTATTGGTACATTTCTGAGTTTTGATGGAGTATATAAACGTTTTTTTGAAAAAATGTAAGCCCAAAGTAGAATTTACAAAGGATAAAGGAATGCACATATAGTAACAAGAGAAAGAGACTTATAATAACGAGATGTTAGTAAATGTTGTGATTAAAGTTAAAACTTAAACTCTGAAATTAATACAAATTACTTTAAAAACACCGAACGTATAGTTCAAGTAAATTTATAAAAAATTAATTACTGAGTCATTGCGTTTTCAATCGAACCAAGTTGTATTCATCAAATTTTAAATATCAGTGAGTCTTTTTTTAATTATAAGCTCAGAAAACTTAGTTTTACTAGGTATAAAAATAAAAGTTTCACCGAACGACATGGAAATCAAAATTCACGGTGAAATTTTTATTTGGAACTTTAGAATAAAACAAAGAAAGAGACTAGCGATTTCCTTTTGTAAAATAATTTTTGTACTGTACTTGGGATGTAAATCTTACGAGGAGAGAGTTATAGGACCAAGAATAAATTTTTGAAATGTTTATAACAATATATTGTCCATTAATTACAAATATATTGCAAGATATGAAACACTTGAAGAATAAAAAAACATTTGCGACAGAAGGCCAGAAGACGACAACAAACATAAAATAAAGCTGTCTTTAATTAAAAAGAAAGACAGAAAAAATATTGCGAAACATTAAATGAATTAAATTCTTCAAAACCTTTCTCTGAAACTGGACCAATAACTTTCTGCCGAAACAATGAATAGAAAGATCATAGAGTTTATGCAAACCAAAATTACTTCATCAAAATAATGTCAAACTTCACTGACAATTTACTGTTTAAAATGTCTACAAAATGTAACGACCGCCCAGTCAATTAGCCTATATTATTTTTGATATATTATATTAATTTTGGGCGAAAACAAAAATGTATACCGTTTAGTAGAGATTTTAAATTCAATACTTACTATCATATTCTATTTTTAATTTCAAAAGTAGTACTTAGCTGTTTAAATTATATTTTCCTTTTCAAACTTGTAACCGATTTTATTCAGCGATTGCCTAAGTAAATCTAGGTTACTATATTCCCATTTTATGTATTATAGCCTAATTGTCATTGTTATATTTTAATATTGTTTAACCATTATATTATTATTACTAAATAATTTAAATTATTTAACAAAGAAAATAAACAGTCTATAATTTTATTGTACCTTTTACAGATTAATAAGTTCTTGTATTTAAAATTATAATAAAATCTCAATGTTTCTGAATTTTTATCTATTTCACTGTTTAATTATCTCTCGCATTTTGTAGGCCATTACGTTCGGTGAAACTTAATTAATCACTATATTATTAGTAATAAATTTAAAGTATCTAACAAGCATAATAAAATGTCTATGACTTTGGTTTACCTCTGACGAATTACTAATTGTTTTTATTATTTAAAAAAATAATACAATTTCTCAATTTTTTGTCTGTCTATCTTACTCTGATATTATATGTGTATTAATAAAGGCATGCCTGTCTATGACTTCAATGTAGGCCTACTTTTGACACATTACTTTTATATATTTATAACAATTTATGCACAGTTACTCAAAGTTATAAGATCTTAACGAGCTTAGCAATCTTTACCATTTTAAAATTGTTATAAAACTATTATTATTATTTATAAAAAGTTTATAGGTAATTCAAAAATATATAAATTTGAACACAACATTTTCAACTTGAGCCTACTTTAAAATTGTATTGTAATTTACAAATAAAACTTTTTAAGAACTATTTGTTCTTTTTAACCAACAAAACTGCATTTTATATTATTTCAGAACATTGCATTGAACTACATTATTGCAAATAGGTCTATGCACACGTTGAGGACAAAGACTTGACTTCACAACAAATGTCAGATGTTAAATTAAAATTACCCTAAGAAATGATTCAGTTATTTTACATCTACGAAGTAGCCTACTTACTAAAACTATAGAAATTTTAAACAAACAAAAAATTCAAAAATAATTTTAAAACTATTAAACAGGTATATTTAAACTTCAAACTGTAACAGTTTCTTTTTAAGAAAGTGGAAATTATCATCAAGAATTAAAAAAATATATTTGTACAACTATAATTTTCTAAAATCTTTGTCTTTTAAAACGGTCGAGTCCACTAAATCTATTTTAGTTTCCGCTATTAATCTAAAGAAGCGTGGATCCAACAGATGTTCGATTTTCCAACTGTTAGTAAATATTTATTCTCATTTAGCTTAATTTGTTTTGATTCGAATCGGCTTGTTTTTGCAGCAGTGTGTAACGATTTGAAACACTTACCGATGGGAAAGACGACTTTGTAGTTCTGTCGGTGAACGGCCCATGATGTCGGTATTGTCAGAAATGTCAACAGAGTTGCTACGACCAACATTTCGAACACACTGAACACGGAGACCCACAACACAGCCGCTAATTATAAACGCACCCTGGACCTGGGCCAGTCACTGGCACTCGGGCTGCAGACTAGACTCTACTCAGGTTGTTAAATACACGTTTAATGTTTTAATAAATAATTTCCCTTGCATTTAATCACGCACAGCTGGTCTCCAGTCAGTCACGTCACCCCTATGAACATGTGTGATTAATTATACCAGTAATCAACATTTTTCTGCTCATTCACAATGTACTTTAAAATACAATACATTTTTTGCAATGGTTTTTTAAAAAAGTAATATTTTTTTAAAAATTGAGGTCAATTTCTACTTAAATTAATACACACAAAATTATTTTCGTACTTGTTGTTAAATAATTACAATTAATATAAATATGTATATACATATGACAGAATAACAACTTCAAGTGGCAAAATAAACAACGAAATTAATTATTAAAAGTAATTAATTTAATTTAATTAATATTTGTTTAAAACTATATTAACATCAAGTGCCATCCACTAGAAGTTTAAAAAAATGTATTTGTACTTGAGTGGATAAATAAAAAGTATTTTATTAACGACTGAAGTTTGAACAAGATATATATATATATATATAGGGAGAGTGTTGTGAACAATTAATGAATTGATATTTTAAAAAACTGTATCAACAAGTTCCATCCACTACAAGTAAAAATGTATCTGAACTTGAGTGGATGAATAAAAACTATTTTATTAACGATGAAAATTTGAACAAGACATATATATATATGTTTAATAACACCACTTTCATACAAGAATAAAACCTTTTTTTAATTTTATTATAAAGTTTAAGCTTTTCGCCGATTAGCAGTATCGGCATTATCAAAACTAACTTAGCACACTTCTAACTTATTCTGTTCCTACATTAAGACTACTCATATACAAATTGTACTACGTTCAAACAGATGATTTTATTGACTTACTGTGCCTGAACAAATAGATAATATTGATTCTTATTCAATTACTCTTTCATTTCCAGAATATCATTAAATATGCTAAAGATTGTGTTGTGCTTAGATTATGTCTGTACTTGTTCATGAATGAGTCTATCTGTAATTCTATGTTTGTATATTTCCATATTTTCCAAGATATTCAATTTTAATCCCTTCTCCACGTGTTTAATTAGCGTTATATTCTCTATTTTTGGGAACTCATGATTATTTAGTATACAATGTGTTGCAAGATTAGACTAATAAATTTCCGGTTTTTTGAATGCATTAAAATGCTCTTTGTATCGCTCTTTTATTTTCTTTTTAGTTTGTCCTACAAACTATTTTTGGCAATCATTACATTTTATACTATAAACTCCATTTATATTATAATATTTAGATTCAACATCTGTCTTTGAAGTTACACCTATTGTTAAATTATTCAAAAATACTAATATCAAGATGGTTTATTATACAAATAATAAAATAAATACGTTTTTAAACGTATAAACGTACGATAATGCTAATCGGCGAAAAGCTTAAACTTTATTATAAAATAAAAAAAGGTTTTATTCTTGGATGAAAGTGGTGTTATTAAACATATACATTTTATCAAGAAAGATTTCACCTTAAAAATACAATATATATATAAAAAGAACAAAAGTCAAAATACAAATACAAGAATTATATTTGAATTGTAAATTCAAATATAATTCTTGTATTTGTATTTTGACTTTTGTTCTTTATTAATACACAAGAATACATATTGCGATATTTATATATATATATATATATATATATATATATATATATATATATATATATATATATATAGGGAGAGTGTAAACTAATAGAAAAAATTGAAAAAACGAGTGATGAAAATATTAGGCCTACTTTGTATTTATGTATTTATTATTTAATTTGCATATACCCTACTGTAAAATTTGTAGTTTCCTGTACAATGTAAGAAAATCTTTCCTGATTTATTCTCAAAATAATAGACATTTTTCTTGTATTTCCTCTTAACTTGGTCTCCCAAATTGAAATTGAAAAAAAGGCGTCCCCAAGTGTTATACACCGTTCAAATTAAGAATCGCCCCAGAAGATTAGGTGACCCTCACACCACACACGCGCACGCACGCGATGACCCAGCCCGTCTGCTAATTGTCTAACTGCCGCCGATAAATCACCCACTAGGCCTTGGTCTAAAAAACTATTATTTTTTCAAACTGTAACATTTAAATAACTTTTACTGACATTTTTGGGCTCTACATATTATTTTCTGGACGAATAGGGGCTAAACATGACATCATTACGTCACTCCTAAAGATAATAGAAAATTATTGAGCTTGTACTAAATTACAATATTAATGAAACATCCACTATGTCGTGTTTCAACCTTGTGTGTATAATCCAAAGATTACCTAAATGTAATAGTTACAACAAAAACAGTATTGTTATTAAAGTGACTCGTCTCGGCAGCCAAGCAGGTTAGCGCGTCTGCGTGTGTGTGTGCGTGTGTGCGTGGAGGTACAAAGGTCAAATAATCCTCTGGGACCCCTCCGAATTGGATGAGATATGGTCTACATATAACTGTAAAGGGAACCACCCATTATACCAGGGGTTCTCAACCTTTTAGGCTCTGAGCCCCCCTTCACACTTTGGTGTGAGGTCACGCCTCCCTTCACGGATTAAGTTAATTTAGACTTATATATGATAAATTTACTTACAATATGTTTAAGTAATAACCAGAAAAATGTTCGCTAATTTTGTAGTGCTAGTGTGAGAGCTGGTACTGTTTCTCGTTAACTATTTTTTGTATGTTTGGATGAAATTTTGACAAAGAACACCGCAGGTCACTTTCCACATCTAGTCTGGCTCGATATTTAGATTTTATATTAGCCAGGGCTGAAAATCCTGTCTCGCATAGATAAGTTGATGAAAATTGTACAAGCAACTTGACTGCCTCCATTGCTACTTCTGGGTAAACAGGAAGATATAGTAGCCAGAAATCTTCGAGATCCATGTTTGGGAAATCCAATTTAGCTTTGGAATCACATTGCAAGTCAAATTGTTTGTTCTTGAATGTGATCAGGAGGTATATCAATGTTGATTTGAAAGGGGTCTCTTGTTAACTTGAATTCCCAGTTTTCCGAGCTTATATCTGGGAAATAGACTCAGATTTTGTTCTTCAGAGACAACAAATGCTCAGATATTAGGTCCTTCATTTCATTTACTAGGTCTTTTGGAAGACTTTGGGTATCATCGACGAGATTTTGGAAAGGAAGAAAAGTTCGTTGAGTAAAGAAATAGAGCTTTATAGCTCTATTAAGCTATAAAGAAATTTCAATGATTGTGTGTTTGTGTCCAACATCAAATTCAATTTTTTTTTAAATTTGTTGACGCCTCCCCTGGAATTCTTCTACGCCCCTCCAGGGGGGCGCGCCCCCCAGGTTGAGAACCGCTGCATTATACTATAACCTTAAAACCTAATTATTTTAGAGAGAATTTTTTATTTAATGTAAAATATAAATACTGTAATAAATACACAAAAACCTCTTAACCACAAACTTTCTTTAATTTACCCTAATGTACATTTCAGTTACAAAGGGGAAATGTACATTAGGGTAAATTAAAGAAAGTTTGTGGTTAAGAGGTTTTTGTGTATTTATTATTAAATTCAACCACAGTATATTCCTAATAAATAGTATGAATACTGTATTTCCTCTTTTAAAATCAATATAAGGCTAATTTTGCACCAAATATAATTGTAATTTATTTATTAATCGTTCAACTGGTTGATTATTATTTTGATATATTATTAGTTTCAGGGAAGGTATACTGGGATTCCTGGACTCTAAATATCTCACTCATAACTTACTTTACATATCTTCAATAAAAATTGACTAAGTTCAATTAAAGAAAACAACAAATCTACATTAATCATAAAATAATTCAGATATATAATTGAAATTAATGTTTCGCCAGCTAGATAAATTCAGTGGTAAAAAAAAAGAAATACAAAATCTTAATCGATTAACAATTGTTCAAACTTAAGAAATTATTCTCCTATTCAGAACACATTTATTTCATTGAGTATTATCTTTAGGTCTAAGGATTCATATGTAATTGTTTGTCTCATAAATTTTGATTATTAATGCATCTCCCAATTTGTCATTATTATCAACTATTTAAAGTTATGTATTAATTCACTTTGTTGGATTTCAAAAACGCAGTTACTCGTATAAAAGACTTTAAATACAAAAAATTATTTAAATTGTACTTATTTCAATTCAGTCAGATCTATTTCTTGCTATCGAATGCAGTCAGTCCTTAGCACTCTCTTGAAGTGTCTTGGATACTTTTTCTTTCATAGCATGGCCTGGTCGGTAGTAGTATGACTTATAGTGCAGACCACGTAACCGTGCACATGGCCTTGAGAGATCGCAGTAGGCGAGACGGGAGGTAGAGGGTCAGTATAAATAACTTACCTATAAACATGACAAGGACTGTCAAAACACTGAATTTCATGTGACGGTCGATATTAGATATTATTAAATTCCGTATGAAATAACAAAAATTCTTTAAATGTGTGTAGAAACATCGGATGCAGAAGCTGTTGATGTTTCAAACATTCTAAATACGTAACTTGTTTTAAGAAGTGGCAGTAAACGAGAAAACTCGTGCGATCTCTCAGGGCCAAGTGCACGGTTACGTGGTCCGCACTATACAACTGGAGCCACGAGAAAACTCGTGCGATCTCTCAGGGCCAAGTGCACGGTTACGTGGAGCGCACTCTAGCTCCCATGGAGTCTTGTATCTCTGACGAATGAATGACTTAGCCCCTCTCCAACCAACTTAATTTCCCCAACTTTATAAATTTATAACAACTGTCTTCCTCGGTCACCTTATACCTTCCTCACAAAACGTCAACTTTATTACTTACAAATCCCTAGCTTTTATAATACCTTACTCTTCTACTAAACTCTTGTAATTAACAAATATTCCGCTTTAACTCCTAATGTACTTTGTTTGGTTAAGAACTCGTATATTACCCTTGGTGCTTCCTCTTTAAATGATCTACGTATTTTGAAAGAAAATTTTTAAAATGCTTTAAAATTCGTCCCGAAAATCAAACTCTCCATCCAATGTATGCTATTCAAACTCCTAAACGTCATCAGTTTCTATCCTCAGCAACTTCAGCGTAGTTCCAGTAACCTCTATAGCGTAGTTCCAGTAACCTCTATAGCGTAGTTCCAGTAACCTCTATAGCGTAGTTCCAATGACCAGTAGGCTAATCGCCACAGCAACGACCAGCAACTTCAGCGTAGTTCCAGTAACCTCTATAGCTTAGTTCCAATAACCAGTAATCTCCACAGCAATGACCAGCAACTTCAGCGTAGTTCCAGTAACCTCTATAGCGTAGTTCCAGTAACCTCTATAGCGTAGTTCCAATGACCAGTAATCTCCACAGCAATGACCAGCAACTTCAGCGTAGTTCCAGTAACCTCTATAGCTTAGTTCCAATAACCAGTAATCTCCACAGCAATGACCAGCAACTTCAGCGTAGTTCCAGTAACCTCTATAGCGTAATTCCAATAACCAGTAATCTCCACAGCAATGACCAGCAACTTCAGCGTAGTTTCTGTAGTCTCTATAGCGTAGTTCCAATGACCAGTAATCTCCACAGCAATGACCAGCAACTTCAGCGTAGTTCCAGTAATCTCTATAGCGTAGTTCCAATGACCAGTAATCTCCACAGCAATGACCAGCAACTTCAGCGTAGTTCCAGTAACCTCTATAGCTTAGTTCCAATAACCAGTAATCTCCACAGCAATGACCAGCAACTTCAGCGTAGTTCCAGTAATCTCTATAGCGTAGTTCCAATGACCAGTAATATCCACAGCAATGACCAGCAACTTCAGCGTAGTTCCAGTAACCTCTATAGCGTAGTTCCAGTAACCTCTATAGCGTAGTTCCAATGACCAGTAATCTCCACAGCAATGACCAGCAACTTCAGCGTAGTTCCAGTAACCTCTATAGCTTAGTTCCAATAACCAGTAATCTCCACAGCAATGACCAGCAACTTCAGCGTAGTTCCAGTAACCTCTATAGCGTAATTCCAATAACCAGTAATCTCCACAGCAATGACCAGCAACTTCAGCGTAGTTCCTGTAGTCTCTATAGCGTAGTTCCAATGACCAGTAATCTCCACAGCAATGACCAGCAACTTCAGCGTAGTTCCAGTAATCTCTATAGCGTAGTTCCAATGACCAGTAATCTCCACAGCAATGACCAGCAACTTCAGCGTAGTTCCAGTAACCTCTATAGCTTAGTTCCAATAACCAGTAATCTCCACAGCAATGACCAGCAACTTCAGCGTAGTTCCAGTAACCTCTATAGCGTAGTTCCAATGACCAGTAATCTCCACAGCAATGACAAGCGTAGTTCTATAGAATTACATAGTCTAGGAAAGAAGGAATATGAAATCCAATCATTTTCCATGGAGCATAACGAGCACCTCGATCACATCTCCGAATTATATCCAAGCCCTCTCCACAACTTTTCGTATGCCGTCTACAAGATCAACAGGACGACTCCATCAGAATCGGGATAAACTGCAGTGTTAGTTTACGATTGGATTTCTATAGCAACATGCAGCAAGAATCAGCAAAATTGAAGAAGTTACTGGAGTCGTTGTTTCGATTGACAACATCCGAAACCAGTCATCCTTGTCGGCAAGCTTCCTCCCTCCAGTATCTCCTCAACCGGTGTAGATCTTCTATTCTCCTCCTCATGGTTGAAGACCCTTCCTGGCGTAGCAAAAACACAAATTATTTTGCGGATAACCAAAGCGGCTGCAGACGCCTTCAATACCTCAAATTCACGACTGGTGTCTGTCTAGATGTTTTTAAAGGCTTCGACCTTGTCTGTCGCCTTGAACTCTTTTACAAATTGGCCTCCAGTCTACTGCCCAGACACACCGTATTCCTCAGCTACTTCTCAACCGAAACAAATTTCCCCTTTTCCGTCGAAATCTGTCTCACCTATTTTATACTTATCTCGGAGGAGGTGCTGCATAGTTCTGTATCAGAATGATGTCACTTCTTATATTGTCTCAGCTAACATTAGTCTAATGCGGTGAACATTAACAAGTTTGAAGTCATCTGTTTCACTAGGCGGGGGAAACCCAGTGCTATAACTCTTGGCAGGAGGCACATGGCCTGGACGAGTGCTCCAACCAGAATCTATTGTTTCTACAGCTTCTCTAGATCTACTCAAGTCCAGAAGAACCTTCCGAACGGCTTTTTTCAGCTATTGCTCGCAGCAACCATTTATCAACGCTGACCTTACTAGACCTAGCAAAGATGCTGTTATTATTGGATCAGATCTAACACTAGACGAGTCAGAAAAGATTGCTCATCTGAACCCTTGAATGCCGTATTATTGGGTGTACTATGTAATTTATTAGATAAAACAACTTGCTTGAAATAAGAATATTGATAAAATATAAGTCTATACAAGAAAGGGAAGCCGATAATAAACAAAATAATGGAAACAAACAGAAACTTAACAGAAGAGATAAATAGTGTAAAAGGAGACATTTTATTATTATTAAAACTCGAAGACCTTATCGGTGTAGAGGACTTAGCTACAGCCTTTGTACTCTCTTCCCATCCCTACCACAGGATTAGTTTAGTGGATACCTACCTCTTTACAGAATCCAAATACCCTCCTGATGCTAAATCTTCTGATATCCTCTGGTGTACATGCCTGCCAGCCAAACCACTTTCTCATTGCAGCTCCCAAAGCAGGGCACTCACAGAGCACGTGGATTGGGCTTTCCTCTTGGTTCTCGTCGCATCTCTCGCACACAGGGAACCTAAATCTTCCAATTTTTATTGGAACCACCGCAGATTCCCATGGCCTGTGACCAGCTCTACAGTAACTCTGAGTTGAGGTCTACTTAAGGAGAGTAGTTCTTTGCCTCACAAGTCTCCCGGGTAAAAAGAAACACCACGAATACTTTTAAAGACAGTTGAGAACAAAAAAGCGGTTGTATTGGGTGCTCATCTATTAGCTTTACTATAGAACATGGAACATGGTGACCGTATTGGTTAGGTATTTACTCAAGAAAACTACTTTAAAATGAATACAGTAATTTATTTTACATAGTTAACATTATATTCTACAAATACAATCATGGTAAAGAACACATGTATGGTTTACAAAGTACTTTTAAAGCATTTACGTTTTAAATTTGATAAGATATAATTTCATCAAACTACGCAAAAGTCTCACTACTGTTGTTAATTGCTGACATAACATATTTTATATAATAGGAGACCTATTTCTTCAAAGTCTAATATTTACATTGTTAACGAGGTATTTGTCTATTTAAACCAGTACTTCACTACATTTCTAGAGATCGGTAAAACTGAAATTGTCAACACTGGTGACCTACTTAGTGACACTAAGCCTGAAAGAGATTTTAAAACTTTTATTAGCCTCAAAATTAAATTATTAATGAAAAATATTTTCATTAAATAAATTCATGTCGTATAATGAAATTACAAAGCTTCTTCTAGAATAGAACCGTTTCAAAGTCAATTCGCCATTTCTTAGGTTAGACCGAGATGAAGATACTTTTGGAATTCCTGTTGTAACACTATTTACTTAGCACTGCATGACATTCTTGGATGTGTTTGTGAAAATTTGTTTTTTTATATAAACTAATTAAAGATTATCCATTCTTACTGCCACAGTTCTGACACCATCCAGCCACAGGTTCGTTTCTCGGCACGGAGTGTTCCTTGCTGTTGAATCTGTCAAAAATATTTAGTGAAAGAAACGATCCTCGGAAACTGTTTGATCTCGGCGTGCCTGCTCTTTTCACGGCTTTCGTTGTTTTGTGACATTGAAAGACGAACTTTAGCTCTGACAATAACGCTTCCGTAGGCGTGATCTGAAATACATAGTTTCACACAATTAAATACATACTTATTGTTTGAGACTTTGAAGGGCAAACTTTACTTTTGACAAAAACATTCTCGGAAGCGCTAACTGTTAATTAAAAATAAACCTGATGGTTTTTTACTCTGAAAGGCGAACTTTACTTCTAACAAAAGCGCTTTCAGATGAGAAACCTCTCAATTAAATACAAACCTAATGATTTTGTGACTCTGAAAGGCAAACTTTACTTTGGACAATAACACTCTCGTAAGCGTGATCTGTCAATTAAATACAAACCTAATGATTTTGTGACTCTGAAAGGCAAACTTTACTTTGGACAATAATACTCTCGTAAGCGTGATCTGTCAATTAAATACAAACCTAATGATTTTGTGACTCTGAAAGGCAAACTTTACTTTGGACAATAACACTCTCGTAAGCGTGATCTGTCAATTAAATACAAACCTAATGATTTTGTGACTCTGAAAGGCAAACTTTACTTTGGACAATAATACTCTCGTAAGCGTGATCTGTCAATTAAATACAAACCTAATGATTTTGTGACTCTGAAAGGCAAACTTTACTTTGGACAATAACACTCTCGTAAGCGTGATCTGTCAATTAAATACAAACCTAATGATTTTGTGACTCTGAAAGGCAAACTTTACTTTGGACAATAACACTCTCGTAAGCGTGATCTGTCAATTAAATACAAACCTAATGATTTTGTGACTCTGAAAGGCAAACTTTACTTTGGACAATAATACTCTCGTAAGCGTGATCTGTCAATTAAATACAAACCTAATGATTTTGTGACTCTGAAAGGCAAACTTTACTTTGGACAATAACACTCTCGTAAGCGTGATCTGTCAACTAAATACAAACCTAATGATTTTGTGACTCTGAAGGGCAAACTTTACTTTGGACAATAACACTCTCGTAAGCGTGATCTGTCAATTAAATACAAACCTAATGATTTTGTGACCCTGAAAGGCAAACTTTACTTTGGACAATAACACTCTCGTAAGCGTGATCTGTCAATTAAATACAAACCTAATGATTTTGTGACTCTGAAAGGCAAACTTTACTTTGGACAATAACACTCTCGTAAGCGTGATCTGTCAATTAAATACAAACCTAATGATTTTGTAACTCGGAAACGCGAACTTTACATCTGACAATAACCAGAAGCGTTATCTATCAATCAAATACAGACCTATGATAATTGTTTTCTGACTCTGAAAGGCGAAGTGTACTCTGTCAAGAGCGCTTTCGGAAGTGTGATCTGTCAATCAAATAAAGACCTAAAACGCGAACTACATCTGTCAATAACACTTTCGGAAGCGTTATCTGTCAATCAAATAAAGACCTAATTGTTTTTGACTCTGAAAGGCGAAGTGTACTCTGTCAAGAGCGCTTTCGGAAGCGTGATCTGTCAATCAAATACAGACCTAATTGTTTTTTGACTCTGAAAGGCGAAGTGTACTCTGTCAAGAGCGCTTTCGGAAGCGTGATCTGTCAATCAAATACAGACCTAATTGTTTTCTGACTCTGAAAGGCGAAGTGTACTCTGTCAAGAACGCTTTCGCAAGCGTGATCTGTCAATCAAATAGGCTACAGACCTAATGTTTTGTGACTTTGAAAGGCAATGTATACTCTGTCAAAAGCGCTTTCGGAAGCGTGATCTGTCAATCAAATAGGCTACAGACCTAATGTTTTGTGACTTTGAAAGGCAATGTATACTCTGTCAAAAGCGCTTTCGGAAGCGTGATCTGTCAATCAAATAGGCTACAGACCTAATGTTTTGTGATTCTGAAAGGTAATGTTCTTCTGACAATGACACTTTCGGAAGCTTAATCTGTCAATTAAATTTAGACTTCCGTAGGAGCTATCTGAAATAGAATCTATTAAACATTTTATTCTTAATTCTATTTTATTCCCAATTTTTTTATGAATATTTAGCAAATAGGTTCCCTAGCTCCGCCTCCGTTTTAGTAGGCCTAACTTAAAATAGAATCTGGGTCGTGCTATTGTTTGGCTTCTAAAGCTAATACTTATAGCTTAGAATGTTTAACAACAAATTGTACAAAATTTTTGAAATATTTTTAGCTAATGATGTCCTGTAAAAACCTGAAGTAAATAAAAACTGTTTTATAACTTTTATTAAACCTTGATTCTAAACAACATTTGTAACTTCTAAAGGTCGTCAAGGAGAGTAACAGTATTACAGTATAATGTATAAGTACACCACAAACTGAACCTGGTTGTTAAATACTTTATGAAATTAGTGAAAATGTTTAATAACTCCTTAATAATAAAGTTAATTTTTCTATACATTTATAACGTATAGTTTTGTTAATAACAGATGATTTATTAAATTGTTGTATTGTAACGGACAAAGTAAACAGTAAAATTAGATTTTGGCTCATGGCATGATTAGTTTTCAAATCCCTTTAGATTTGAGCGGATACAATACCTACACTGTTCTAGAACCATCAAGAAGTAAAGCGAATGGAAATTACGAGAAGCAGCAACTTGATATGCAAAGGAATTATTGGTCGTGAAGAGTCTACATCACTTGTGTAATGTAGTGAAGAAAGTAAAGGTTAAGTGACAGACAGTGACAGTGTTTCTTGAGTGTAAAAAGCCGTTTAACGAACTCAGTAATTACTAATAAACCTAAATAAAACTGTGTTTGGAGGCTTTATAAATGATAAGTGTATAAATTAATAGTGGTCATAAAAGTGTGTGAATTATTAAGTAGTTATTAATTCTAATTTTTCTTATATTCTATTGAGCCCTGTAAGAATATTATAAAAAATTATTTAAGCAGTACTATATTACCTAAAATGTTCAGATTACCAAAAATGGTCTAATCGTTTTATTAAGAAGTGTTATCATGATAATCTAATGCTATCATTGCTCTTAATAAAACCTGTATAGTCCCACCTGGAGCCAATCAATACTCACAATATATATAGGTATAAAGTATACGTCTTACATTAAATTTGAATAGACTTACTGGTTTTAAGTCAACGGTGTAACTGGGTCCTCCAAACCTATAGGTATGAGTACTTTGCAACTTCCCATGTTCATTGAGAAGTTATTTGAGTTTTTTTCCAGATTTAAGCCCCTGAAGCCCTCCCATCCCTCATATTTTCCAGCCTATTACGTGCCCTCTCCGTCTATATCTTTGCAATACCACTCAAGATAGATTGGGCATGCCCC
>JBAIZL010000009.1:39124084-39399084 GCA_036971475.1 Prosapia bicincta | reverse complement strand
CACGAACATTGTTCTGCTATATTCACACTCGCAATGAAAACGGCGAATTTTTTTCCCTCTTTAAAAAAACCGGCGGATCATGTTCCCGTGTGTGTAGATCGCTTTACAGAACAAGCCTGTAGATTATTTTTTGCTTTGGCTATTGATTTTTCTGTTACAAAGCAATTTAGAAGGCACTGTTTACAAACTGTCAGTCAACGTAAAATAACTGCCTGATAAAAAGCTTCATACGTGCCCCCCCCCCCCGTTTGCATTAATCCAAACAACTACAAACATCTTGGAATAATGAGAGACATCAGTTCTGATTAATGTTTTGATAAATAGGTGTCAATAAGTTTTCTTACTGAAAGGTTTCTCCGAACATTATGTTTCTCAATTTACAATAGAGGTCAGTTTACTCTGTAAATTGTTGTACTTTAGAATCTAGCTAGATTGTAATTTTGTAATAGGACCCTCTGATGACCACAAGGTCATGGAAATGTACATCAGGGTTTAATCTTAGATAACTTGTATTATTAGTTATTTTTTATTATTTTTGTGGTATTGGGGTTTTGTCAATACTTTTATTGTATTATGTATCTCATGCATGCCCAGATTGAGAAGAGTTTATGTGTTGGTAAATGTGTTAGAGCGCCTGTAGGGTTTCTTGCAATTCTGAAATAAGTGTAAATATCGGTTTCGTGTATCAACTACTGACACTAGTATTTTATAATTTTATGTGTTACATTTGTGGTAGACTACATTTGGTTTTGTTTACATCCAATTAAAGGTAATAAAATTTACTTATTACACTTTTGCTATTACTAGCGACCAGACATTTTGTTAACTAAAAGTTGTTAAATTGTTAACTTACACTTGGAGGAAACGTTTTCGTCTTACGACTTCTTCAGCTGGCTGAAATTTAACAACTTTAGTTAAGAAAACGTTTGGTCGCAAGTAATAGCAAAAGTGTAATAAGAAATTTACAACCAGCTCGTCATGAACAGCAACAAGATTTCGATATTTAATAAAATTTAATTTATGGATTTCATTTGTGAGCTTTATTTTTACTGAAATTTAGAGCTGAAAGGTAACTAAATCAGAACGTTTTTGTGCGTGTTTGTGTAGCATTATATTTATTATATTTAGTTAATTTTTTTAATATATATTCTACGCAATTATATATTTGTTCTAAGCAAATTTATGTTTCATTAATTTGTACTAAAATGCTTTAAAATTAAGTTATCGAACTTGTGCTTCACCACATTTAATTTTTTCAGTTCACCGCCATCATGATAATACATGGTAATAATATACAATATAAGAGGGTTACATAAAAGACTTACTACACAACAGGATATTTTTAAAAATAATATTTTGAAATTATTACATGACATGGCGAGAAATGTGTACAGTTTTTTTGTATTCCTTTGGTGTGGGCCTATTAGATTTTTGCATTGACCTACTTGACTTTCATATGAAAATACAATATTTTATGAATTTATAATTAATTATCTAAAAAAAATATATCTTGGAGTTTTCATGAAATATTTTTTATGCAAAATATATGAAGTTGAATATACTGTAAACAATATATTAAACTTTCTTGACATAATTATCAAAGGTGTTTTTATCTGATAATTAAAAACTTTTTCAATAAACGTATAAAAGTCACAAACGTTACAAAAGTAAATTTATTTTTGTATAAGAAACTGTATATTTTATGAAATGTATAATAATTTTACTTTCATATAATAACTATATTTTCTGATTTTTAAGAGCAAAATGGGATTTTATGAATTTATTTTTTGTACATTTCTATTAGTATTTTGATGAGGAAACCCTATTTTTTGTGTAAAAAAATAAATTCTAAACTACATAAAAAATTCACATGGCTGTAAAAATTTAGTCAATTAATGCAGTTTCTACTGACTTCATTCCAGACATTTAAATTTGTATAAAGTCACTGTTGTTAATTTAAAAATAATATAAAAAACATTTTAAAACATATAAAGTAATTATAAATACTATACCATTGTATTTTACACACTCCTCTGCAACAGAATACAAGTGATATACATTTTTTTAAAGTAAATTCCTAGTAAAGTCAACAAAGAAAAATTTTATTTTAGTTTTTTTTAAATTTTATAATTGCAACTAATATAAATATTAAATACTTACGACAGAATAACAATATTAAGTGGCAAAATAGAAACCCAATTTCCTTGCAATTTTCCATTTTTCTTTATATTTATGGTGTTGGACCATTTTTTTTTGCTACTATTTATAGGCTTACTTTTTTTTTGTTTGCATTGTGTTGTTTCTTTTTGCTTTCCTTCTGCATTGCCCGTTTGTGAAGCAAGGTGCGATACCCTTAATCCAGTTTGTTTATTCTTGTCATTCCTTTTTAATCCTAGAGCATTATTTATGATATTGTTTAATAACCGTGGCAACAATTTAAGGTTATGTAATAGAGGTTTCGATAACAACCAGAGGGGCGCCAAAGAAAAATTCATATACATCTTTGAGATATACACTTCTAGCCTTGGGAAAGTGGGATCAGTGTCAAAAGCATTAGACTTTGAACATGAAAATACTCAGAATCCGAATAAAAATTGTTAATCTGAAGTATTTTTAAACATTTTGTGTTTGTTCGGTAGCTTTTTTATTTGTGAGCAAGCAAGCTTTTTTAGGTAATTAAATATAGAGTTTTCAATTTTATTTTTTAAAATAATTTCTTGTAATCAAGCTAATATAATCATATAAATTACTAAATTTAGTTTGTTTTTATTACAACTTTATTTTGGTTCCCCTGGAAATAGAATTACCCCACATCTTCCTATAAAAACTTACTTTGAAAAAGTTGTAAGTAGACCCGTCAATCAGTAATCCATATTTAATCTTGTTTTGTTTACTCAACTGTTCGACATTTTCAATTTTCGTGTCCATCTGTTTCTGCGTAAGGAACGCGGCCAAGTTGGCTGTATAAGATGAAATCATAATGAGGATGAAAAACCACCACATCCCAGCTACTAGCCTGGTGGACACTGCTCTGTAAACAGTAAAATCAAATACAAGTGGTGGTGAGAAGTCTTTACAAATCTATGGTATATTCCTTTATATGCTCCCAATTCTAATTAATTATTACTTAAGTTTACTGTTGGTCCATTGAATAATAAAGTTCCACAATGTAATTATATGTCGAATTGACACTTACTTTTTGACATCGCCATCTTTTAAGTGAGTTATTGGGATTAAATAGTTCATCACACCCGTTCTGACAAGACTTGTTATTTGGTATAATTTTTATATTCTGAAAAAAAAAACAAAATAGGCTTAAATCTTTCTTTCATAAATTATACTGTATAGTTAGAAAATGTCTGGAAAATTTATGGCAGCAGAAGCCTTAACAAGACCCACTGGAAGCTAAGAGAAGAAAGCCACCTACGTTGCACAAAGTTGCGGATAGATATGGAGGATGGGGTCAATCAGATATGCAATGCTCTTCTTCTTCAGCTAACACCCGTTCTTGGCATTTTAGTCTTTGGACGCCGGTTTCCAATGCGGCCAGCGGGGTCCTCAAAAAAGAGAGACCTGGACAAGAGTTTCTCACAGAGAAATCAATGACTTCTCTCTCAAGCATCTACAATGCTATACTCCGGACACAACACTGCCCGGATGCTTGGAAGGAGGGCAATAACTTGGTCTTCCCCAGACTGGGAAAAGACCTTAGTAAACCGGATTCATACATACTTAGCACCTAACACTTAGACCTTATACACCTACTTAGCTCATACCTGTCCAACCATAAGCAAAGAGTTAAAGTGAACATGGCCAAGTGCTAGGTTCTGCTTCTCTCCAAACGTAAGTCACATAAACTCAACACACCCCTAAAACTACTAGGCGAGGACATTCACTGGGGAGACCAGGTCAAATATCTGGGAGTCATACTCGACAGAGGTCTGACTTGGAACCCTCATATTACCAACACATTAAAGAAAGCAACAATTAGATTAATACAACTATATCCTATGTTTAGCAAAACAAGCCCACTTTCACTACGGGTGGCCACTACTATATACTTATCTATGTTATACTCACAACGCTCTACCCGAATGGAGTAATGCATGTATAACTCACGGACACCCAGACTACAGTTATTCCAAAACAAGGTTTTTGCGAATAATCACGAAGGCACCTAGTAGCACAAGCGTTGTTCCAGCCCTAACTTTGCAGGTTTTATTACATTAAAATGTTACTTTCACATACAAAATTAAATAAAAAAACTTTCAACACGTTTTTGATAGGGGCTAAAAATACAAAATAATTTTTCCTATGCATACTTACGGATTAGTTATCTTTTAATCCCATACAAAATCATATTCCCGCAACACGGGGTGTAAGAAGTAGGTAATTAATATGAGCTATGTGAATTGTAACAATAGCTAATACTTGGTAGAATCTATTACACACGCCCAAAGTGTTATTGTTTTGAACTTTACAAGTATTTTCGTATTGTTGAAAATTCACAATTATTAAGGTCAATCTGTATGGATCTATGAATCTGTATGAGCTTATAAAGATAAGCCATCTGTAAGTAGGCTACGTCTGGGAAAATGTTTTAAAATGTTTTGGTTCATTTTAAAACGTGTTTCAAAACACGTACTTAATTTTATTATTTATAATTTTATTTTTATTCTATGAATTTATTATTTATACATTGTCAATAGTAAAACAAATTAAATTTCATAAACTTTTCATTTATTTTAAAATTAGAAGAAATACACAGGTCTATATATTTACTCCGTGTGATAAACTTGCTTTTATTAACATTTTTTTAAATTTAATTATTCTCAAGTCATAGGATGGCAGAGTGGACCCTTAAGCAAAACTCTAATTTAAAACGCCATGGATTCGCCTTGAGTGATAAATTATAAATAAACCCAATAATATATCATTGTCATCCAGTCCTGACTTAGGCATAAAAATTCAAGTCTTTAGCTCGTCGGGAAGTTAGTTTAAAATCTGTAAGGCCAGACGGATAGCACAACCACATAATAAAAAAGTGTTTCAAGAAAAGTCTAACACTTGAGTTTGACTCAAGAGGTTAGGCAAGAGGTTAATAAAGCAAATGTTACTTGTACTTATGCGTTACTTACTGTGGAGCCACGTCGGATCCTTGCTGCATGAGCGAACCGCAGTTGTGCCAGATCAGGTTGTTCATCGTCAGCTTATTCTCGAGCACTTCCGGAGACTGGTCGCAAGGATGCGGTGAGTTCCACTCGTACGGTGATATCCTAAACACATTACAAAATTTAAGTGTTTAAGGTTATGTTAGACTATGCTAAGTTCAAGCTAGGCAAACGTTTATTTGATTAGACGTCTATTATAAATATCAAATATTAATAGAAGTGTTAGTTTGTAATAAAGACCCATGTCTTGGTCAGGTAAGAAGAGTCTGTTGGTCAGAATGGGGAGAAAACTTATTCTTTATTCAAATGGTTCATTTGGAAAAGGTGTTTACATGGTACATGTGGTACAAGTTTACAACAGGTTGAAGACAATTTGGTAACAAATTAAGTTTACAATTGGTAGTACAGGTTGCATAACATGTGCTGCTTGTGATACGACATGTAATATAGTAGGTAGTATAGGTGGCACAACAGCAGTTAGTATGGGTGGCAGGTGGTACATCAAGTGATACAATAGGTAGTGCAGGTGGCAAATACAGGTGGTACCGGTGTTCTGACAAGTTGTACAAGTGGCATGGTACATGATAACATAGGTGATATAGTAGGTAGTATAGGTGGCACAACAGCAGTTAGTATGGGTGGCAGGTGGTACATCAAGTGATACAATAGGTAGTGCAGGTGGCAAATACAGGTGGTACCGGTGTTCTGACAAGTTGTACAAGTGGCATGGTACATGATAACATAGGTAATATAGTATGTAGTATAGGTGGCACAACAGCAGTTAGTATGGGTGGCAGGTGGTACATCAAGTGATACAATAGGTAGTGCAGGTGGCAAATACAGGTGGTACCGGTGTTCTGACAAGTTGTACAAGTGGCATGGTACATGATAACATAGGTGATATAGTAGGTAGTATAGGTGGCACAACAGCAGTTAGTATGGGTGGCAGGTGGTACATCAAGTGATACAATAGGTAGTGCAGGTGGCAAATACAGGTGGTACCGGTGTTCTGACAAGTTGTACAAGTGGCATGGTACATGATAACATAGGTAATATAGTATGTAGTATAGGTGGCACAACAGCAGTTAGTATGGGTGGCAGGTGGTACATCAAGTGATACAATAGTTAGTGCAGGTGGCAAATACAGGTGGTACCGGTGTTCTGACATGTTGTACAAGTGGCATGGTACATGATAACATAGGTAATATAGTAGGTAGTATAGGTGGCACAACAGCAGTTAGTATGGGTGGCAGGTGGTACATCAAGTGATACAATAGGTAGTGCAGGTGGCAAATACAGGTGGTACCGGTGTTCTGACATGTTGTACAAGTGGCATGGTACATGATAACATAGGTAATATAGTAGGTAGTATAGGTGGCACAACGGCAGTTAGTATGGGTGGCAGGTGGTACATCAAGTGATACAATAGGTAGTGCAGGTGGCAAATACAGGTGGTACCGGTGTTCTGACATGTTGTACAAGTGGCATGGTACATGATAACATAGGTAATATAGTAGGTAGTATAGGTGGCACAACAGCAGTTAGTATGGGTGGCAGGTGGTACATCAAGTGATACAATAGGTAGTGCAGGTGGCAAATAC
Organism: Prosapia bicincta; assembly: GCA_036971475.1. Classification (NCBI taxonomy): domain Eukaryota; kingdom Metazoa; phylum Arthropoda; class Insecta; order Hemiptera; family Cercopidae; genus Prosapia; species Prosapia bicincta. Next base: position 39,392,312 of record JBAIZL010000009.1, on the reverse strand, counting down.
AGGTGGTACCGGTGTTGTGACATGTTGTACAAGTGTCATGATACATGATAACATAGGTAATATAGTAGGTAGTATAGGTGGCACAACAGTAGTTAGTATGGGTGGCAGGTGGTACATCAAGTGATACAATAGGTAGTGCAGGTGGCAAATACAGGTGGTACCGGTGTTCTGACATGTTGTACAAGTGTCATGGTACATGATAACATAGGTAATATAGTAGGTAGTATAGGTGGCACAACAGCAGTTAGTATGGGTGGCAGGTGGTACATCAAGTGATACAATAGGTAGTGCAGGTGGCAAATACAGGTGGTACCGGTGTTCTGACAAGTTGTACAAGTGTCATGATACATGATAACATAGGTAATATAGAAGGTAGTATAGGTGGCACAACAGTAGTTAGTATGGGTGGCAGGTGGTACATCAAGTGATACAATAGGTAGTGCAGGTGGCAAATACAGGTGGTACCGGTGTTCTGACATGTTGTACAAATGTCATGGTACATGATAACATAGGTAATATAGTAGGTAGTATAGGTGGCACAACAGCAGTTAGTATGGGTGGCAGGTGGTACATCAAGTGATACAATAGGTAGTGCAGGTGGCAAATACAGGTGGTACCGGTGTTCTGACAAGTTGTACAAGTGGCATGGTACATGATAACATAGGTAATATAGAAGGTAGTATAGGTGGCACAACAGCAGTTAGTATGGGTGGCAGGTGGTACATCAAGTGATACAATAGGTAGTGCAGGTGGCAAATACAGGTGGTACCGGTGTTCTGACATGTTGTACAAGTGGCATGGTACATGATAACATAGGTAATATAGAAGGTAGTATAGGTGGCACAACAGCAGTTAGTATGGGTGGCAGGTGGTACATCAAGTGATACAATAGGTAGTGCAGGTGGTACCGGTGTTCTGACATGTTGTACAAGTGGCATGGTACATGATAACATAGGTAATATAGAAGGTAGTATAGGTGGCACAACAGCAGTTAGTATGAGTGGCAGGTGGTACATCAAGTGATACAATAGGTAGTGCAGGTGGCAAATACAGGTGGTACCGGTGTTCTGACATGTTGTACAAGTGGCATGGTACATGATAACATAGGTAATATAGTAGGTAGTATAGGTGGCACAACAGCAGTTAGTATGGGTGGCAGGTGGTACATCAAGTGATACAATAGGTAGTGCAGGTGGCAAATACAGGTGGTACTGGTGTTCTGACAAGTTGTACAAGTGGCATGGTACATGATAACATAGGTAATATAGAAGGCATCATTGTGAAAGTAAATGTGGTACAAAACCAGGTGGTGCTAGTCATATACCGTGTATTACACATGACAAAACATTTTGTACAATAGATAGTACAGGAGCCACAACAGCAGGTGGTATGGGAGACATGACATCTGTGTCAAGTCATACAATAAGTAGTGTAGTTGGCCCACAGTAGGTTGTACAGGTGGCCTGACATGTGGTACATGTAGCATGGTATATGATAACATACTTAGTATAGGAGACAACACAAGTACTACAAATGATATTACTGGATGTAGAAATGGCATGGTGTGTCTTACAAAATGTAAAACTGTGGCACAATAGTAGGTAATACAGTTGGCTTACCATATATGTGGGGAAAGTGTGATTACACTGTATTACACAGGTAGTACAGGATAACTCTGGAAATACAGACAATATAATAAGGCAAGCGATGCATGCTACAGGATTTAAGCAATAAAACACACTATAAATGAGTCAGCACAAGATGCAAATTGTATGGTAATATATTTATAATAACGTAACTTATTTTATCTCTTACATTTATTAACATCTGCAACATATTTGTTGAACATCCAATGTATTCAAATTTATATTAAGCTTTGGAGTCAAACGATTTTTTCATTTTTATGTACTAAGTTAGTTTCAAGGAGGCAGTGAGTAAATCGTTGTTTACAAGTTAATGGCTTCTTATTACTTTTAACATTAACCTTGACAGGAAGAACAGAAGCATGGATATCCCAAGGTATGCAGCGGCCATGTAGATCCAAACATCAAAAGAGAATGGTTTCATGAAGGAAAACAAATCTCTCTCTGGCAGTGGAGGCTTACTGTAGAGAATGCTGATTCCTGGAATCAGTCAGTTCAAAACAACATTGTTACATTCTATTTTACTCAAGATTTTTCAGATATGTAGTTCATAAAATCTGGTAATTATTAACAGTTTGGGAAAGTTGCTAACATAAGGTTATCATATTTATATACATGTTCATATGTCCGTAATTTAAAACTTTAAATTTAATGAGGAAAACTAAATGTGACACATAGGAAGAAGCTGTAGTCCTATTGGTTGTAAAAACCTATTTGAAGCTTTTCTATTAAGGATTCACAGGCTGCACTAAAAGGGGGCCTTCCAGTAGCAGCTCGTGAGCAGGTTGCATGATTGCGCAGCCTCCTAACCAGAGAGATCAATGACAAAAAAAATTATTATACATGAATTATGTACATTGTTATGAACGATTATTCATCATATGTCATGAACCCTCATTATAATTAATAATAAAAACATCAGAGCCGCGGTGACCGTGTGACTGGTCACTCAGTCATAAACAGTCCCATTCAGAATGGTTGCAGGGGAACCAGCAACACCCAGTGACGTCGCTCCTAATGTAGAAAAAGCATTGCAAGGTCTAGACCTACTAAAACAGCTAGGCAGTGTTTAAGGTTATTTAGGTTGTAGACTGCCTGCAACATCGGGAGTGTTTGGTTAAAATTGGATCCGTCCGAAGAGAAGCATCTCCGCTCGGCTCCGAGTTTGTGACATTCACAGGTAAGAATTAATTTAGATACTTTTGTTAGTAAATAACCCCATGACTTGAGATTCGGTGTCTTAAGTAACCGAATGAAATAAAAAATGCCAATATATTTCCTTTAATAGAATAAATAACAAAGTATTAAGCATTATATATCTATTTTTTTAAACAGAACTTTAAGATTTTGTAATTACGATTTCTTTTCATTAAAAAATATATAACACTTTACGTTCTGCAACCCCCATAGGTTTCAGGTACCAGCCGCCACTGGCCCTGACTACCTGCTTTTGACTGATACAACATACATATTGGTCTAGCCATAGGCCCTACGTATGTATATATACAGTAAATGTTTTTCCTGTTATTTAATTTTCTTATTGAAATTTTTTTCATATTTCCCACTAGATCTAATTTTTTCATATTTCCCACTAGATCTAATTTTTTCATATTTCCCACTAGATCTAATTTTTTCATATTTCCCACTAGATCTAATTTTTTCATAATTGACACAACTGATATTTCAACTGATAACTGGCGTTTATTCATGTGTTTAGGTACATAATTAGGTCCAAATATGTAGTTACATAATATTTACTGTATTATGTCCAGAAACAATCAATGGTTTTCAAGTAGGTACTATTGTTATACTGCTAAGCAATTTAGCTTAAACAGTGAGGCAAAGTTTATAACTACGTGCAAGTATTCTGACTTTAGTGTGTTATGGAAAAAACAAACCTCAGGTACTATTTTGCCTATTAACTGTGGAGATATAGCGCTCCCAAACTTTAAATCTTCATAGCTTCGTCCACTAGCTGAAAACTTTAATGTCACAATTATTCTTTCTTCAGCAATTACAGTGTCTCTGATACATTTTTTTTCAACTGTAGGTCGTATTAACTCCAATAACTCCAGAAAATTGTCATTATCCATTCTTAAAAAGTTTCTATTATCTTGTGTTTTGCAGATGCACAAATATATTTTTACAAGAATATTTAGATTTATTTCTCAGCCGTTCCTTTATCCACCCTTTTCTTTTTATATCTTCGAGGCGTAACAACAAAGCAACAGACACAGCGATTTTAGTTTTAACCTTATTATGAGGAGGCATTTTCAACGTAGAATCTAGCTCTAATAAGACTGAACTGCTAGCTCCAACCCATCAATTAAAAAAAGAGTTTGGATGATATCGGCAATTTTCGCAGTCTTCTTGGATCTGCCGTGATACTTTCCTCGTCAGGGTATTTCGGTGTAATCTGAGTTTTTGGTAATCTAAGGGGGTCTCGGTCCCATCTACATCAAATTATCGAGACTCTGACCTCGACATATTTATTTATTATTTTTTTTATTTAAACCGTGGCAGTCCCTTTAAATTGTTTAAGACACATTTTGAAATAAAGTTAGCTTACTCTAGACTTTTTTATCTTATGTCGGGCTTGAATTCATTCTACTGTATAATGCAGGACGTAAAGTAAAAATAACTTTTTTTTATTTGACTGGTTCTTAATTTGTTAGTAACAAAAAAAATGGCAAATTATTCATTTTACTTGGGAAAAATTAGCAGTTTTTAAAATTGTTTCATAAAATAAACCCTTTATTATTTATAATCTGTTGAAGGTTGAAAATGACTAAAAATGGTAGTTTTTTGTAATGTTTATATCTCCACTTTCCCAAAAATTTTAAAACAATTCTTTCCTGAAAAGTGGCCGTTGGGTTTTATGGCTTAACGTCATATATTTTGTAAATAGGTCTCTTTTCACAAGGCCTCTTTACTTTTTTAAACTAAATTTTTTATAAAATATTGCATATAAGTGAATTTTGTCTTAACAATTTATATGTACCTAAAGTCATGAAGGGCATTGTAAAATCAACCACTGATCGTCTGTCAGTTGTAATTGTCAGGTCACAAATGGCAAGATCTGCTTTCTGAAACCAAATATTAAACATATTATTAGTATTATAAATAAATATCTGTAAAAATATTCACGAGATAAGCAAAACCTTCATAGTAAGGTGTTAAAGTTGTTAGGATTTTCATTAATTGTAATTTATTTAATTGCTTTATTAATTTTATCACGATAAATTTATACTTGTTATTAAAAACATCTTTCCTTGACGTTGGTACGACTGAACAACGAAGAGGATTTCAAATTTGTTGTAACGAGGTATAACGTTGTAACGTGGCGCTTCTTGGTTTTCTGTTGTATTTAATCAAAGGACTATAGAAAAAACGTTAACTCTGCTGTTTCATTCGAGACTTTAATTTAATTCTAGCTATAATTCAGTAACTTATCTAATTGAATTGTTTCCATAAGTGTAATTATACTTTTCTGCATATTTCTCACTATTTTCTGCCTCCGCTTGCCTCTCTTTCAGTGCACCCTATAACAGTTTATTTCTAAACAATAAATATCTTGATAAATTCCAATATTTTTCATTTTTCACCCATGCTGTCTCTTTCTCTTCACGTTCTTTTAATCTTCTTTTTTCTTCTTTGCTCACCTTCAGTATCCTTTTCTTCTCTCTTTTCACACCCCTCCCAACTCTTCGTTTATGTTTTTCATCACTTCACCTCATAGTACAGGATCTAAAGGGGGTTGAGCTTGCACTGAAAGTCTAACACAATTTTATTTCAGATTATTGTTCTGTATGTCGTCGCCCCTTCATGTGGTCGACATACCGGGAGGAGAGGGGAAATATCGCGGGTAACACGCTGTACTGAAACTTTTGTATCTTGTAAACTATAAAAGATCAAATAACCAAACAAATGTTTTTAAAATCACTAAACACTTTTAAATATTTACAAACTTGCCTATAGTAGCACTTACTTATATTTGTTGAGGACGGCCGTTTCGGGAGATGTGTCCTATTGCCAACTCAGACCGTAACTCAGTCAGACAGGAGTTACAGTCTGAGTTGAAAATGGGACACATCTCCTGAAACGGCCGTCCTCAACAAATATAAGTAAGTGCTACTATACACAAGTTTGTAAATATTTGCAAGTGTTAAAACTAATAGCTCACTTGAAGATGGAATCAACAAACATTTTAAAATCACAATAATAATTGCTTCAATAATGGTTCTTACGTAAAATAGCAAACTAATAATTACTAAGTAACAAATTATTATTTTTTAAAGTTTTACTTTTACTTTCTTTTTTTTGTGAGTAGAAATTTATGCAGGTATTCCAAATGTACGCAGGAATTTCTTTCTTGGAATTTAAATAGTTAATGGTATTAAAGTTTTAATTGAAGTTGAGCCAGGCCAAGGTTTTATAACTCGAAAATCGTTTTCGTAGCGGTTTTGTTAGGGGTTTCCTTCCCCCATTAACCATTCACATAAGTAAGTAGACATGAGTAAACCATGCATATTACATAAGGAAGGAAACTTATGTTGAAACAAGTGAGCACAGCTAGTAAGGAATAAGCAAATTAAGCATTGGGAAAACCCACTTTTGTAAAACAGTCAAGCATAAAACGAGAATTCAATTCTTAGAAAAATTAAGGAGGAACTCTGAAAGTAAATCTAGTAGATAGGTAAATTTATGAGGGGAAATTCTACAGACATACAGGTCTTAAAGAAGAAGCTTTCTAAAACCAGGACCTAAGGGAAGCATAAAGGATTTTTGATTGGCCAAAGCAACAGGAGACAAGCCAAGATTAGCTGAAGTGAGAGAAGGGAGAACGGTGGACCAGACAGTGAAAAAAGGAATCCATGAGACATCAAGGAAGGAGTGACAATGACTGACTAAGAAGGAAGAACATCGAGGACTGGTCAATCTTACTAAAAATTACATAAGTACAATTTAACTAATTATTAAAAATTTAACTTTTTAAAATTTAATTCCTAAAGTCAGCAAATTAGATTCATAAAACGGGTATAATAACTAAATTTATAATAAAAGCCATCTTGTGAAGTAGTGACATCACACCAAGAGATAAATTCAATTAATTTTATGTTGTTGGTAAGTTAATATTGAAACTAAACCATTCTAAATTCACTAAAACATTTGTAAATATATTACAAACTTGCCTGTAGTAGCACTACTACTAGTGAAAACTAGTAGCTCACTTGAAGATGGAATCAACAAATATGTATTGTAAATTATAAAAAGTGTCTTTTTCTGTTGTTCTTAGTTATTGCTGTTGCTAAAACGAATTTAAATTCAGTAAATTTTAGTGTTATTAAGCTCAATTAAATAAGTAATCAGTTTTTTTTTGAGTCCAGAAATTCTAATAATCTTGCACTAATGTGTGTGTTATAAATACAGATTTATCGCCCAGCATATAAATTCATTATTAGTATTAATAAATGGGGTGAATCGTCAATAAACTCAGAAATTAACAGCTATTGATACTATATTTACTTCATATGTTTTAAATAGTTCATCTTGTAACATACACCAAGAGTTCTTTTATTAGCAAACGCAGTAATATGATATAGTACAATGCCTCTGCTGCTTTGACCATTCAGTTAAAAAAGCCAGACGGTGGAAAAACACAGAACATAAATATTAAATTAAATTTATGGCCCCCTATCTTTATTTAACCCATTAGGGAGGGATAAATGCTTTTATGAAATTCATCTAGAAATTGTTTCCCCAATTACACAAAAGGGATTGATAATACAACCTTTTAATTATAATGATGTAAAAATGTAGTGACTAAATCATGTATTCCTCAATACATTGCAACTCAACTAGTCTTACCTCTGACTATTCCATTCAAGAGTTAATTACATAATAATCATAAGAGTTGGTTTCTTAATAATTCAAAAGTTGATTTCAAATTTATCAAAACATAACATTTATTTTTCGAGGGGTCCGAAACACTTGGACCCTACCCTTGTCTACGTCACTGGGCTCACAAATTCCCTTATGTAAATCCAGCACATATTAGTAGGGTTGGGATATGGAAAGGTTATTATTACTGCTAGTTACACTAAAGCTGTGGTATTCAGGCCTACAGTCACAATGGTAAGGGTAAAAGATTGGATAGAGTAAATCTTGAAAACTTAAAAAAATAGAATTGTCATAATAAAAGTAAAATTACTAGATATTTGCTACAGTAAATTGCCATGAGTGACATGTCAATTGTCATGAGGTCTTTAAAAATAGTGTGGCTCAAACCTCACCAAAGTCTTCTAGCAAGCAGACAATGTTTTTACTAGGGCTAGTACAATTTTACTATCGACTAATCAAGTGCCAACCAGAATCAGTAGAGAGACAAATCACATGTGATTTTATTATCAGCAGTCACCTTGTCCTGTATTTCACGAATGAGTCCATTCCATTGCATGGTTTCCCGATTTAGAGAGCCTCGTTGTTTATCAGCAACTATAGTGAACTTGTACTTGAAGCCTAGTTCTTTGGATATGGCATCTATGAGGTCCATTGAGTAGCCCTCGTATCTTGCATTCCCTTGCAGCCCTTCTTCGCTTTGCACTTCCTCCAAGAATGGCCGCTCCTAAAATCAGAAAGCATAATGAGGTCAGTCTGGAATGGTAGAAGCTATTATCCGAGTGTTGCACAGTTTGTTAAAAAATAAAACTATAACACTTCATTAAAACAGCTTATGTTTAACATTAACAAAGTAAATCCTCCACAAATGGAAGAATAGCTTGTAAATATGTGAAAAAAAAATTGGTTGTGGAACTCAGGGAAGCGCCAACAAAAGGGGAAACCTTTATATCCACATCTACAGAAATTTTGAATTAAGAAAAACATTTAATTTTACGTAAAGAGAAATTACCTAAACATTTGTTATCAGCGGTGCCTAAAAATGATTTCACTTAAACAATTGGATTAGAAATACGTAACTTATTATTATCATTATATTGAATTATTTGTATTGAGATTTATCAAAATTTAAACAAATTAATATATTTATTAAATGATCAAAACTATTTAATAATAACTTTTTCCTTAACAATGTTTAGTAAATAATATAACCTACGTTTTAAAATAGTTCTTTTACAACTTAACGTACAACATACATTCAGCTGATATATGAAATCATATGTTATTTTGCTTTGAAGGGAATCATAGTGTATCCAGATGAAATTTATACTGACGCTATTAAATTGACGGAAATTGTATGTTTATGTCCATCTTTTATATTTTGCAAATTTTGTTGAGTAAACACACTAGAATATACATAAGTAGAGAAAAATTCAAATATTGTGGAACCTTAAAATTTTTAAAAGACTTTAAACAGGTCATTGTAAAATACACAAAATCTGTAACATAGGAAATTTGTTCTTATTATACCAGCATTCCCTTTTAAAGTGGTGCATTCAGCTTCCCAAAGAAAGAAGACAGAATTACAAGACCTTTTCTTTGTTCCAATACTTTCAAACTAAAACTGCAAAAAGCTGTATTGATCAATTAGATAATGACGATATTTATCAAGCAGGCAACTAAGAATGCATATGAAATAAATATTTAAAAGTTATTCAAACTCTTAAATTATTGTTTAAAAAATTATAAATTCATCAATTTGTTAATTAGTTTAACATAAACGTTAAAGCTGAGTTGTGGGCAGTAAAATTCTCAAGGAATAATTTATGTAGATTATTTATAATTTTGAACATACTAAATAGTATTTTTTTAAATTTTAAAACACAAAATGACAAATATATTTTAAACCTTGCAGTTTTTTTGTTGTTTTGAGGTTTTTCTTATATATTACACTTTTGGTATCACTTGGTAAAAAAAAACAACTACTTACTGATACTTTTCAGCAGACGCGTTTCGCACTAGGTCAGGGCACTGTTCAATGCTGTGAGTCACAAAACCTCAATGACATTTCCGTGACTTACAGCATTGAAAAATGCACTGGCATAGTAGAATTGTGTCTGCTGAGAAATATCAGTAATTAGTGGTTTTTTTACAAAGTGATACCAAAAGTGTAAATTATATTTTGTTATACTTGCAAATTATATTATAAAATTATTTTAAAATAAGTCTGTGTTAATTGGTTTTATATTTGTCGTTACTATCCTCTGTCAGTGCAAAACCTAGCAGACCTACTTGTTTTTCTCAAACCCTACTTTCATAATTCACCCCTACTTCTCCAAGCTCATAACTTGTTGTGGTTTAACCAAACATATACTCACAATTCTAGAAGTAATAATGAATTCCTTCTGAGTAATACTCTCTGCAATTTGTTGACTCATTTCCTTCTGAGTTCTTGAATAGTTCACTCCATGTTCTGTGTCCCATGTTCCAATAGTTTTGAATCCTTCTTTGGCTAGTTCTATGATCTCCAGCCTGAAGTAGTTACGTTTTCCAAACTTGTCGAACTTAATAGACCCAGTCATTCCCTCTCCTGATAACTTAAATGTCAACAAAAACATTAGCTTACTAAAAGAAGATATGCATTTATTATAAAAACATTGGTTTATCTCATACAAAAGCAAAAGGGTAAGCCTACATCTGTTTTGATTCAAATAAAAATGTCTAACAGATGTTACTAATCACTTATGCGTTATAAATTATCTATCTTGTTACCTTGGGCACATGTTCAATTTGCAAAATGTTGGCCAAATGTTATATATGGAATGTAATTGAGTAAACAAAAAACTTGGCATATTTCCAAAATCTGTATTATAAACTAGCAAAACTTCAAACTCACCAGTTTCATGAAGTTGAGAACTTCAAACCCATGATTCCACTTCTGTTCCATATCACAGCTGATTTTTCTCACCACAGGCATAATATTAATCCTATGCAAAGCTTTGGCGTAAAACATGACGGCGTCATACACCAGTGCTGATTCTGTCTACCTTAGCAGAACAGAGAATCAAAAATTTAAATTAACTGGGTGTTTAAACATCTCAATAGAACAAAATGTTTACTTTTGTTTTAAAGCCTGTAAATAGGACAAATTTAATTGCTAAAAAAATTATGTGCAATTTATTAAAGTTAATATACTAAGGTATAAAGGGTAGAGCTTATGATGCGGTTATACAATAGCAAAGGCTATAATTATGTATTAGGAAAAAAGTAGAGGTAATGAGACTGTGATATAAATTATTGAGGCTATGAGAATGTGATATAAATTATTGAGGTGAAATAAATGATAGAGGCTATATACTTGGGTATAGAGGTAGACGTGTTATAAAGTATGGAGGCTATAATGATGTATTAAGAACATAGAGGAAACAATGTCTTGAAGTAAAGGGTAATATCTATGTCATTTAAAAAGTAGAAACATGGTCCTCATTTATTAAAGCAGATAATCTAACACTGTGATATAAAAGGTGGAGGTTATAATGATGAATTAAAACACATAAAGGTTATGATGCTGTGATATAAATAAGTGTTAATGTGTTATTTGGGATGAAAATGACAGAGGCTGTATATGATGACATATAAATGAGAGATAATGTGTTATATGGGCAGATGCTATGATACAGAAGTTAAAAGTTAAGAAGTTGTGATATTAATAGTAAAAGCTATGGTGTAACATAAAAGATAGAGGACTGTTTGTACAGGTAAATGCTGTTATACACAGACCATAAGCTATATTGCTGTGACAGAAAGTTTTAAAAGGAATATTTCCTGTTTATTTGTGTACTCTGTGAACACAATTTCAGAAATAATTTACAGATGTAACTTCAATATATTTTGCTGAATATGATTATTTAACTGGTAACTATGTGTTAAGATAGTATGTTATATGTTCAAATTGTGAAATAAATTTGAAAAAAAATTACAAAGTCGTAACTGTTTATAAACAATAATCGAGCGGGCTTTGAGTTAAGGTTATAAACACATGATTAGGATGACATATCTCACTGAAACGTGTATGAATTTAAAGTTTTATAATTGTGAGATATATATATATATATATAATAAATTTAAAATATTTCAAAAATAAGAATACTTTTAATGAATATATTTATTCTAAATAAGAATATATTTAATATATATATATATATATATATATATATATATTTCTTGTGTTTTTAACTGTTTAATATACAACCATTTTTAAACACTGGAAGAGTTTAAACCAATTAAAGAGCTAGAATTTAAAAAGTAAAAAAAATACATTGCTTCCACTTTCCTTTCCTATTAAACAGAATGTAGGAATTATATTTATATAGCTTAACATAAATATTTGCAGCTGAACGTACTACATTATAAAAACTAAAAGTAGTTACTGTACTTTGAAATAATTACATCACTTGCAAGTTTATTACCATAACAATGTTTTTCAAAAATTTAATGACTCACCTTCAGCCTGTTTTCAGAAAGCGATAAAATTCCACCTCTCTTCCTTTCTAGCACTTTCCAGTCAGCAAATACATTTTTAACATACTGGGATTTTGGGTCAAACAATCTCAATGCTGTTATATTAGTTTTTTCATATTGGTACTGCCTAAAATCCAGTGTATGGGCATCCTGTAAAACAAATTGTATAAAAATTTGTTTTAAAAAAATTTCTACTTAAGTCACGAAGAAAAATTTTATTTTAGTTTCTTTTATGTATATGCATATGTTAAAATAACAATATTAAGTGGCAAAATAAACAGCGAATTTACATACAATTTCCATTTTCCTCATATGTATGTTGTTGGACTATTATTTTTGTTTGTTACAATTTATACGCTTTTTTTCATCAATTGCATTGTGTTATAGTCTCTTTTCGCTTTCCTTTCGCATTATTTATTTGAGAGGCGAGGTTCAATACCATTAATCCTCCAGTTTGCTTGTGTGTTTTATTTTTTTTCATTCCTTTTTAATCCTGGATCATTATTTATGATGTGTAGTAACCATGGCAAAAAATTAAGGTTGTACAATGGAGGTTCGACGACAACACGATGGGGGCAAAGTAAAATTCATATACTTCTTGAGAAATATACTTCTAGCTATGGTAAAGTCAGCTCAGTGCAAAAAGTGATAGACTTTGAACACGAAGATACTCAGTTCGAATCCGACCTAGACCCCTAGCTTTTATAATATACTTATTAAATAAATATTTGAAAAAGCTGTATTAACATCAATTGTCATCCACCACAGGTTTAAAAAAATGTATTTGAACTTGTTTAGATGAATAAAAACGTATTTTATTAATGATTGAAACTTTGTATAAGATATATATCAGGAGAGAGTGAGTTAATAGATGGAATTTAAAAAGTATATAATCCCATAAGTGAGGTACATACTTATTTTTATTTTGAATATCATAATTACCTGGCAATCCTAGCATTGTAATACTCCCTGCTGACGTCTTTCAGAGCACCTCAATCAGTAAGAACTTATTAATAAATCCAGTTATTAAGAACTGCAGTTCCTAATTGGTTCTGGCTGATGACAGTGCTCCAAAATGTGACAGCGTGGAGTGGGACAATCCTAGCATTGTCCCACTTCCTGCTGACGTCTTTCGGAGCACCTCAATCAGTAAGAACTTATTAATAAATCCAGTTATAAAGAACTGCAGTTCCTAATTGGTTCTGGCTGATGACAGTACTCCAAAACGTGACAGCGTGGAGTGGGACAATCCTAGCATTGTCCCACTCCCTGCTGACATCTTTCAGAGCACCTCATTCAGTAAGAACTTATTAATAAATCCAGTTATAAAGAACTGCAGTTCCTAATTGGTTCTGGCTGATGACAGTGCTCCAAAACGTGACAGCGTGGAGTGGGACAATCCTAGCATTGTCCCACTCCCTGCTGACGTCTTTCAGAGCACCTCAATCAGTAAGAACTTATTAATAAATCCAGTTATAAAGAACTGCAGTTCCTAATTGGTTCTGGCTGATGACAGTGCTCCAAAACGTGACAGCGTGGATTGGCAGATATTTATGATACTCAAAATAAAAATAAGATTATAAATCCTAGTGGAAAAGTAGAAAATTATCAAAAGTATGAAGTTATGTAGTCACTAAATTTGATATAAAACTACATATTTATTGAAACAATCCCCATTATTTTGTAAAATCAATTTGCGGATTATATACAAAAATTAAGCGCTGGACTGGTTTTTTAAGAATTCAATAATAATTTTAATCTAAAGTATAGATGTACACATTATTTCCTCTATTGCAGTCAGTTTTCCTTAATTTATTCTACTCACCAGTGATGTAAGGATAAAGCCTGTGTACTCTCCCATCAGGCCTACTTGCTTTGCTTGGTTTAACACATTAAGTATCTTATATGTGGAACACTCGAGCACAATGTGTGTGATGCCTGATATCTTGATCCCTTTCAGTAAAGACCTAAGAATAAGTATATTTCTTCAAAAACTAAAAATTAATCTAATTTTAATTAAACTACTCAATGTTTTAGCTCAACATAGTGAAATACTTGTTGATGAAATACGCTATGATGAGATGTTTCAATTTAAAGGATATAAATTAATATTATCAAATTAAAAAAATATATCTAAACTATTTTATAATACAGTACTAATAAAAGAGTACATTCCTTTCAGATTGTTGCTCTCATAATTTTATCAATTCTTCTCCTATCATTAAAGCCTAGATACTTGGCTAGAACTATACAATTTTAAAATCATTGTCCTGTTACAGCCAATACTAACCTGAGCAGGTTTGGAGGGATTTTTAGTTATTCTGATATTAAAATTGTAAAAAATGAAGAAAATATTTAACCAGTTGCAAAACAGGTTCATTTTACTATGGGTTGGGAAACCCTTTTCAAACAGTTGCAGTCAGCATTACCTCTCCAGGACAGGTATGGTATGCAAGACCTCTCTCAATTAATTATGTTAACAACTTGGGAAGCTTGATAATAAAGAAAAAGCGTAGATGAGGTATCTAATGTCTGGCTTATTCTGTACTTACCAAGGGTGACTCCATAGTAGACTTAGGGGAGGGGGTTACAATGGTAGGAAAACATGGGGTGGTTTGAGGCGGAAAGCTTTCAAAAATAAAGGTCTGAAAATGAAATTTTAAGCTATTCTTGTACTTAAAAACTACAGGAAATTTGACATTTTTCCATCAAAACATGAATTTACATAGATATCAAAATTATTATTTTGTACATAATACAAAATATTGTTTAACTTTCATCATTTCATCAAACTGCTTGGTCTGATGAGGACGACGGGGAGTTGTAGTACACAGACAGTTAGTATAGATGAGCCGGCATGGAACTAGTGTGGGACTTGTAACATGCCTGTGTTGTTTATGCTGGGTGGAACTACCAATGTTATCAGAGGAATTTCTACACCTAACATTACACAAATGTAAAAACAATATACATTGCTTTGAAAACAAGTAAAATGGAAAATAGATTTTTATAAGTAAACTGGGATAGATTTTAATGTATTCTGAATATGAAAAATATATTTCTAAAAGAATATTACTCAAATTCTTGGGTAGGGGCATTGCCATAACCTAGATATCTTACACATTAACAAAAAAGGACCACCTCTTACACACTAGAACAATAAGAAATTTACAAACACACAAAAACACAAAGTACAAACATATTAAACGAACAAACACAATACAAATCACACATACTCTTTCATACTATCGAAAACCTGCCTTTAAAACCATCACCGCTTAACCTAACAACTCCAAGCAGAAGACATTGATGAAGATTGCCATTGTGATCGAAAACGTTCTGTCTCAGTAAGTTACACAATTTAAAGTTTGGATAGTCATAAGCTATTGTTAAAGTGATTAATTAAGTTTAACTGAACGTAATGGACTATTTGCAATTTAGCAGCATTGATTAAATAATGTTAAATGAAATGGTGTAAGTGAATGAACTCACCTATAATCCTCATCAGGGTCGTCTGGTAGCTGGCGCACTACAAAAGGAATATGTCTATCACTAAAATTACCCTGAATTGGCTTAAGGACTTCTTGAAGCCGGAGTAGTCCTTCATCATTTTCATAGAGAATTGTAAAGCTTTGCCAGTCAAGCACATTAATTATGCCAACTATTGCCTGTAACATACATGCTTCCATTCACAAATAGGTGGCATATTTATGTTATTAAGATAAAAGTCAAATACATTATTGACAAAACTATTTACTAAAGTTACAATTTACAAGAGAAGACAAATCTCCTTATTGTTTATAATATTAAATAGGATGTAAAAATATCACCTATATAACAAAACAATGGTTTTTCATTGTTAAGTTTACCACAAAAATTTCAACCAGTGTTTATTTGGACAAAATTTAGAAATTTTTGAAGAGATTAATCAGGTCTTTGGTGTTAAGGGAACTGATACACATTAAATGGTACATGCTCGGGGTCTGTCTAGCAGTATGTTTGATTGGTCTTGTTGTAGTTTACATTCTTCCATAGCTAATTTAGAGTGCATTGTCATGTGAATGATCTCCATAAAATCTCATTGTATGAAAACCTTGCATTACTTGTACAGTACTTCAGGCATCAAACATTTGAGCATTCTCCCTAAAGGGGGCAGATTTAAAAGGGAGCTGATGTACCTTGAGACATGACTTGGCCTTGAATCTATTTTGAAAGACAGTAAAATTGGGCACTGAGCAGGCAAAGTATTATGGCAGGACCTCCTGAAATTGCCGTTTTCAAGTCTAAAGAAAACTCTTGAATTTTGGTGAAACTTAATTAATCACTTTAACATTATTACGACTATCCAAACCTTAATTTATTTTGTAAATTTGTAAAACTTACTGAGACAGAAAGTAAGATTGTCTAAAGAAACGTTGAGAAAAGTACTAACTCTGAAGGAAAATGTACTCACCATTAAAAAAAATAGTGACTGGATAACTTTTATAGACTTGGGAAACAAGCAGTATGAATTCCCTATATACCTGGCCATTACATATTTTTTGTCCAGATATCACTGTTCTGTCAAGAACATTAAACTATACAGTTGTGGTAGAGTAACTAGTACCTTAAAATGACGTAAAGATCTCAAAGAAGCATAACTGTGCAGACTTCACCTCTCACATAAAAATGAATTGACAAAGATGTCACTTTTAAACACTTGAGGCGGTGTTAGATGTTTGACATCTAACCAATTTACTCGTTTTTGAAAGGACCTAGTATTGGCAATAAGGAATATCAGCCCCTTTTTGAAGAGAGCTTCAAAGCCAGCTGGGGAGTCTCATATAATGTGACTATGCAGTGAGAGGATAGTAGTGACAACACTAGAGATACTTAACCCTCCATATCTGGTCTGGAATACAGCCCAGAGCTGGATCATAGGGAAGTCTCAATAGTTTTCTTCAATCTATAGAAATCAAACTCCAAACAATAAATATAATACACTTGCCTATAGCACCACTTAATTTTTAAATTGTTTAAATATGGTCTGAGTTAACAGTGAGACATATCTACCAAAACAACAATTATAGAAGTAAGTGCTACTATAGGCAAGTGTAACATATTTACAAATGTTTTAGTTAAAAACTAGTAGCTCATGTGAAGATGGAATCAATTAATCTGAACAATTGTTAATTAAGTATTCAAGAAAAGGGTAGCTATATGTTCAACTGCAAAAATAAATTCAACCTACAATAAATTCTCCTTCTTTGCTTTTTGTTTCAGTGTGAATCTGTTTGAGACAGTTACTCCATCATATCCACTCTGTAGTCTATCAGTATACCTTAGTATCAATAAATAACACCTCTTAAAAGAAAAAAACGTTTTATTTATCTTGTGATATTGCTATTGCATTTCAACTAATTAGGTTAGTCTTGTAGTAATTTTCTCTGAAGATAATTGCCTTGCAATCGAAATGTACATCAAAACATAAATAAAATCTATCTGAGGCTTAAGAAGTTTTATTTGTTTATAATTACTAAACTCATACTAACATATGAAGGGTAAGGAAAATTGATGTTAATGCAGATACAACTTGAAAAATATTTATCATATATAGTAAGTGACAAAGTCATAAATCTTATTTGAATTTTTTATATCCAACAATAAAAAAATATTAAAATTGTTCTCAGAGATTTTCCATAAAAATAATTAGAAAGAAATATTTGAGAAAAAATTAGTGCACTATGACTAAATAAACAAATTATAAGGTGTAATGTGGTACAATACAGATAACTCTGTTTGACAGGGCTTTATTGAGGTATATTTACAGAATTCATGTAAATTGATTTAAAAAACAATTTTTATCAGATTACATACTAATCTAAAAATGAGAATGCAAAAAATTAAATAGACAACCTATTACATAAAATAATTAAATGATTGTGGAATCACCCAAAACACTCTTTATTAAAATGTAAAGAAGAAATGAAATTGATTTATCTTGTGCTAAATTTCTTATTTGGTCAGTGCAATTCTTCTGTTAAACTAATAATCTATGGTGCTTCCATAAATAATCTAACAAAATCCTAGTGTCTTCCAATCTAGATACTTGACCAGTTCTCTACAATCAACATTAATTCTAACTGTATAACGCTTAGACAACTTGGAGCAACTGTAGTATATCTTATTTTTTTTTAAATTTTAACTAATTAAAACTCTTTATCCACACAAACGTGTTACTATGATTTCCAATGTTCAAAACTCTTAACGCTTTTAAACCCTTATAGCTCCCTTGCGAATTTTAAAAAATATAAGATTATATTAGGTTTTATATCATCTTAATTTAAATTAAAAAATATTAAATCATATTTAACATTGAAATATTTTTTATAAAGAACTAACTTTAAACTTTTTTAAAGTAAAGATTAATTTTTGTTTATGAAGATAAACTTTTGTAAAGATTAATTATTCCATGAACAAAGTAATGCATTCTCATATTACAATTGTTTATGGGTACTCCATCATCAGCGAGTAATTATCAAGGTTTGCCTTTAGATCTCTCAGCAACACTGATCTAGTACTACTATCTTAGACTTGGTTGGGAGCAGGTTTACTTTAAATAAGCAATAATGATACTCGAATCCAAACCTTTATTCTTTTCCTAACCAGTGAATCAGTAGTTCTCTTTCTTAGTCATACCGTGTATCAGCTCTTTAGTATCCTTGTCCTTACAAACGCCTCTCTATAGCGCAGATGGAGAGGTAAATTTCTAGAATGAAACCATGGATAAGTGATGTCATACTTTATACCAATGGCTTTTTATATCCCACCTCTCCTTCTTAACCAATAGTAGGCACAGGCTGTCTATTAGACTAAAGCTAATAAAAATATAATAATAAATAACATTTTATTTAAATCCTAATTTACATTTGTATTTCAAAGCAATCATCTTCAAGAGGAAATTGTTGCAAAAATAGCTCTTGTTGACTCAGTTATTTTTGTAATAATTTCCTCTGAAGATGATTGCTTTGCAATCGAAATATACTTTGGGATTTAAATAAAAAGTTTGTGAGATTAAGAAGCTGTGTTCCTTTAAATTTGTTTTAAATAAATAAATAAACTGTTTTATAATCTAGCTACATGACTTGTTCCTACTACCAGTTTTTTTTTTCATTTTTCTGTTTTACAAATCTCTTACCGGAAAGTTTAATATCCCTATGTATATTTATAAACCTTCCCTGTCTGTCTTAGGTGCTGATATAGTGTCATTGCTCATCACCTTTAAACTAGAAACAAAAATTTTCAATTATTTCAATGGCCCATTTTTCTTAGTTTTAAGCTGTCTTATATTCTATGTACATGAGCAGTTTCTGTCAAAATTATATTTTGTGTTTTAATTGCATGAAACATTATCCATAATATTAAGCTGTCCTTAATTCTTGCTGCAATACCTATTCTGTTTTTATTAAGCTGGCTCCAATTCCAGCTAAAAAACCATACCTTCAACATTAACCCGCTTTCTATTTTATCTATATTAATCATTCCCCTCTCCCCATATTAAACTGTTTTAAATTCTATCTAAATGATAACTCTCCTTGAACATTAACTTCCATTCTATCAATGTGATCTGTTCTATTAGTATTATCTCCAGACCCTGTTATGCTCTTTTCAATTCCAGCTGAATGATCTGTTTTCCTCAATATTATGGTGTCTTCCATTCTACGTACATAATTCATTCCCCTAAATAATATGGTATCTTCCATTCTAAAGCATGATCGATTCAACTTAATAATAAGCAGTTTTCTGTTCTAGCTGCATGGCCATTACAGACAAATTGTTCACACAGATTTTCAAAATTAATAGCAATATCTTAGGCATGTTCAGCATTAGGTCTTCGGGTTTCCTAAATCTAAAAATGACTGATTCTATTATGATTTTATTAAAGTTTATGCTACCTTAATTGGAAGGCCTTTTAATACCCTTGGTCCTTTGACTTACTCATTGTACTTGCTTTTACTCTGGTGTTTGCAGTAGTACCTCCTTTAGTTTACCCAACACTAAACTTGTTTACTCATAAGCTTTTGAGGCTCTACTCACATTTCTGTGATTTAAGACGAATTGATCTGCTTTTCCTGCGCATCTTGATTCAACTTACCTGCATTCTCTCTGGGTCTGCCGAGAAACACCTGACCCCTTATGAACACACCTATGATTAACATGTAAATGTTTTATTTGTGAAGATTGAATGACAACTATACTCCGTCATTTATTATTTAACATACAAAATGGCAATAAAACTTTAAATAAATGAATGTTTGTCTGAAGATTCAATATGTCCAATTAAATAATAACGGGATGGTTTTACTTTCTCTTGATGATGCAAATAGGTAAATAATAATAAATAAAGCAAGAACCCTGGTGGACTCTTTAATAATAAAATTGTTTAATCTGACAACTATGAAAGAAAAGTTCTCTTAAAGTTAGAAAAAAAGAAATTAAAAGAAACAAATTTAAAAGTATTAAGATTGAATAAATTAATTTTTTACTTAGTCTTAATTTACAAGTAATAGTTACTTGAACAGTCTTGTTCGTGACTCACAGCATTGAATAATGGGTTAACCTAGTGCAAAACAAGTTAATACCAAAAGTGTAATTTTTACTTAGACCAAACAGAACTAATAAAAAATGAAATATCAACCGTAATGTGATATGGATATTCGTGGTCATTTCAGATAAATGAAATTATATAAAATAAATATTATTATCCTTAACTCCTTTAATAATATATAGACTCAAATGTCATTGATGAAGACAAATGAACAAAATAATGTGCAATTAGGAACGTAATTGATAGGTACAGTAATATGGTGAGAAATAAAATTGCAGGTAGTAATATTTAATCATAGAATAATATTGAAAACAACACATATAAAAGGATTGATTGAAAGACAAAAATAACAGCAAGTGCAAATGGAGATTGTTTGCTGATTTATATACAGCAGCTCATTTGAACTTAATACCTACCTTTGCAAGTAGTTTTGTTTCTGGATAAAAGTTTAAATTCATTTTTGCATGTTTTGATGACGTGTCCCATCTTGTATCAATGTGTGGTATCTCGGTAATATCACAGATTGCTTGGACTGCACTTGTAGTTCCCACAGATTCAGGACCAAATATCCCCGCAACTCCCTCTTGGAGCAAACTGCAAACTAGCAACATACAGTTATTGAACCTGTAATGTTTTTTTATAGACCCTAAATGGTTTAATTTTAGTATGGAAAAGTTATAAGCTTTTGAATGTTTTAAAAATCTCTTGTTAAATAATGAGTTGTTTAATTAATACTCTACGTCACAGGTGTTCAATATATAAGTTCTGTCATCATTAATATAAATTCTTTTTAAACGAGTGCAATATATTGTTGGTATTTGTGCTATGAATATATCATTAGATGCTGCAGACTAGTGTGTTTTGAAAAATTGAAAGTAAACTTGGTTTTCCTGTTGATTTCCAATGGAAACTAGACTTGGAACTAACCAGACTGCTTGCTTGCGTCTGCAGGAATGAATGGAAATTTCATACTAAATGGGAAGTTGTCCAATATTAAATGCTTGTGTGTGGCTTCATTCCAAAGTTTAGATGAATGATACATGAAATATGCTTAAAATTATTTACACTTGCCACTTTCTAAATAATATAATATGATATGATGCCCTTCGTTATAAGTTAGAGTAGCAGACAATATGGTTTAAATTTTCTAGGCGAAATTAAGTGAAGGTTTTCATTTGATTTTCAAATATTCAAATTGCTAGATGCCTGTATATTTCTTTAATTTTACTCCAGGTTCAACTTGAGATGGTGATAAATAATAGAAAGACATTTACAGATTTTATTCGAAATATACAAGATTGTATACATAAAAGGGAAATATAAAAACATCTAAACATAATTTTAATTAGTGATAGTTTAGTTACATTTTGTAGTTAGATTTTACTAATATATAGTTTGCATAGTTTTTAAATATGTAACATCAATACAAAGGGATTGAAGTTATAAATAAAATTGAAGTAAATAATGGCTTACGGAAAAAGTATCTATACACATTAACATAATTGTTACTATTATATTTTTTGCAATTTGTAAACAAATATTTTTCAAAGATCTCCTCATCGATTGTAATATTGACAAGGACTCCTCAAATTGTTAAACTTAAATTGTCATAAATGCAAAATAATTAGAGTTGTATTAGTTACTAGTAAGTAATTTATGGTTTGCCTACATACTTACTTTAAGGTGGAATCTGTTCTTACATTGAAAATTATATTCGATGCTAACACAAGTTTATTACAAGTATATTCAAAAAGTGTTTTATTTTTATTAAGATAGAAAAAGTAAGTCTATCAACGTGTTAAAGTTTGTAGGTTCAGGCAAAATTCATTAAACTTATTTATATTAATATTTTGTTTGGAACAAAGAATTACTGTAGTAGAAACATTACGGATACATTCAGAGAACGTGTTAAATAAAAACATTTTAATTTCAGTGACATCACACGGGCCCCTAAGACATTTCCTGCGGACCGCTAGGGGTCCACCACCTGTTGGAGATCTACACCTACTGGTGTAGTATATTATGTTCCTTGAAAGTTTTATGTTATCTAGTTTAGGCTTATTGAGTTCGTTTTTTAGGCAATAATATAGGTCATTAAGTTGGTGTACCCATAGTTTGTGATCCATGTTCTTAAAAAATGTTAGTGCTACTAGGCAAGTGTTTACATACTCTTGTATGTTAAAGGGTATAAATATACAATTTTAAATCAAGTTGAAGATACAAATAAATATGGAAAAAATTATTCATTGCAAAACATCGGGTCTTAATGGCTTTTTTGTTTTTATGTAAGAATGTAAAATGAAAACTGTAATACAGTAACTCCATAAATAAGCTACTGTATCTGTGTGATCAAAATCACATGTTCAGTAGGTCAATTATGGCTTAACACTAAGGAAGTTCGAAACATTCTCTGGATTTCATTCAAGAGGCAAAGCTAAATTAGAATATGGCAAACATATTGAAACTACTACAGACACAACGGAAGTATTTGCCACAGGACAAAGAGAGAGCTGTATAAAGCATAGTATCTGTTGTGTTGCGCAATCTTTTAAACATTTTACCTCTTTTACTTGTGTTAAAACTGTCAAAGTGTGAGAAATACTCAGAAACAGACTGAAGTTCAAAGTTCGCAGGAAAGTCCCGGTTAACTGTTTCCACTGCAAGCCTGAACACTTTTTCCTGCTCAATTTGTTCTGGATGGAATAACCCAACTGTAACAGATTTTCAAATATATAAAAACTTTTAAATATGGTCATATACTGTAACAACTGGAAAAAGTTCAAAAATAAACTTTTCAGCTATTAAACTAGATTAAAAATACTGAAACTAGTACATTAGTTTTGCTCATTATACTCAATTGAATTTGTAAAAGTTAGCAAGAAGAGTTAAAGAGAATAGATGTGAATAAATAATGTAGATTTAGCAAATATAAAGATGACCAATGTATAATTTTCCTGGCGCAGGCTTTGTGTGTTGAGCACCGTCAGACCATTGTTAACTTAGTGTGTAGCGAATTTTAGAATAGAACAGTTGTCTCCACTCCAACTGAACTTACATCAGTTTCATTTGTTAAACCTAATTTTGTAATAATTTCAACCTTAAGTTTTTCAAAGTTTATAGAGGTATGTAAGAATAAAATTATTTTCAAAAACCTTCGCAGCCTAATTCAACAAGTAACTTATATATATATAAGAATCGTTGTCCTGAGTGACTGACTGAAAATCAACATTGAGTTGAAACTATAAAAGGTAGACTTGGAATTTTCAGACTACATTCCATTCATAACAATTGCCCACTAAGAAAAGATTTACAAAATGTTGATTTTAAAGGTTAAAAATTGCAAAATTCCATGGAAAGTATACAAGTCCCGTATGAAATGCACACAGAAAGTATAATTTCAGAGACTATGCCTGTTCTATAATTAGTATAGCTTCTTACAAGAAAACAGCCATTCCATAATCATTATTAATTATTAGTTAATCACTTTTAGATTAGTTTATGACTATCCGAACTTTAAATTTTGTAAATTCATAAAATGTCACTAAGACAGAACATTTTCGATCATTATTGGGCGATCTTCATCAGTAACTTCTCTATATATTGGACTACAAAATTCAAGAATTATTAGTTGTTTTTAAATTTTATAAATTATTATATAAATTGACAATTTTAAATAGAGTGTGGGTGAAGCCACTACAGAGTGCAAGTATATACTGTATATATATATATATATATATATATATATATATATATATATATATATATATATATAGAGAGAGAGAGAGAGAGAGAGAGAGAGAGAGAGAGAGAGAGAGAGACCTATATACTTCACTGTATGTTATAGATTCACCACTTCTGTGTAATAAGCAGTTTAAACCAAAGAGTAACCAAATAATGTATAGTGCCAGAGCCTACAAGAATAGTAAAATCTAAGAGTCAACACAATGTTTACAAAATTGAATATTATAAAATCGTCCAGTTTTCATAAACTAGCCATTAAAAAAGTAAAGAAAATTTTCTGTGGGGGTCCACGTTGTAACACATAATTATTTTCACGTAATATTACATATTAAATACAGATTCAGAAAACAAACGGGATGTCAAAAATTTTAAAATATAAAACATAGATATAAATAATTTTAAAAAAATTGTATTTGGACTGAAACCTATGTAAGAGCACAACATCTGTTTTTTCAAAAAGGAACTGCCAAACCCGAGCTGCGCAGTTGAAGATGCGCGGAATTCTTGATAGCCATACGCAAGCCATGTTTGCTCTCTCTTAATTTCGAAATGTAAACGGGGAAGGACCTCTTTCGAAATGCAGGAGCAAAGGACGCCTTTATTTTTTATACAGTATTTTTAATTAATTTTTTTGTTTTTCATTAGAAGAAATGTCGCTGCCTTGATAAATACCTTGGGACGAAAGATCATTGCCAAAACACTGAATGGGAGATTTCATTCCAAAATAAGTCTTGTCGCATCACCATTTTCAAAAAAGCAGCTAAGTTGTACTATAAAAATTATGTGTTTAAAAAGGAATAACGTTTAAAAACATAACTTTAATCTTTCACGGCTTTACAAGCCAGTTTTCAGTAAAACTAAAGTGTTAAAAGTAATAGTGCAATGTAAAAATTTATTTAAATTCAATGTACAATCTTTAATGCATCTTAAATATATGCAAAGCAATTTCAAATGAATGTCTCGACTCTGCCATAGATTTTCATATTATAAATCTCTTAAATTAAATATGTATGTAACAAGGGTAAGCCAGCATTTCCAATGTGTATTTATTTGTAATTTTTTTAATTTGCAAAAGTAAAACTTGATTTGTTTGAAATAACATTTGTGTCTAAATTATTTGTGATATACATCATTCTTGTTCCAACTGAACATTTGATATTGCAGGTCAATCTTTAATTATGTAACGAATTACTGCAATCTTTAACATCACTTAATTCCTTAGAATTAATGTAACAACAAAATTAGCACGTTACATAAATTGCGCGACTCTGCTTGCTTTTGTTTCTTTCTAAAATATGAGTTGCACAAATTGCGTAGTGCTGCTGGTTTTGTTCGTTTCTAAAATAATGCGTTACAACGTCCAATAGCACAGCATTAGAAATAGACAGAACCCTGTTAGTCCTACTACACTAGTTTATTATTTAGGACTGCTGTCTAGAGTGAATATACTGTCTTGGAGTACAGTATATTGGTACACTGAATTGTAGTATCCTTTGTATAATCCACTTAAGCAAACTAAAAACAAATGTTCTGATGTGTTGTTTGAGAACATGTCAACCACTGACACCAAAAATATTAGGTTGTTTGCAAAAACAAATTATTAGTACTGTACAATTGGAACTTAAAATTCTCAAGATAATTAGAAAATGCATTTACCTTTATCAAACAAAATAAATTTTCATATAAAATTAAAATTTCTACAGTTCTCCTTAATTTAAACAGTTTATGCTTTTAATATAATAATAATAATACAGCTTGCAGTTTTTGTGTTGTATATCTTGGGATCTTTTTATAAATTACTACTTTTGGTATCACTTGGCAAGGAAAACATTACTTACTCAAATTTTTCAGTAGATGCGTTTGGCACTAGGTCACTGCATTGTTCAACGCTGTGAGACACGGACAAGACTGTTGCTCAGGGATGTGTATTGGTGTTCTACAATACAATCTATTGGTGTAAAACAAGCGCAAAAATTATACACTAAAAACTACATTAAAAGTTTATACGAACACATAATTAACAACTACTCTATGAACAATAACACACCACAGAACAAAAATAAGCCAACACAACACACCTGAGCAACAGTCTTGTCAGTAATTCACAGCATTGAAAAATGTCCTGACCTAGTGTGAAACGTGTCTGCTGAAAAATATCAGTAAGTAATGGTTTTTTTGCCAAGTGATACCAAAAGTGTATCATTTTTGAAGTTATAACTTCAAGATAGTTTTCCTATAATATAATTGACAGTAAACTAAAGCTAAATAAATGTGCCCGAACGATGCCCATAAAAGACTTCAATCTGTCTAATCTGGCTTGGCAAGCCCACGTTTCAGAAATAAAACTTTTAATGAGCTCATAAATCGATTACTGTCAGCGCAGAAAATATGGAGCCCTTAATTTGAGCTTTAACTACAAGTGAACCATTCGAGCTAGAATAAAACTATTCACACCATTAATTAACGTGTTTAATTCTGCGTTTCTGTATTTAACCAAAATAATTTTAGCACGATTTTTAATAAACTTAACTCAAGATATAAAGAAAAAAGTACGGTTTGATTATTCATTTTTCACTAAACACTTGTAAATGTTTATAAACTTCCCTTTACAAGTGTTTAGTGATAACTAGTAGCTCACGTGAAGATGGAATCAACAAATATTATTTTTTTTATTGAAGTTCAGCTTTAAAGCATATTAGCATTAACACCACTGGTCCAATCTTTGTGAAATTTTTATACCATATTATATGACCCATTACTAACATAAAAATGGAATTTGAAAACTTTATCTCATTTATTAGGGAAGTTGCTGTAGATTTAGTAGAGCAACTTTATCTCACGGACTCTTTGTCCGATCGAACTGGTCTTTAGCTGATTTAAAAAAATAAAATATCAACATGTAAAATTTATATATAAACTGTTTATGTATGATTTTGAATTCGTTGCGTTATTTATTTTTATTTGATACGGAGGTAATAGGCACTAGAGCAGGGGTCCTCACTAGGAATACTTTGAGAGCCAAACATTTTGCATAAAATTTTCCTGGGGCCGCAAGTACAAGAGGCACTAAATAACTGACAAACAATATGATTATAACATACGTTTATTACATTACCAACATAAATAAACTGTTTTGCGCATAAAACAGTTTGAAAATGTCTTTTTTTTTTACTTAGTTAATTCTTTGAAGTTGATGGGCGAAATCTTTCACAGTCCTCTAATATGGCATCTATGTTGGCAGGTTGGGAAGAAACCGAAATTCTTAAAATGTTCTCAACATTCTCACTTGTTAGCCTAGATCTGTACTTGTATTTTACAAACTTCAGCTTACTGAAAAAACACAATATTTTCTGAACACATTCAAGTAAGTTAGGAAATTTGTCCTTTTCAACCACCCTCCAAAACTCATAGTGAGCTTTATTCTTCATCTTTTCTTCAAAAATTCTTTTGAGTTCCGTATCGTTCTGAAGATCTATTAATCCATTTTTTAAATCCCTAGCTTCATGTCCAAAAACAGAAAGATGAGCTACATTAGCTGGTTTCATTGCCCATGGATTTTCTACCAAGCGAGATGGTTCCTGAAGTCACTAAACCTCTGAGACATTTCTTCCTTCAGGTCTTTCAACAGTTTTAGTAAATCGAAAATATTTTGACTTTCATCAGGATTTTTATCAAACCGTGTTTTAACTGGAGGGTAGCTGGAATAATCATGTTTGATAGTTCTTCAATATACATATTGAGTTTTTGTTCATGTATAAATACGATACTCATCATCTTAGTTACAATGTTATTATAGCCTCCTTACAATTTAGTCAGCGTTTCATTCATAATGCCCATTTTGCCAGTAAGAAACGCTACTTTAAGCCACCAACTAAAATTATAAACTTCAGGGTACTCTTTGTTCTTTGTAGCCAAAAACAAAGTAATCTCATGTCGAATGGTGAAGAAACGTTCCAAAATTTTACCCTTACTCAGCCATCTAACTTCTGTGTGGTAAAGCACATCCCCGTATTGCAAAATAAGTTCTTTCAAAAACTCTTGAAAAGTTCTGTGGTTCAGTTCATTTGATCTTATGAAATTCACGATCTTAACAACGTCTTTCATAACACAGCAACAAAAATATTTTGACTTTAATCCTAACCGTCTAAGGGCCGCAAAAAATCGTCCCGAGGGCCGCATGCGGATGCCTGCACTAGAGCGTGCAATCGCCTCTACCGTCCGAGGTAAAGGTAGAGTACAGTCTGGTGCCTACCAGTCTGCCCTTGAGCCCCCGAGAGGCCCGCTCAAACCGACTCTGTTTAAAGTCAGATTTGAATGTAAGAAACATTTTATAAATAAAAACACGTTAATATTTTCGACATACGCTTTTGTCAGAATCGAACCTTTACTACATTTGGAAAGTCATAGGGATGTGTATTTAGAGTATAAATATTTCGAAATCTTGTTGCTCATGACGAGCTGATTGTTAATCACTTATTACACTTTGAAATTACTTGCGACCATACATTCTGTAAAATATAAATTGTTAACTTACACTTGGAGGAAACGTTTTCGTCTTACGTATTACGAGGAGGCTGAAGAAGTCGTAAGACGAAAATGTTCCGACAGGGAGGCTGAAGAAGTCGCGACGAAATCGTTTCTTCCAAGTGTAAGTTAACAATTTATATTTAACAGAATGTCTGGTCTCAAGTAATTTTAAAGTGTAATAAGTATAGATATTGTTGTATCAGAGACAGAATATGTTTACACTTTAGTTATATATACAAAATATTTACAAAGCCACTTATCATTCTCACACTTGTGACACGTTTGCATAGCTTTGTGTTACGAGTCAAGACACTTTTCCTGATAGTCAGCTTATTGAGTGGGCAAGTTGATCACGTGATTATACTTTCTCTTCTGTTTAAAATTTCTCTTTCACGGGAACATTTTACACTTAATCTTAAACTTGACTTGATTAATAGATTAGTTTTATTCTAATAATTAATGATGTTGATTTTGAGCTCTTTAAAAGTTATCGTAGGCGCCGCGGCAAAGCGTCGATCTTTTTGTCCATTTCCCCCCTGATTTCTTCCGATTGTTGTTCAGTTCCCCATCTGATGTAAACGATTTTGACGATTTTCAGTAGGCCTAACAACTCGATTTACTCCTTTACTATATACCATTAGATTCTTGAGAGTGAGGGTTATTGAGGTCAGTTATGATTTCAACTAATCTATTTATATAACTTGTAGCATTTACCATCCGGCGTGATCTCGCATTTTTGAAAATCCTTCAAAGTTATAGGTGTGGTTCTAGCTTCTTCCTTCTTTTTGCTTTTGAGATTTTTTCTATTTCTCTAGAACCTTTACTTAGAAAAAAGTCTAAAACCAAATGTTAAAATATAATATAGCCTATCAGAATGAAAAGTCTCGTAAATTTTATTCTTCATGACGATCGGAAAACTTAAATGTTTGAACTTAACAAATCAACGACTTTTAGAACTTAGAACTTAACAGTTAAGATAATGTTTTCGATCAAATTGAGCTATCTTCATTAGAAATGCTAATGGAGATAACTAAGTGCGATGAAAATAGTTTTATTTCTGTAAGTTTCTTAATTGATTATTTTCTTAAGCAACTCCATACTAACTTAAGTAAACACAAAATAATAAAATACAAAATCTAAAATAAAATTTATTTATTTAATAAATCACTTGATATACATTTCTCTAGCGAGGTGTGTACTTCTTCAGAGTATGCTTGATTGTAAAGTGATTAAGCTTGTTAAGATATCATTTAAGGTGGAAAATAAAAAATAAAACGTAGATGAAATCTATAATAGGTTATAATTTGTGAGGATTAAACTTATAGCAAATAATCTAAACACAAGTTTTTCAAAGTGAATTCCTACTTAGATGAACAAAGAATTGTTTTTGATTTTTTTTACTTTGTATTAAATAATTACGATTACATAAATAAAGTAACATAACCCATACATTAAAGCAGCTATTCTACTACATAACCTATAGCATAAAATCAGCTATTTTATGAAATCATGTCATCATTTATTTTAGCCAAATGGGAAGAATACTATATTGCGTACATTGCACCTTTTGTGAAAAGCTTTTCTTCCATATAAAAATAAAATAATTATTTATTAAATTAAATTAATCAACTCATATTTGGAAAAAAAAGTGTATTAACGTCAAGTGTCATCCAATACAAGTTTACAACAATGTATTTGATCTTGATTGGTTGAATAAAAGTTACTTTATTAACGACTGAAAATGTGAACAAGATATTTTTAGAGGGAGTGTAAACTAATAGAAGGAATTGAAAAATACATTTACAATTGGAAATAGAAGTTCATGCTGTAGTTCGTTAAGAAAACGCGTAGGGGATTAAGTAAAAATAAAACATAAAGAAAACCATTGTAGGATATAGCTTGGAGAGTTAGGAAAAATCTGAATAAAACTGGAATTGAATTCTTCAAAGTGAAAACAGCTAGAGGGTAGGGGGCTCGTCACAGTTTGGAATAAAATCAGACCAGTCTGTCAGTCAGTGGCATTGTGTAGCTGTAGTGAGGTGAACGATTTTATCCTCTAAAATCATAAAGACCTTTTAAAACTTTGGGATCTTAAAATTCTAAAATGTTTATCTTAAATGAACATATTTTACTTTTTAATTCTCAATATCGTCTATAGATCTAATTATATGTTAAGGGAAACCATTGTGTCCATTAAAAAAAGGTTTAGAGTTTCTTAAAAATTTAATTTCGAGGTGCTCTGAGTACAAAAATATTGTTTTTCAATATTTCTTAAAGGTCGGTCCATATCTGTCTGTGTGCACTTACCGGAGAGAATTATCCGATGCCACGTAATTGGTTTATATCTTTATCGTTGTTTATTTAAAAATTAATAAATTCAATTTCAAAATCTGCTTTAAGAATTGATATTGCATATCAATTGTGCTCTTGATATTGTATACCCTATAACTTTAGAATAATTTTGTTCTAATAACAGAATTTATCTATTCTAATTTTATTTATCAACGTCTTTATTAAAAATTATTTTAGAGAAACCTATTTAGTAGGCTCTTAAGAATCAAATTAACCTACTGAGGTATCTAGTGGCTGTAAGTGACAAGTATTCCAACTGGCAGCCTCTTCGTCTCAGGCCCAGTCCTATTAGATTTTATTCAGACTATAAACTTACAGATAAGAAATGTGGGCTGTAATTTATGAAGATAGTATTTACAAATATACGTAATTTAGAATTAAACGTAAAAATAATACGAAGATAAGATCATGGGCGCCCATATGTAAGTTTGTAGGGGGCCTGGAAGTGAGGGGAGGCTTATCAAAAAAATAAGCAGCTAAAAAATTCAAGTTTAAACCTTGTTTAAGCTATTACTACTTATAAAATTCTATGCCACGGTACTTAATGTAAAAAAAAATAAACAGATTAATCTAATCTTTATGAAAAACACATTTTTTGTATATAAATATTATAGATCCAAGTCATGTCCTATAATTCACCAATTTTTAAAATAATTTTCTCGAAAAATTGCCATGATGTACATAAGACGCCTGGATATTTATTTATTTATTTGAAATAAATGCTAAGGAGGCCGCAACCTCTCCTCTTCCCCCCGGGCATGAGCGCCATAAGATAAGACTAATAGAAAGCCTATACTATAAGTTAGAGCAGTAGTTCTCAACCTGGCATACGCGAACCCCTGGGGATTCGTAATGTGGTGCTAGGGGGTTCGTGGAATGAAAAAGTGCAATGGCGGATATGTATAACAAATTATTTGAGCTCAGGTTTGAAGTGCATTGGCTTTTTCAAGGTACCCCTTTTTGCCTGTCGCACAGCATTTTGCCTGACAGCTATTGGCAGCAATGTTTAGCTCACTTATCTGAGATCTTTCAGCAAATCGACAAAGTCAATCTGAGCCTTCAGTTACGTTCAATGACGATATTGCGAGTGTTAGAGAAGATCGAATCTATGATGAAAAAGATAGACTTTTAGAGTTGTATTTTTCAGGGCCAGAGAGTATGAAAGAGAAAGAGTTGCAACTTTCTAGTGATGTTAAACAGCAAATATACGATCACTTGAAGGGATTAAAATCATTATTTGTGAGCCACTTTCCGAAGCTTGATGAAGGTGTTCTCTTTATTACAAATCCTTTTTCTGAAGAGAATTTTCAATCAGCACAGTTAGATAATTTGATTAGACTACTATTTAATCCAAGGGTACAATTTATGATAATAATTTGGTACGCAGCTGATATAAGGTTGAGAATCGCTGAGTTAGAGGATTAAACTTATAAACCATTACACTTGCAGATAAGACGTGTACGCTATATTTTGTTTAAGTGCTATCTTGGCAAATTATAACCTAAATTTCTTGTCTGTAAGTTTACGGTCTGACTAGAATTGGAATAGGACTGGGACTGAGACGGAGAAGGGAGGCTAGGCTGCCAGTTGGAACACTTGTCACTGACAGCCACTAGCTACCTCAGTAGGTTAATTTGATTGCTAAGAGCCTACTGAATAGGCTTCTCTAAAACAATTTTTAATAAAAAAGTTAGTAATATAATAAACTTAATGCTTTGTTACACTGAAAAAACATTAAAAACAAAATTTTTAGAGCCGATGCTTTTAAATTAAATTTATTAATTTTTAAATAAGTAACAATAAAGATTCAACAAATTACTGTACGTCCATAAAAATACACACGATTATTCTCTCAGATAGCACACGGACAGATATGTACTGACTTTTAATAAATATTTGAAAAACAATAAAGTCAAAGGTAAATATAAAGTAGGGAAAAATACATAAGAATAGCATTTCTTTATTGCTTTACACTTTCTTAATACATTTTTAACCAACACACTTCCTACTCAACCTATCTTCTACAACTGATTTCTTTTTAATCAATGTAGAAAATTTATTTTCTTCTTCTAGATGAAATTCAGTATTCCTTGTACTTTCTCCTAGCGTTTTGTCACTTTATAAATTTATTTTCCAAAACGTTTACGGTATCGGATCAGATTCACGTTTATTGAAAACAGATTCACGTATTTTTAAACGCATAGCGCTTGACAAATAGAAATCAGTGTTCATCACGCTTCTTAAAATCTCTTTTTGTTTATTCATAGTCTATTTCACCTCTATGACATATTTTTTTCACAAAGTCCTATATTTTGCATCGTTGTCATTTTTATCTACAATGTTCAATATTTTACCTTTATGACATACTTTTAGATATAGTTCTCTATGTTCTTCCTTTACTTCATATTTTTCTTTACTCAAGTGTTATATTTTGCCTCTATGTCCTATTATTATTTAAATGTGTACAAAGCTCTCTACTTTATTCATGTCATATTTTAATTTACAAAGCTTCTACTTTTTTTTATAATATTTTTATGTACAAAATTTTATATTTTCCCTCTCATTTTATTATTTATAATTTAATATTACAATATTTACAAAGTTTAATTTCGTTTACTTTGTATTTTTGTTTACAAACATATTTTTTTCAAATGTTTCATTTATAAAGTTGTTAACATTTTAAAAGAAGCATATTTTTTAACAATTTTAAAATCAGGGCAGTTTTATTTGTTAACTAAATAGAGCTGTGCTCCAATATGGTAACCACAGATTAGCCGAACTTGCTTTCGAAATTCTTGTTTTATTTTTGGACGAGGTTTTTATTTTGTTTATCAGAAGTACCAAGTTTAAAACAGGACTCAGCGATTATAGTACAATAATAGCGTTTTTCTTTTATAATATTAAAAACTGCTCTTGATTTAAGACTACAAATATAGGCCTATCCATCTAATTTTACCTAAATTCTAGACATAATCGATATTTTTCATTTCAAAAGTGACTAACAAGTTATATATATTTTTTAAAAGTCAATTCCTACTAAAGTCAACACAGAAAATTTTCATTTTACTTATTTTTATTTTATAACTACAACTAATATAAATATGTTTAGGCCTATACATATGTCTGAATAACAATATTAAGTGACAAAATAGAAAACGAATTTCCTTGCAATTATAAATTTTCCTTTCTATGTATGGTGTTGGAATATTATTTTTGTTTGTTACTATTTATACGTTTTCTTTTTTCGTCGCTTGCATTGTATTGTAGTTTCTTTTCGCTTTCCTTTAGCATTGCCCGTTTGTGAAGCAAGGTTCTATAACGTTATCCAGTTTGTTTATATTATTCCTTTCATTAATTTTTAATCATAGAGCGTTATTTATGATATTGTGTGGTAACCATGACAACTCAAGGTCGTACAATGGAGGTTTTGACGACAACCAGATGGCGGCAAAAGAAAAATTCATATACATCTTTGAAATATTAATTTTCAGCTATGGGTAAGTTGCCTCATTGCCAAAGCGCAAGATTACGAACATGGAGATACTTAGTTCGAATCCTACTTACACCACCAATTTTTTTTATATTTTAATTATTTAATAAATATTTGAAAAAACTTATTAACATCAATTATCATCCGAAATATATTTTAAAAAGTGTAATTGAACTTGATCGGATGAGTAAAAACGTATTTTATGAATGATTGAAAATTTGTACAAGATATATATTAAGAGAGTGTGAGCTAATAGAAGGAATTTTAAACAAACTAGTAATTACATTGTCTATTATATCGTGTCTACCAGCATATTCTACATGAGTGCATGATGAATGTGGTAGGCCTAAATTTGTATTTTTCATGTTGTATGTGGATTGTTTTTCATCTATAATATAATTATAATTAAATTTAAGTTATTATTTAAGCTTTGTTTAATTTAGTAAGGTACTGTTCGAATTGTTGTTAATAAATACTTTTCAAAAGTCTTTGTAGGCTTCGTAGTGACAAGTTCACGAAAAACATGTGCGAACGATTCATTAAGAAATAGTTCAGTACATTTTCAAACGTTGCTGTGCAATATCAACAAAGTTTTTAACATTACGAACTGGATACTTCTATTATTGACGTATTTACATTAAACTTGTTCCCAGGTTGAACTGATAGTTAACAGCTCTTTAAAAACCTCACTGTAAACCTAAAATAAGTTAGTATTTTCAAGACAAGAAATATTATTTTCGGTCATTGGCGTCCTCAATTCAAGCCTCCTCTTTTAACGGATTTATTTTGAAAGGTGAAATAGTACAGCTCATTATAAGGCGTTACTATTTATTGTAAATTGTATTGTGTTGATTTATAGTGCAGGAGATTTGAAAGGCATTTTAATTAGATGATATACGGTATTTAATATTTTAAAGAATGGTACTTTTTTAAATTTATATATTTTAAATCCATAATGAGACGAAAAATGTCTGTATGCTAAATTCAAGTTCTGAACTTCTAAATTAGTTACAAAACTTTCCACTAAAACCATCAAGTTCTCCATTGTACAGATTTAAATAAAAAAAACATAAATATTTAAAATCCCATTAGGCCTAAATAATAACAAACACGCCATTAGTGAAGTAAACATCATTAGAGAAACAAGTATGTGATTATATATAGTGTAAACAATAGTTAAATGAGCGTAAAGTTTTTGTAAACAAACTAACAAGCTCGAGTAAACATTTACATTCGTGAGGAGCAGTTGGCATGTTTATGGGACCAAACCACAGATTCGATACTTACCAATTGGATAAGCATCGTGATTGCCACGGGCCAATGTGATCGGTATAGCAAAGATTGTCACCACACATAACCAGACCAACATTATGACCACACTGAGCTCTTCTGTCCCACTCACTGTTAGTATCTTCTATTAATAACCCTGGCATGGTTCCAACGGCTACCTCATACTTCCGTCCAGTTTCAAATACCACTCTTCTTTCCCCTTCATCTTCAGGTATGTATTTGTTTTGTGAATGAACGGAACAGGGGCTAATTTTAAAAGTATTGTATTTACACTAAAAATAGATACGTAGGCTTTGAAAATTGAAAGAAAAGGTATAAAAAAGTGGATCATCTTCTTGACATTCAAAATCTTATAAATTCTGTAAATTTGTTGACAATATTTTTTTTAGGAAACAGTAATATACATGTGAAACTCTCCATTACTCAAGTGTAAGAGAATTTTTACTGCACTTTTTAAATTCCTTCTACTAGCTCATATTCTCCTGTATCCCCCCCCCCCATATATATCTTGTAGAAATCTTCAATGGTTAATAAAATACATTTTTATTCATCCAATCACATTCAAATACACTTTTCTTAACCTGTATTGAGTGACAATTTATGTTAACACAGGTTTTAAAAATATTTATTCAATAAGTAAATAATAAAAAATTAAGGATCTAGACCAGATTTGAACTGAGCCTCTTCATGTTCAAAGTCTAGCACTCTGGTACAACTTTCCCGTAGCTAGAAATGTATTTCTCATAAAGAAGTATATGAATTTTGTTTTTGCTCCCATCTGGTTGCCTCCATTGTAAAACCTTAAATTGTTCCCATGGTTACCACATAAAATAATTAATGTCCAAGGATTAAAAATGAATAAAAAGAATAAAATAACAAACTTGATTAACAGTACTGAACCTTGCTTGACAAACGGAGAATGCGGAAGGAAAGCGGAAAAAAACTACAACACAACGCAAGCGACAATAAAAACGAAGCATGTAAATAGTAACAAACAAAATTAATAGTCCAACACCATACATAGAAAGGAAAATGGAAAATTGCATATACACACACATATATATATATATATATATATATATATATATATATATATATATATATATAAGAATCCTAAAATAAAATATTTCTTTGTTGACTTGAGTAGAAACTGACTTAAATGTTTTTTTT
This sequence comes from Prosapia bicincta, assembly GCA_036971475.1. Taxonomy (NCBI): domain Eukaryota; kingdom Metazoa; phylum Arthropoda; class Insecta; order Hemiptera; family Cercopidae; genus Prosapia; species Prosapia bicincta. The sequence goes on along the minus strand of JBAIZL010000009.1, from coordinate 39,355,093 downwards.
TTATGTTACTTGTTACTAATAAAATCTATTACAATGGCAAACGTTTTTTAAAAATAATTTATGTACCTTTAAATATTAAATGAGAAATAATAATTATTATTATGAGTTGTTAGAAGGCAATTAACCAGTAACCCTATTATTGGATACAAAAAAATAGAAAATAACTGGGAATAATAGGTAATATTAAGGAACATAAGAGCCACCTTGGTAGGATATCCTCTGGTAGAGAGGATCATGACATCACATGTATACTAGAGTACCAATAATAGTTAACTCTCGGTAGAAGAAGGTGATTACCTGTTTGAAGCCCTTATAAGAAGGTTGAGGAAGATCTGATGGATTTAGGTATGACTAAGGAAAGGTCAAAACAATTTATTGGTATTGGAAATATGGGAAAATTATTGTTCTATCAGCAAGTTCACTTATCTAAAGATTTTCTCCCGACCAAGGAGAAGAGACTACTTAATCCTCAGCACTCATTTTATAAACTATGAACCATTTTTAAAGTATTTTGTTTACATGGAGTAACTCTTCAAATTCCTTGAAGAATTCTAAGATGAAGTATAATCAGATAGTATTATGCAATAATAGATCAAATGCCAAATTTGACAGAATTTAGGTAGTGCTGCCATCTTGTGAAATAATTTGTAAGCTATCTCCAACTTTTTCCCCCACCTCTGTTATGGGAGTTAATCTATTGAAGAAAATCCTACCACCATTATACCCTGGAGTTTTTTCCTGTTATGCAATAGAACAATAAAAAGAATTCTATATCTATTTAAAGGCCAAACTATTGGTGGTTTTTGTTCTCACTAACAATTAGCAAGACTTTTACTTTTGAACACTCAAGGACTTGCTGAACTTATAATTCCAGTACATTTTTGAAAAATTTATAAACCAAATGATTTGTTTACAAGCTTTGATGGGCTAAAGACAAACACTGACAAGTCAGACAACCTCTCAACCAGCATAAAGAGGATGTAGGCCTAGTGCTGTTGGTTCAGGGCTACAGTAACTGGCCTTGCCTTGGATTTTTTTTTTCAGAGAAGCTTGAAATTGTATGGCCTCGGGAAAAACCTATTTTTGCTCCAAAATACCTTGCTATAAAATCAATACTACATTTTTTTACTTCAGATATCTAAGAACATTATCAACTAGTAATAGACAATAATAGCAAAGATAACATTTATGGGTATGGTGGAATATTACAATTTAATGTTGAAGAAATGTACTGTTAGCAGTAAACACTATAAAGTTTAATATTTGCTGCAACAAAATAGTAATAATACAAAACAATGTCTAAAGTCATATTTAGTAGAGTATTTTGTCCATTACTAATGAACTGGGTTTAGTAGTGCATGGTCTTTATCTTAAATACATTAAAGCTGTGCCAATATATTTTTTGTATAATATTTACAAAATTAACTTTTAAACAATATTCAACCTTGTGAGTTAAAGTTATAAATAAAAGAAATAAATACAAATAACAATTTGTTAAAATATTATAGGTTATGTTCCATTTCTTTAATTAAAGCTACATGTTTGTGATAGAATCACTGTTGATGATGACAAAATGTCATTGAAATGAGTTTGAAATTAAAGCTTTAAAATTGTGTTGTATATATTTCTTGTGTTTATAATCTCCACTTTATTCAATTTTTAATTATAAACCATTATTCTAAAGTTTTTTTGGTTTCTGACCAGTCTTAGAACTATAAAATATATTCAATTTCTTAGGCTACTCTTCCTAATAAAAAGCTTCCAAAGTAAATTTTGAAATGGCAAATCAGGATATTGTCAGGTTAATAATGTACACTTTTAATTTCTAATATTTTACAAAATAAAGTGATTTCGCTGCATATTTAGAATGAAAACCAAATAAAAAGTAAAACCTTATACAATGTTTTGTAGAATAAACTACAAGAATTGCTCTCCTGAAAAGTTCGATTAAGTTCTTTATCTGTTTTTGTTAAAGGGATCCTTCTTTGTAGATAGACAGGTTTTGAAACCATCTTGTTACATCACTCTACATTAATCTATTCCTTAGTTATTTTCCAGACAATGGGAAAACATGCAACTATTCTTTGAGCCTAGCTTGGGAGGTTATGTTAAAACAAATAAAAGACACAAAACTCACTAATTAATCAGTTATTGACTCATACCTGTTATAATGACAGTCACCATAGGTGAGTGTTGCTACTAGTTAGTGAGTGTAACTTAGAGTTTGTTGTATATACTTATATTTTATTAAATAATGCTCCGATTTCTTTCTCAATTAGATCATTGCCATTTATTTGAGTCTTTCTACAGAATTTTCTCATTGTTTTAATTGGAAATAAGGCACTAGTCTTGTTCATTTTGAAATCAGATAAGAGTTGAACAAATCCAACAGATGATTGCCATTTGGCTTGGTTCTGACACACCTGGTTTTCTGGCAGCCTTTGCAACTCAATCAACACATTTGCACAACCTCTTTGTGTTTACATTCAGTGTTGTTTTATATTAATTTTCATCTAAGGTATTTCTCATACTAAGGTGTGAATTCCATTGATAAGAAATATGGTGAGATTCAAATCAAATCTCTGCATGTAATTTACAATATTCAGAACTATTTTGTTTTTTTTTAATTATAGTAATGTGAAGTACAATTTTTAAATAATAAATTTTTTATTTTCAATTGAAATATAAATAATTATAAATTTTATATTAAATTTAATAATTGTAAAGCTTATGAATAATTCATCAAGTAATCACATTAAAATGAATTTGGTATTACATCTTTTATTAAAAAACTAAACACAAATTTGATCTTCATTAAAAAATAAGTAATTTATATTCCTAAGAATCAATTTAATAATCATAATTAATAAATAAATACAGTTTAATAAAAAATCTGTGTCATTTCAATGCTAAATAGTGAGTAAATTATACTAAACTTTATAAAGGATCTTTATAAATTTTGTATGTAGACACTTTTACTCAATTCAATAGAACATTTTAAATAGAATATTAAATACAATTTAAAACCATTTAATAAGATATATTGTTAAAAAAGAAAAAAAATTAAAACAAAACGAAATATGAGTAATGACTTCTGTCAGTCTATTGGCTGACATCTGTTTCTGGCCCTGGGTCTGTCATCACAACCCCACCTAACCTAGTAACACTAGGTTCTGCACCTGCAGAGCTGTCCAACCACAAATACACAACTGTTTTAAATTCGCTGTGGTTTTAGTTCTTCAAAAGAAATATATAATTTAATATAAACCTCCCATATATATATATATATATATATATATATATATATATATATATATATATATATATATATATATATATATATATATATATAGATTTTTTGGACTAGGAGACTGACAGACTTACCTTGGTAAGAGTCCACTCTGTAGTCTTGAAATAGACTATTTCAAGACTACAGAGTGGACTCTTACCAAGGTAAGTCTGTCAGTCTCCTAGCCCAAAAAATCTAAATAATCTTTACCAACCAAAACTAACCTAAATATATATATATATATATATATATATAAAGTTATTGTTAATTGTAAACAATTATTCCACCACTATGTGCAATTATTTTTACCTTATGTGATGAATGTGATGAGGCACCTTCCGGGCATTTGGCCATTGTCAAATCACTAAATTAATTTTCTCTATTTTTCTGGTGTCGTTGTTCGGTCTGTGATGTTGGTATTTGTTGATGTCATATATGTTGTGCCATGTGTATAATGTTTTTGAAAAGTACATAGTCTCTATATGTTGTCTGTTGGTTCATTAAATTGTTGTGTATGTTTTTATAGTTAAATTTTATAAAGTCAATGCAACGGAAAAATAATGGACAACGTGAATATATATATATATATATATATATATATATATATATATATATATATATATATATATATATATATATATATATATATATATATATTTAACGTTATCCATTGTTTTTCCGTTGCACTGACTTCATATTAACTTCATATATATATATATATATATATATATATATATATACACACATACTAATTAGATAAAACGAAAATAAGGATTAAATAAAATTAGCTATGCCAAAGTTTACTAGGTTACTAATACGGACATACTACGTTCCTAGTACTTTCATTTAGCAGAATCACTAAGAGCCTAACTGAAATCTGGAGCAAAGAACTGGACTCTAGTTTCAAGGGCAAAGATTTGACCTGCAGCCCCACTCTAAAGGTTAAAAATGTCTGCTTCATCCCTTATACTTATTCATAGCATGTAATATAATTTTTAAGTAAATATTGTATTTATTACTTTATTTTCTCATATTTTGTATTTTAAATTTATCATTTTGTATATATTACTATTATTACAAATAGTTTTGACTTGAATGTAATTTTTGTTGGGTTTTTAAACAAACGTTTGGATGAATTCACAGTGTATATTTTGAAAGAGGGATTCATTTTTAACCAGCAATATTTGTGGAATTAGATATATTCTTGTGTTTAAACAATAATAAAATATGACAAATATATAACATTTGTTAAATATAAAAATATAGAATATTGACAAAATGCAATTATAATTTTAGATAATTAGCTACTAGTATACTAATAGTAAAAAGAGTAAATTCGTGAACTATCTTTTTTATTTAAGAAATTAGACAAATTCTAAATTTCTTTCTTTCTTTAGTTTGATAAAATTATGCAAAACAAACATGCAAAACTTATGATGAATTTTTATATCCAATATCCCTAGTCAAGAATTAATTCAATCACAAAATATAATCATTGATCAGAACATAGATACACTCATTTAAAAAAGTAGATGAATATCACAGTTTAAAGAGAAAAACCATAGGAAAACTAACAATTTAATACCAAGAAAGAGCATGCTGATGAGGCAATTTGTCACTCAAGCTATGTTATTGCTTACTCTTTGTTTCTAACATCCACCAACTTTCTGGTCCAACTTAAATAATTATCATCACCAAAACCATGGATGGCATTTTGCGAGGCTTGTTAACTATTATCTAATGTCATAAGCAATTATTGAGTGAGTGAAGCTATTAACTTACTACCTGATGTGTTTCGAAACAATCGTTTCATTGATGAACCCAAACCGCAAAAATATTAAATCTGACAATCACATCTATAAAAACATACACAACAATTAAATGAACCTACAGACAACATATGCAGACGATGTACTATTCAAACAAATTATACACGCGGCTCAAGAAGAAACATGTGTGGCGTCAACAAATACCAACATCACAGGCCGAACAACCACACCATAAAAACGGAGAACTTGCACTTAGTGGGGGAAAAAATTGTTTACAATTAATAATAATAACTTCATAAAGTCAGTGCAACAGAAAAATAATGGGCAACGTGAAATATATATAAACACACACATATTCCTTCCAGAAAGTAAAAACAGAAGTGTTTTCATTGCAAGTCAGATTAGCAATCTGTTGTTTTTAGCACACTTTGGCATAAGAGTTTATTATTTACATTTATTTAGTTCTAAATGGGGGTATAATGAGGCAAAAATTACAAAAAGATACAAAACTTAATTTTTACAAATAAAATCATTCAAAACATTGGGTTTGTGTCTCCAAATAATAGTCGTTCAAGATCAATACTTTCCAATCCATTTTGTGGCAATAAAATGTTTTAATAAATTAATTATTCTTAAAAATCAAAGTTCCCAATTTCGTAAGTATAGTAATACCCCATACTTACGCAATAGGTGGGACCGACGATAACTATGTAAGTCGAATTCGCGTAAGTTGGGGTATAATTTTGCATACAATCGCATAGGGATCATGAATTGGGACCAAAGACTAGGTAAAATAATAATTTTAGAAGAAAAATATGTATGTATTAAAATTTTAAATACATAATTCAACAAACAATTATATTATATTCATACATATTGCAAAGAAGTAAGTAAAAAGAAGTTATTTTGACATAGAAGGCTTTATAAAATCGATTAAATTCGTTTGACGAATTGAAGATTTTTTTTCTCTCAGAATTTCTTTGTAACTCGCTAATTTTTTTTTTTTTTGTGGTAGAAATACGCTTATTGTTGGAGTATATGTTTTCCAAAATTTATAAGCCTTGCTCAGTTAAACTAAGGCCTTTTGTCAAGTTTCTAACCGTCAATTCATCTTCTACATCAACTGGGTGTAAAGAATCTTGAGTTTTTAAGGTCTTGCTCACGCATTTCTATGAGTTCATCAATTAATTATCAGCTCCTGGTTGTGTAAATCCAGCAGTTCTTGAACGTCATCATTATCCACTTTTAAATTGAGTTACCTGGCAAAATCGCCGACTTCTTCAATCACATCAGTAATTTCATCAGACTCTGCAACTGATTCCACCTGAATTTCAGTGGCGAAAAAAATAGACACATCTTTTTCCAAACGCCAATTAAAGTTTTTTTGTGAAATTTCAATCCAAGATTTTCAAAGCATCTAAAACATTGAATTGTTTCCAAAAATCTGGTTGTTCTGCCTAATAGCTTCATGCAGATGCGCGATTGATCTTCTTGTGTAATAAGCTTTAAATGTTTTATGGCCCCCAGATCCATCGGTTGAAGCAAACTAGTTGTGTTTATTGACAAACATATTATTTTCACGCTTGTGTCGAAAATAGTTAAAGTAGAAGGATGGCCAGGTGCATTGTCAATTAATACGAATTACTTTAAAAGGAATTTGTTTAGACCGACATTAACGTCCCACTTGAGATATGAAATGATGACCAAACCAGTCCTAAAAAAAAACTGTCACCCAAGCCTTCGATTCGACTTCCAAATCACGGGCAAGCTAGCTTTCAAAATATTTTTTAATACCTTTGGATATTCAGAGCGATAGACTATGAGAGGTTGCAACTTAGTTACCAGCTGTATTTGTGCCAGCCATCAATATCGGCCTTAGGCAGCCTTAAAACCTGGAGATATTTTCATTTAAGAACTGGAAAGTTCTTTTAGGCATTATCCAGAACAGGCCAGTTCTGCGTAACCATGATTTAAAACTGCGTAACTTGGGAATCGCGTAAGTCGAGGTATTACTATATACGTTTCATTACATTTATCATTATTGTAACTTTAATTTTGATCTGTAGTTATCAATGGCCTTTATGTTTAAATAAGCCTGTGAAATAAAAGGTAATGGAGGTACACATTTAGTTCACTCATTTTGTCTATTTGTAACTAATTTTAAGTTTTTGAGGAGTCCTAATAAAAGGGAGTGTTTTCCTCTTTTTTGAAGGGAAATTTTTATATTTTTGGCTGTTCTATTAAAGAATTCTAAACACTCACATTACGAGTAAACATAAGACAAACAGTTTAGTGTGTACAAACGTCTTTAACCATTATTACAAGAACTGTATTTCAATTATGATATATTTGTTGCAGTTCTTCACTTTTAAAGACTTTCATTTTTTAAGCCTCAAATTTTTGCAAGTTGACTTTTGAGATCGACACTACTTCATAAGTAACTCCAACCTTTATCAGTTACTTTTTAAATACTTTAACTTAAATCAGTTACTGTTTTGTGCGTTAAACTTTAACTTTAATCGATATTATTTTGGAGACTTAACTTTTACCTGTTACATTTTTTGTTACCATCCTTAAGTATGATAGTTTTGAGTTCTCAAAACAGACTTAAAAATACCACTATATTTTGAAGGTTTTACATTTTTAAATATAGATAGTTTCCTTATAAATGTAAAACATCATTCCACAATATTCTGATTGACCATATAAAGAAGATGATCGACCAAGGTGGAAAGCCATATTAAGTAAGAGCCCCGCCAGCTATTAGCAAACTTGTGCTAATTGTGTTATACAATAATTACATGTTTCTAAATAATGTCCCAAGAACTAAAGATACTTCTTAACTACATTGTCAAGAGCAATGCATACCTTTATGGTTTGGTAAAATATGGTCCAAAACATCTTTCAGGTTTGCAGACAAACAGTCTTCTTCCCATTAACATGAAAAATATCATAATCCTTGTTATTAAAATCACCTTCTCTTATCCAGAAACAAGTCATATACATTTTTTTAAAAGTCAATTCCTCCTTAAATTAACAAAGAAAAATTTTATTTTAGTTTCTTTTTATTTTATAATTATAACTAATATAAATATGTGTATACTTATGTCAGAATAACAATATTAAATGCCAAAATAGAAAGTGAATTTCCTTTTCTTTTCTACGTATGTTGTGGGACTATTATTTTTTTGTGTGTTACTAATTATACGCTTCCTCTTTTTCGTTACATGCATTGTGTTTCAGTTTCTTCTCTTTCCTTTCACAAACTGTCCGTTTGTGAAGCAAGGTTTAATACCGTTAATCCAGTTTGTTTGTTTATTTTATTCTTTTAATTCATTTTTAAACCTAGAGCATAATTTGTTATTGTATGGTAACCGTGGGAACAATTTAAGGTTGTGCAATAGAGGTTTTAATGACAACCACGTGGGGGCAAAATAAAAAATTCATATGCATCTTTGAGAAATACACTTCTAGCTATGAGAAAGTTGGTCAGTGCCAAATCGCTAGACTTCGAACATAAAGATACTCAGTTCGAATCCGACCTAAACCCCTCAACTATTTATTATAGAATTATTGAATAAATATTTGAGAAAACTGTAATAACATCTACTTTTGTTAAAACTTTATAGGTTATGTTTAATATATATATTTTTTTTAGTTAATTTGATTTGTGTATCTTCACTGAGGATGACGACAAATTAGTCGTTGAAACGCGTATGAAATAAAAAATTTTATATTTGTGAGTTGTACCATATTTTTATTCTTTAATTATAACTTTCACTCACAAGCCAGCTCGAATATTATTTATATTTATATTGTAATAACATCAATTGTCATTCCCTAGAGGTTAAAAAAAAATCTATTTGAATTTGAATGGATGAATAAAAATGTATTTTATAAACAATTGAAAATGTGTACAAGATATATATATATAAGGAGAGTGTGAGCTAATAGAAGGGATTAAAAAAAATGAGTTCGTTATAGTCAGTTTATTATGACAAAACTTTACACAGATTAATTTTACAAATTTTCCTTGTTACAAACAAGCTGTAAAAATATGTATATCTGTTGTTAGAATTAAACAATGTATGGGAAAGAAAACTCCTGATGGCTTACATTAGAGCAAGTTTGCTTTTGAGATCTATTACAAAAAATTTATAAAAGGTCTGGTTTTAAGACAAAGTTATTTTCAAAAGCAATAAAATCAAACTAAACCCAAATTGGTTGGATTTGTGAAAAAAATTAAGCATGGGGCTTAATTTGTAGCATCCTCTTAATGGTAAATCATTGGTAATATGTATATTAGAATGTGAAATGGACTAACAGCTGCATGCTAAATATCAATGATCACTCACAATGGTAAGAAGGGCGGGGGGGGTCAGTATAAATACTATCCTACAAACATGATAAGGACTGTCAAAACACTGACTTGCATGAGACAGTCATATTAAATAAATTAGCTTTGGTATGAAACAACAAACATTCTGGAAATATGTGTAGACATATCTGATGCAGAAGCTGTTGATTTATCAAACATTCTCAATATGTGACATGTTTTCAGAAGTGGTAATACAAGCAAGGCTAACTGGATAGTTACGTGGTCCGCACTATCGATTTTGTTGGAATTAAAAAGTTATAAATTTTGAATGTAATATTTGAAAATAAATTATCACATTTTGTAATTTTTCTAAACTTTAGCCTCTTTATACAAACTGAAGGCAACACATAGGATTTGCCTCAATATAGTATTTTTTAAAAATAATTTTCAATAATTAGAATGCAAAAGTGCTGCTTTTTAGGTACGATTCTGTATTTGACAAAATATATATTTTTTTAGCATTAATGTGGAATGGTTTCTAAAATGGAACTCAATCCATTAACCGTAAATTAAAATATCTGGAAACTGAAAAATTACAAAATTTATCAAAAATATATTTTCAACAAGCAGGTAAATTTTCAAGAAGGATTTTGTTTCTTTACAGTTTTTCTCTCTCTCAAACTTCACAAAAGTACAATTACATCGTTACTATATTTTTTACAAGGAAAGAAACGTATTAAACAAGAAGAAAATATATTCAGCAGTAATGTAAATTAATTAGTAACACTAAACAGTAATGTCAGCACAGTAAATAGTTGATGGTACATTATTAGCCAAATAATTTAAAACTGAAAAAATGAGAGACAAGCTCTAGATTTATTTAGTTATGCGTATAAATAAATTATGTTGAAATAAACCCTATTAAATTACACTCTGTTATAATAGAGTACACAGATTCTCCATTCACCCTGACCATGAGTTTCATAATTCAAGGTTAGCAATTATATTGTTCTTGCAGCATTTAAAACGGATTTGTAAACATGACTTAGGACTCCACCTTCCCTTCCTAGCTCTTATTACAGGTTGAGCATTCCAATTGAAACTTCAATTTGGGCTTGTACTTGGGCAATATTGATTATTGTATATATAAAATAGGATATAATACAATAATGTAGGTATACAATAGAGTCTCGATAATTCAAAGTAGATGGGACCAAAACCCCCTCGGATTAATGAAAATTCGGATTAGAAAAATTGAAGTTTTAATGAACCCTAAAACTATAATTAAAAATGCGCTAAGTAAGTATATCATAGAACTTTATATGAACATTTCTTGGAAGCCCGACTCATTTCCTTGCATACCGTATTGATATAAACATTTCTTGGAAGCCCAACTCGTTTTCTTTGCATACCGTATTGATATAAAGATATCTTTGAAGCCCTACTCACTTCCTTTCCATACTGTATTGATATAAACATGCCTTGGAAGCCCTACTCATTTTCTTTGTATACTGAAATGATATAAATATTTCTTGGAAGCCCTACTCATTTTCTTTGCATAGCGTATTGATATAAAGATATCTTGGAAGCTTTAATCATATCCTTGCATACCGTATGGCTATAAGCATTTCTTGGAAGCCCTGCTCACTTCCTTTATACAGTATACCGTATTGATTTAAAACATTTCTTGGAAGCCCTACTCATTTCCTTTGCATATTGTATTGATATAAACATTTCTTGGAAGTCCTACTCATTTTCTTTGCATACCATATTGATATAGAGATATCTTGGAAGGCCGACTCATTTCCTTGCATACCGTATTGATATAAACATTTCTTGGAAGCCCTACTCATTTTCTTTGCATACGGTATTGATATAAACATTTCTTGGAAGCCCAGCTCACTTCCTTTCCATACGGTATTGATATAAAGATATCTTGGAAGGCCGACACATTTTCTTTGCATACTGTATTGATATAAACATTTCTTGGAAGTCTTACTAACTTTCCTTACGGTATTGATATAAACATTTCTTGGAAGCCCTGCTCATTTCCTTTGCATACTGTATTGATATAAATATTTCTTGGAAGCCCGACTCATCATTTTCTTTCAAATAGATAAAATAGGCTCAAATAGAAATAGGCTAGAGTATAACGGAAGTCCGAAATATCAGGACGGATTTTCAAGACTCTTTTGTATAAGCAATGGTTTGAACTGGCACGTATTAGGGAATGCATTATTGTAATTATCTATGTATTCAACCATTTCTCAATAATTACTGATGAATAGACACCTCAGGAAGTGTGTTTGTGAAAGTAGGAATACAGGTTAGAATTATCTAAGGCAATACAACATCCAATAAAAAATAAAACGAATAAAAATATTTATACAAACATACATTACAGAACACAAGGATAAGCATACTCTAACAATACAATTGACTTAATATTATGTTCTCCAAGTAAAGTTTACAAAAATATTTCAGAATAAATAACACTCACAAACAATTAAAAAAAAACTGTTTTACATCAGTCACAAACAAGTCTTACATCTTATATTTTGTATGTCTTGTGTTTACATATTCTTTTAAAATATTATTTAAAATGGAAAATGGCAGCTCCGCACCTATAGTTTCAACATTTCTACTACAAGGATTCTCGTGAACCTGGCAATGTTTGAATGATCATCTTCCTTTTTGAATCATAGACAAAGTGATTGGATTCAAACAGCTTGCTTTCATAGAATGGCCTTAAATCGAAAATGTTGATTTGTTTTGCCTGCAAAGAAATTTATCGTTAATTGAACATAAAAGTTTAAATAATTAGTTGAGGCAAAATATCTATTAGTACCTCAATTTTTTAAAGACTAAACAACTATAATTTAATCTCACCTATTAAGTTTTATAAATTAGAGTATGTTGAAAGAGCCTGAAAACAATACTTTTCTGTCTAAAACACCATTAAAATGTTCTAGGTTTTCCAAACTTGATGAAACTTTTTTACATCGAGAAAAATAATATTTGTAACTAGGGATGGGCCGATTCCAATTCTCGATTCCAGGAATCGTCGATTCTAGATAGTATCGAGGAATCGTCGATACTCGATTCTTCATCATAAAAGTGTCGATTCCGATTCCTATTTTGTTAACTATTAAGATATGTGTGTGGAGTAATTTATTGGAAAAATAATTAATTACCAACTATATCTTATTTATGTATTGGTTGATTTGAATGAATTAAATGATTAAAGTAAACGAAAATATAACGAAAATATTATTATTTATGAAGCAACTGCAATCAAGATCGTAACCATTTCCGGTCGTTTGACATAGCTCCTCTCTCTCTCTCTCTGAAGAGCGGGTTCGATACTCTCTCTCTCCCCCACGTGTCTTACTGCCACTGATTTATAGATGTCAGAACAAGACACTAAAAGGAACAGTAAAAACTCGATTAACCGTGGCCATGATGGTTGAGCGAATAGACGGATAACAGAAACACCGTATTATTCCTCCAAAACTTAACCTCAATAAATTATATTATAGACAGATATCACTCTCACAGTAATGTAATATATTTCGGAGCGAAAAGAAAATAAACACGATTGTAATAGCAAATGAAACTATTTATTACATGATAAACAGATCCGCACAGTAGCTAAAAATGTAGCAAAATAATGTACAGTAATATAAACTTACAGATGAAATAGTTCGTGTAGTTTAACAAACAAAGCGAACGCGTTACTGTACCTTAATACATTAGTTGCTGGCCACAATATCGCGTTTTCATAGAGAATTGCCAAAATATTTTAAGCTCATTTTTAAATCATGTGTTCTTATACTTTGTTCCCCTATCATATCTAAGTATGAATTTACGTTTCTCATCATAATATTTATAAAAATACGTGTCGGACCAACTGGCCCAACATAGTTTTTCCTACCGTAAATGAAACGTAAATAAACTCCGTAGGACCAATTTACCCGACATTGTTTTTGATTTAATTAAATTTTATTATCTGTTGAACACTGTTTTTTGTGTTTTGTGTTAGCAAGAAACAACAAAACCATAATTTCATGTCCCAGCTACCCAAATAATAAACTGACTGGTGATAAAAGTGTTTTTGCGCCTATCACTAAGACGCGTAAATGTGTCACATGTGATTGATTTTTGAGTTTATAAATATTTTGAATATAGAACTAAAGTGTAATATATTCTCTCTCTGATAAGTAATGCTACAGGTCCAGTAAATACTATCCAAGATTCATATTAAGTAAAAGTTTTAACACCAAATAATTTACTTGTTAAGGAATTTACGTTATAATTTACTTCCTAGTAAGGATGAGTTTATCTAAGTGTATCAATGTTTGTACTTAATTTTCACAAAGTCCGTTTTTAAGGATTATTTTACAACTAAATATTTAGTCAATATTTCCGACTTACTCTTAAGGTTTTGTGAAATTTTGAAAACAGTAGTGAAAATCATTACAATACGTTATAACAAATATGTGTGTCGGTCCGTAACTACGGACAAAAAGCTCTTAGAATAACATCATGTTTTTAATCCCGTCGGCGTTTATCTATCAAACAAAAACCATCGTAAATACATCTGTAAGTAGTGTGAAGCTTGTTGTTAAATACTGTGCCTTAAGTTTTCCAAAAGTAGCAACAACAGCTGAGTAGTACTAATAAACATAAAGCGTTAAGAGGCCCGACGGTATTCGGTTCAGGGTACTGGCCGTCACTTCAATTCGATGACGGTTGACAGAAACTGACGGTGGAAAACCACATAATTTATCAAATATGAAAAATCACTTAAACAACATTCATTTTGCCCAAATTTATCAACAAAAAAGATCTATACATGAAGAAACTTTATCCTCAGACACAGGACCTACAAGTGATAGTCGGTTAAAAATCAACTGGGATTGAGTAATAAATACATAATAGGCCTGAATCAGTTGCACTTGTTCCAGACACCTGCAGAAAAAAAGGTCCCACCAGATGTGGAGAAGGTATGCCCCACTAATCCAGAATGTTGAGGAAGAAGGTGCCCCAGGGGAATTGACAGTAGAAGAAGAAGTAAACAATTATCTGGGGGAACCATTAGCCAGTCCAGATTGTGATGTTGGGAAGTATTTGGCAGTACAAAGTGCCAAATACCCTCATTTAAATGCAATGGCAATAAAATACCTGTCTGCCCACTGGCGACAGTGTTTTCTGAAAAACCTTTCTCAACTTCAGGAGCAATATGTGACTAGCGATGAAACTAGCTTGACCCACAACGTGTTCAAATGTTTGTGTTTTTGAACAGAAATGTACATTACCTGCCAGATTTTTAAATATTAAAAACTATCCTATTTGTATTAATTTTTTACTTTTTATGATGTTCGTTTGTTTTTAATTTTTGTTTTGTTTGGGAGACAATGTAAATAGGCTTAGGAATTTTTTCAAACATCATAAAATAAGTAAAGTTCACATTTTTAACTTTAAAATAAGTCATTACTTTAATCTGATGTTTTTATGTTTAAAAAATTCCTATTGATAAATCAAGGTTGAAGGTTTTGTGTAGCCTATTACATTAAAACAGAACTTTTAAAAGGTTTTGCCATATGACCAAAATGTTAACTAATTTAATTATTAGAGAACTAGAATGTAAGCTAATATAACTTGAAAGAATCGAGAATCGAGAATCGACTAAAGAATCGAGAATCGAACGGAAAATTTTAGAATCGGAATCGGAATCGAAAATTTTAGGAATCGGCCCATCCCTATTTGTAACACTAATTACAAAATAAATTTAGTCCAAAATGAACTTTTAGTTAAAAATAAACCTTTTTTAAAAGAAAACTCTCTGTTGTGGTTTACCTTATCTATTAAATCCTTTTCATGGATCTCGATCACATTGATGTCTACTCCATGAATACCTCTGATGTAAGTCATTTGGTCGAGGGTCATTTGCCTCAATATGTAGTACAAAAGTTCTGTTGTGTCTTTTTTGAATGAAAGATATTTTTGGAATGTCTGGAACAGAATAATTGAAAATTAACTACAATTACACTAAACATATATTTGATTTTATAAAAAAAACAGGATAACTTTTTAAGTTGGTTAAACATTAAAAATATACAAAAATCATACACAACAAATATTATTTAATGTAACAATGAATGTTAAATTAATACAGTAGAATAATTGAAGTTTTTAGAAAAATTATCAACTTTAATTAATTACTGTATGCAAGTTTTAAATGACAGAAAATTTTTTTTATTAATTATAATCTTCTCCATCAGAAAGCAAGCTGCTAGATAGGATTTATCTTAGTTGCAGTTTATAATAAATAAATTGTAAATAAAAAAAATATATATATATATTATAAGCTCTGAGCTTTTTCACAAACAATTGGAGCAGTAATTGTGTTTCCCATAGAACGTTGTGGCAAAAACCTCTTAAAAATGTCAGAATTCAATGTTTTTTTGCCTTCATTGATTTTCTTGAAGACTTTCATCTTCATATCCAAGCACTTACACAAAGTGTGGGTTTGCTCCTTTTAATGATTGAAATCTTAGATTTTCCAACACCGCACATCTCAGCAAACTGTTTATCTGTAAGCCCTATATCTAATTGACCATAATTAGTCTATTGTTGATAAGACAACTCATTTTCTTTCAGAAGCTATGGTGAAGGAAAAAACCTACTTATAAACAAAACAACGAACTGATGCAAATCAGAGACATACTGACTGACTAATCAAAATGAATAGTAAGAGTTGGGCCAGGCCGGGCCCCTGGCGACGGACGGGTCATTTACAGTACACAGAAATGGACCTAGATGGTGACTCAGCATCCAAATAATATTTATGCTGTGCCTACACCACCTTCACAGAGAAAAGGTAAATTGCACATGTAGATAGAATCATTATTTTAAAAATCACATTACATTTCCGTTTTTTTTTCTTAAAATCTAAAGCGATTAGGTTAATCAACAATTCAGATAATTGGAGTTCTACTGTACTGTTTCACTAAACCAACTTGATTGTTATAACACATAAACAGGCTATGCCCGTATTATTTGTGTTTGTTTTTTTAACATACCATATTCAGTATTTATTGTTCTTATATTTGTACATAATTTTCAATATATGTTTAAATTAGGATTATTATATGAAAGTTAATTTATCTGGTAGTGATGTTGGTATGTGATTGCTGTGGACAACTTTGAGCGACACGGATAATCCTTTGTCACTCAAAGTTGTCCGCAGCAATCACATACCAACATTATAACCAGATAAATTAACTTTCATATAATAATCGTAATTTAAACATATTTATTGAAAATTATAGCCAAATATAATCTAGGTGGAACCAAGCGGTTCAGAAGACAGGCAGCATCATACCGACAATAAATAAATTTAAGAAAAAATTATATGAAATCTGTCACCAGTATCGTGAAGTTGCAAAGAAATTAAAGGAAATCTAGCTAAGAAAATGAAGTTATGAGAGGTGGTGTCGATGAATTGAATATCATAAAGAAGATTAAAAGTGCTTAATAATGCCTAATAAACACTATTTTTCTTGTATTTTAAATTGTTTATTTTGGACACACTTTATCTGTCAAAATACATTTCCTTTAGAGGCTGTAACTGCAAAAGTCAAGACGGAGAGGCTGTAACTGCAGAAGTCAAGACGGAGAGGCTGTAACTGCAAAAGTCAAGACGGAGAGGCTGTAACTGCAAAAGTCAAGACGGAGAGGCTGTAACTGCAAAAGTCAAGACGGAGAGGCTGTAACTGCAAAAGTCAAGACGGAGAGGCTGTAACTGCAAAAGTCAAGACGGAGAGGCTGTAACTGCAAAAGTCAAGACGGAGAGGCTGTAACTGTAAAAGTCGACAGAGAGGCTATAACTGTAAAAGTCGACAGAGAGGCTGTAACTGCAAAAGTCGACAGAGAGGCTGTAACTGCAAAAGTCAAGACAGAGAGGCTGTAACTGCAAAAGTCGACAGAGAGGCTGTAACTGCAAAAGTCATGACAGAGAGGCTGTAACTGCAAAAGTCAAGACAGAGAGGCTGTAACTGCAAAAGTCAAGACAGAGAGGCTGTAACTGCAAAAGTCAAGACAGAGACACCAATAGTTTTGTATTTATTATTAAAAGACAAAATTAATATTCCTATTTAAAAATTCTGTACAATGTTAGCTTAAAGAACTATTACTAGTAAAACAATTACAGCTTCTGTTTCTATATCTGACACTCTTTACCTATTTACAATTTTAAAATAAAATGCTTTGAAATTATAATCCATGGTTATGTAAAATGATTTTTTTTAAAATTAAATAGGTTTTATCCAATAGTTTGGAGTTTTGGTCTTACATTACGCATAGTTTTCATAACGCTGTATTTCTGTGTTTCTACGAAGCTTTCCAACATCATGCGGATGGCCATGTTTACATCATCTTCTTGGACATAATCTCTGAGATGCATCCTAGCATGAGCTTCAGCCATCCTAATCATGCTTTCTATATGTCTGACTGTAATGGGTAAACTACCAGTTGCCTGAGAAAAATTACAATTATTATTACAAATTTAGAATTTAATAAATAAATAAACTGTAAAATCTATGCCGGGTAGCTAGAGATATTAAGGATTCTATGGGAATTATGATAATTCCATTATGGTTTCAGGAGTTTATTGTAAATCATAAAAATTCTACTTTTTTTTATTCGCATTAATTTGGATGCAAAACAAAATCAATCTTATTTATCTACCACAGTTTATCATTAAGAAATGTGTGCTAGCGATGTCTCTCGGTGGCCAGAATAGCAAGCAATAAGCTCACTGAGTCACTCTGACAGTTGTCTGCACCACACAATGTGCATGATTGACTATATTTAATGAATCATAATTAGTGTGTAAAGCATAAACAAAAAATTTAGTTGAATCATCTGACTCCTAACCCTTCCTTACTCAGTACATTTATTCATTAAATTAGTTTCTGTCTCATATATAACATTGTTTAAATGTTTTCTACAATAAGATGAATTACAAACATTCAATACCCTAGTCAAAACATGCAACTGACAATAGAACTTAAAAATAATAATTCCATAAAGAAAGTTGTAAAAACACTATTAGATGAAAATAAAAATATTGAATTATGTTTACAATCCTAGAATAATATATACAACATGAAAACCAGAAAAAACTAATTGCGTTATTGACAATACCAATAACAAGTACACTGTTCACAGATGGTATTTTGAAAAGCATATGGAATAAGAAAGAAGCAATCATTTTTTTTTATGTCACATGGGATTGGTTTTTATTGTCAGTAAATGTGATACGTTTCAAACAATCAGTATTATGGGACCGAACCAGGTATGTTAGAATCATTGTCAATAATATTTGATACCCATATCACACTCAAATGTAAATACAAGGCAATAGAACATTGAGACTATCACACAAGCAACAAATAAGATACGATTTAATTACTTAGTAAACCACTCCCACACAAAGAAATATTGTGCCAAATGGAACTAACCAATATAATAGCTTCAAGTCAAGCACAGCACACAAAGAATAAAACACATACCTTTGACAGGAGCTGAGCTCACATTTATGAGGATTTACCAACAAAATCTTTTATATATGTACCCTTTAACTGTTTAAGTAATGTCATGTTTTATTCAAGGTAGCTTTTCGACTCAACTTTTTAATACTGTGTTCATTCTATCTCCAAGTTATATACTACTAATAAAATTGAACTTTAGTAACCTAAAATAAAATCTTAGTCGATCTGTTGATATATGAAAACGGTACTTATGTATTATACGGAGGCCACTAATAATGGTACGAAGCAATGATGCATAAAATTACAACTAAATCTATCCTGACTGGATACTTCATAGGTAATAAATTCAAATAAGTTAACTTGAACCAACACACAAATTAACTGCGGAAAACACGCAAACGTTAGGTTATATTAGGTTTATTTATTCATATTTCAGTTGGGACTACAACATCGAACTGCACAATGTCTAGACATGAATATACCTATAAAGTACCCAGTTAGGGTAGACTGGGTTGTAATTTTACACAACAATACTAAATACCTATATTAAAATATACCTATGAAGTATCCAGTCGAGATAGATTTGGTTGTAGTTTCATACAAGAATACTATATACCTATATTAAAATATACCTATGAAGTATCCAGTCGGGATAGATTTGGTTGTAGTTTCATACAAGAATACTATATACCTATATTAAAATATACCTATGAAGTATCCAGTCAAGTTAAATTTGCTTGTAATTTTATACAACAATACTATATGCCTAGATTAAAATATACTGTACCTATGAAGTATCCAGTTAGGATGGATTTGATTGTAATTTTATACAACATTACTACGTACGTATATAGTGGCCTCCATATAATACATAAGTACCATGAAAACATTTATGATGTTATATTCATACATACTGTTTTCCAACATTATTTGCTTCAGAGCACTACAACACCACTGTCCTTTGACAAATTAAATAATTTAATTTTACCAATATCTTTTTTATGGTGAATAAATACTTTTTTACGTCAAGACAGATATATATTTTATATTTAAATAGCTTATATTTATTAAAAAAAGTTTTAAAAATGTGACGAAGTGTTTTTACTTAACCTGTCCTACTGATTAGAATAAAAATCATATTTGGTTTTATTCTCTGCCTCATTCATGACAGCCCCTTGGTTTTCTACATCTACATCTATATCATTGCAATTAATCATACTTTAGACTTACTACCTTGCTTGTCACTTTCAGAAGTGTGTTTAAATAAATTTTGGAACCATTTATTACTTCTAAACTTTATTACTTAGAACAAAATGTGTCACTTCTAAAACAAACAACAAATAGAACGAAATGACATCTTTTAATCTGACAGCTATAGCATACCAAAAAGAAACATTTGATCCTGAAGCAGGCTAGCAAACTAACCTAATTTGTGGATTACAATACATACTGAGAATACACTTACCATATTTACTAGAATATTCTATAGCAATTAAATAGTACTTCAAGGGATGCTTCGGTTGTGTACTGAGTACTGCATGGAAATCACGAGTCTTTGAATATACGTTAGTGAGTTAAACTCTGTGTTTCTATGTGTTAACGCAAATATAAAAACAGATCCATCTCCTATATTTAGGATAAGCGGGGTTTTACTGTAATTATAAAAAATGCACACTGATCAGACTTATCAGAGATGTTAATTATACCATTACAAAAACTGCCCACTGTCTTGTAGTGTGATCAGCTATCGCACGGACTGTGCAGAAGAGTGATTAGGGAGTTATCATTGCCACTCATCAAGACAGATATGATTGCTGGCGGGTGATAATGTTTTGGGATCTGCTTAGTTTGGAATTCAATGTCAGTAATGAGCGTCTGACGCAATTAGGCGCTATCCAAGCAATATAGCACGGCGTCGAAGATCTACTTACATAAAATACCTTGCCTTGGCTTTTATATTATTCCTCTAAGCCATTTTAAATTGTATTGTACCTACAAGTTAATACTACATTATTGTTAATATACAAGAGTAAAAAAAGTACAGGAATTTTATTATTATGGACCAAGAAAACTGGGAAATATTCAGAAATTTTAAAATTATAACTGAGTGCTCACCCTACTGCCCCCTAGCTTAAAACAAATTATAATGGAATGTGTCTAATCCACCCCCTTAAGGATCTAGATAAACCCTGTTGATATACTAGTTGATTACATACGATTCAATTGTTTTTGTTTTAAGACATTTCCTGAGTTAATAATTTATAGATTTGAAACAAAAAGGTTAGGTTTTAGATATAATAATGTAATTGGACTCACCATTGATTCCTGCCTAAGCTGGCTGTACATTTTGGCTACTTTATCCTGATCCATGTTATATAGCTTTGGATGACAATTTTGTTTTGAGTAAACTATGTATTTCTTGAGCAATTCCTGTGGTATAGTATCTGCATCCGGTACTTCTGGAGTTTGAGACAGTGTGCCTGCATTAGAAGGATGATGTCTGATATGAGAGTCTACCACAAATTTGGCAAGAAGTTGGTCTTTCATTGGATCCACCTCATCTCGAACAACGCAAAGGACATCAAAACGTGACATTATAGGTTCTGATAAATTTACCTGTTAATACAAAATATGATTTACAAATATCTTCTAACCTTACTACAGTTTTTTTTATAATAAGATATTATTCTATTTTCAACCACTAGATTTGTAACTTACATTTTCAGAAAATGTCATTGCAGGATCATATCGGCCACCAATTGGATTAGCTGCAGCTATAACGGAACATCTAGCTTGTAGCGAAGTGACAATCCCTGCCTTGGAAATTGATATGCTTTGCTGTTCCATAGCTTCATGAATCGAAGTTCGATCCTGGTCGTTCATCTAAAGAAAATATAATTGTTAAAGGTTTATCTTTTAATGAAACAACAGTTTTAATGGTCTCAATGCTTCTAAGGAATGTGAAAATAAAATGAATTATCTTGAAGTAACATTATAAATTCTCCTTCCATCTGAAATTAGAGAGAATCTTGGATTAACTTGCAAAGGTTTGAAATAATTTTAAATGATATAAAAACAGAAGTTTGATGCGTTAAAATTATTAATAAAATAAATTTAATTAAGTATAAAACATAGAAATGGGAATGAGTTTACCTTATCAAACTCATCAATTAAGCACACTCCTTGATCAGCTAATACTAATGCACCAGCTTCAAGTGTCCATTCTTTGTTTGCAGGGCTTCGTTTAACATATGCAGTAAGACCAACAGCAGACGCTCCTTGACCAGTAGTAAATACGGCTCTTGGAGCCATTTTTTCAACAAATTTAAGGAACTGAGATTTTGCTGTTCCTGGATCTCCACAAAGTAATACATTTATGTCACCACGAATTTTGTGCTTTTCACCTGAAACATTGTTTATACACGCTCATGAAAATTTAATATAAGCTGTTTTTAAACAATCAAATAGTCTGAAAAAAGCATCAGAAACCTCTTTTTCAATTCCTTCTATTAGTTCCCACTCTCCTTGTTCAAATATTTAATCGTTAATAAAATATTTAAAATTTATCCAATTTTTTAAACTTGTAGCAGACGACACTTGATGTTAATGGTTTTATTCAAATAATTATTCATTAATTAAATTTAATAACGAATTATTTTAGTTTGATATGGAAGAAAAACTTTTCACAAAATGGGCAAGGTATGCAATATAGCTAATTCCTCGCATTTAGCTTAAAATAAGTGACAAGATATAATTTCATAAAACAGCTGATTTTATCTTATACGTTATATCACTTTAGTTATATTAATTGCATTATTTAATAGAAAGTAACTAAAATAATTTTTTTTTTGCCTAAATAGGAATTGACTTTAAACATTTTTTGTTTATATATATTAATTGTTTCCATTCTGAAAACACAGATTTAAAAAAAATGTACAATACACAATGAAGTAGTACAATTTTTTTTTTTTTTAAATCAATTCCTACTCAAGTCAACAAAGAAAAATTTCTATTTTAGTTTCTTTTTATTTTATAATTATAGTGAATGTATATACATATGTCAGAATAACAATAATAAGTGTCAAAATAGAAAGCCAATTTTCTTGCAATTTTCCGTTTTCCTTTCCATGTATGGTGTTGGACTATTATTTTTGTTTGTTACTATTTATAAACTTTCTTGTTTTGTTCACTTAAAACGCATTGTGTTTTAGTTTCGTTTTGCTTTCCTTTCGCATCCATTTGTGAAGCAAGGTTTGATACCGTTAATCCGTTTTGTTTGTTTTATTTTATTCTTTTCATTCATTTTTAATCCTTGAGCATATTGTGTGGTAACCATGGCAACCATTTAAGGTTGTACAATGGAGATTTCGGCAACAACCAGATGAGAGCAAAAGAAAAACTCATATACTTCTTTGAAAAATACTTCTAGCTATGAAAGTTGGCTCAGAACAAAAACGCTACTTCAAACGTGAAAATAGTGGGAATCCGGCCTAGATCCTCAAATTTTTATAATTCAATTATTGAATAAATATTTGAAAAAAAATTGTATTAACATCAATTGTCATACACTACAGCAGCGGTTCTCAACCTGGGGGGCGCGCCCCCCTGGGGGGGCGTAGAAGAATTCTAGGGGAGGCGTCAACAAATTTTAAAAAAAATTGAATTTGATGTTGGACACAAACACACAATCATTGAAATTTTTTTATAGCTTATAGAGCTATAAAGCTCTATTTCTTTACTCAACGAACTTTTCTTCCTTTCCAAAATCTCGTCGATGATACCCAAAGTTTTCCAAAAGACCTAGTAAATGAAATGAAGGACCTAATATCTGAGCATTTGTTGTCTCTGAAGAACAAAATCGGAGCCTATTTCCCAGATATAAGCTCGGAAAACTGGGAATTCAAGTTAACAAGAGACCCCTTTCAAATCAACATTGATATACTTCCTGATCACATTCAAGAACAAACAATTGACTTGCAATGTGATTCCAAAGCTAAATTGGATTTCCCAAACATGGATCTCGAAGATTTCTGGCTACTATATCTTCCTGTTTACCCAGAAGTACCAATGGAGGCAATCAAGTTGCTTGTACAATTTTCATCAACTTATCTATGCGAGACAGGATTTTCAGCCCTGGCAAATATAAAATCTAAATATCGAGCCAGACTAGATATGGAAAGTGACTTGCGGTGTTCTTTGTCAAAATTTCATCCAAACATACAAAAAATAGTTAACGAGAAACAATGCCAGCTCTCACACTAGCACTACAAAAGTAGCGAACATTTTTCTGGTTATTACTTAAACATAATGTAAGTAAATTTATCATATATAAGTCTAAATTAACTTAATCCGTGAAGGGAGGCGTGACCTTACACCAAAGTGTGAAGGGGGGCTCGGAGCCTAAAAGGTTGAGAACCCCTGCACTACAGGTTACAAAAAATATTTAAACGTTATTGGATGAAAAAAAATGTATTTTATTAATGATTGAAAATTTGTATACAATATATATCAGGAGAGTGTGAACGAATAGAAGGAATTTAAAAACAAAAATATACTAAGAAATGTTTTCTCTTTTAGTAATGCTATTTACTTGATTCTTGAAAAAAAACAGCAATGAATTTTCCTTAAGTTATAATTAACAATACATTTAGATATAATGAAAAGTACTGAAGAAGTAATATCTAACCAGAGAATTCTTGTAATTAATATTTACTTGCAGTTTAGAAGACTTTCCTATAACACATACACTCCTACACATGTTAGTAGACACTTGGTTGGATGCAAGAACTATGTCCCTCTTGTGGGAGATCGCAGTTGTAGTGAAGCCACCAATATGAAATTTTGTATAACGAATACCAATATAACAAAATTTACAGTTTAATGAAATCGTGTTTTGTTTGGCTCGACATATAAATATCTCAAACAAAATTTGAGGTCTTTTTTCCCCACTTTCCACAAAAGGTTTATTATTGTGGTTTACTAAATCTGATGTAGGGGCAACAGTACAGATGTACTAGCGCCTGGTAGGGGATCTATAGTAGGGAGCAACATTCAGATGTAAGAATATTGTCAATATTTACAAAGTCATTATCTTCATTATCACTAAATTAGTCCACTAAAAACTGATATGGAGAGAATTACACTAATATTCATTGTCTCTAACAATCGCTCTCACTCACTTCTAGTGAAAAGACCACCTTCGTTGACCACAGATTTTCCATGTTGGCACACAACAAACATCAGCTATTGACCGACACTGAGTAACAACTAAAACTTACGAGTCTATCCTGACTAGAACATCTGATAAAAGGACAACTTATAGGTTAAAAATATTTATATTGATCTATGCTTCGAGTTTTGAGAAGCGATAAATATCTTTCAGACAACACAGATGACTAGTCTTGTTCATAACATATCAAAAAATACTCTCTAGAAGCAAACAAACAACGATGCGAATCATGATGAGCGACTTGACATCTGTATGCCGTGACGAACATACTTATACATGTCTTGTATAATGTGTCGTGACGAACATATTTTATCAGTTAAATGCAATAGTTAATTCAGAATATCAATGTAGAAACAAAAAAACATAACCTCAAGTATTTAATATATTGATAAATTTAGTTTTAAACACACTGGCCGATCCATTAATTCTCTTATACCTTTTGAATTTTGTTTTATATTAATTCAAAGTTCAATTCAGAATTTAATTGTTAAATTTCAGCTTCAACAGACTAACTGTTGAAGAAATATAGAAAGATACTTGTACAGTTAGATTGGATCTTACAACTTCATTCACATCTAAATAGGAAGAAAAAATCTACAAAGCAAATATGAAATTATAAATCAATGAAGTTTATAAGTAATTGTGCTTTAAACTAGCTTCTATAACAACATACCTGGGTTTTTCGCTTCTCCACCAAACAATGCCAGTGCTAGACCTCTTTTTATATAATCATGACCAAAAATAGAAGGAGCAATACTATTTACAATTCTTTCTCCAATACGATGATCCTTTGATAATTTTAAAATTGTTGAAACATCTTCATCTGTTAATGACTGAACAATCTGTTTGCAATCCTTAACTATAACATGATTGGCTAGAATGACTGTTGCGAAAACTGGGAATCCGTTTTCAGTGTTCAAAGATCCATCGTAACTAAAAATGCAAACATTCCTATTGTTAATAATTTATGAACAAATTTATTAATTTCACAATTAATTTTATTTACATTAATGTGAGCTGACTGCTTTGTTTTAAATAGCAAAGCTTTGTGTTAGAGCTAAACTAGATAAAACAACTTAAAACTAAACTAATTGAAAAAAAAATATTGAGTAGCTCATGATTTTTAGTATTATATAAATTAGAGGATGGACTTAACAAGATAATTGGTTTATAAACCTGAAAACATTATGAAATAACTATTTAATTAATGCAAGAGAGAAATTATATCAGTCATGAAACTAAAATGAGGTTAGATATATTAAATAGATAAAACATAGCTTGAACCCTGCATTCTGAATTACATTAGTCAGAAACTACAAAAATATTCTCATCTGTCAGAAAAAGAAAATTATCAAAAATATTAGTTTTTTTTATTACTGAGGAGTTTCAATTGTTCGCTAGACAAAATTTACAGCTTAACATATTTTCAAAAAAAAAGGTAAAAATTAAAACAAATTAAAGAAAGAAAATAATTGTTAATAGTGTTCTGAAGTGAACTATATCAGTTACGAGAATGCAAGAAAATTAATCACGAAACCAAGATGTTTTTCAGCATAGTTTGAATGAACAATGATAAACAAAATACTGTCATTTTAAACCTGCTTTAGAAGCAGCACTCAGTAAACAGTAAACAAAATCTGATTTTTGTTTAGTAGCTTGAGTAGATAAGTAAGGTTATTTGGCATTAGATGACATTTTTTTATCTGTTATTTCTAAATTAAAGTAAACATTAAAAGACAAAAGTATTTCAACTGTTTAATTTTCAATGAATTTTTTAAACATTATAAACAATGTTTCTTGCGAGAAAAATTCTTTATTTGTTAAGTTTTATTTAAATTTTACACCAGCAAATTACAGAACATAATACTCTAAATTCTGTGTCAATTTACCTTATGATAAAATAACATTAAGCATTGACCTCTCGGTAATTCATAAAATCTTGTAATTTGCAGAAGACTAATATTTTTTATTTAGGATTTTCTAACAAATATATTAGGACAAATGAAAATCAAGCAACATTAAAAAACAACCAATAACAAGATTAATTAAACTATAAGATACATTTTTTTTATAATGTTTCAATGTGAATTTCCCAAAGCAAGCAACGGATGTTACTTGTCAAATCATTGGCCCTTATTTACATTGCATAATCTGAGCTTAACATGCCTCTGACCATAAAAAGTTGTATTTTTTTAATTTAGCACTTCTACTTTTTAGAGAAAATTACCTATTTGTGTAAGTACCAGTGACATCAATTTCATCTCCAGGTTTACAACGATCACACAGGTCCGCCAACATTATACAATCTTTTGAACGTGGAATCCGCCCAGCAGGAATACGGCCTGGGGATTCTTGAATTGTAATCTTTTGGTAATTTCTATAAATTGTTTGTTCCATATTTACCTGTAAAATTTCATGTAAATTTTTTTACAGAATATATAACTCATACAAACAAAAAAAAGACAAATCATTCATAAAATTGAATCAAGTAATCAAGTAATAAAGTAAGAAAAATTCCTGAAAATTAGCATACTATTGACAAGAAAAACATACGTACATGTAGTTAAATAACAGCAAAGACAGTGTAGGGTTATTGATGGTATCAAATATTTTATTTCTTGAGTTAGTAACTGATTCAGTTATACTCAGTTTGTTCTTTATATTTATAAAATGAGTCCTCTTTTAAGTAAAATTCCCAGAATATTCTACAACTATTCTAAAACCAACTATTATTCAAAAAAATTCCTTCCTTTCACGATCACCATTCAACCATGAATTTTTAAACATATAAGTTTTAAAAAGTTATAATATATTTTCTTTTAGTACAAAATAAATTCCTCTTTGTGACAAAGTGGCAAGATGTTAAGAAGAACCTATGGGCCATAGCATCATAT
Source organism: Prosapia bicincta (assembly GCA_036971475.1). NCBI lineage: Eukaryota > Metazoa > Arthropoda > Insecta > Hemiptera > Cercopidae > Prosapia > Prosapia bicincta. Next base: position 39,327,037 of record JBAIZL010000009.1, on the reverse strand, counting down.
ATATATATCGTGGACATCGGGCCATCGGCTATAGTTAAGCTGGATGCCTGCACGAAGAAGTAAGTAAATAAATTCCTCTTAATCAGATTCTGGAATAATAATTAAACTGTTCCCAAACCATAAATGTATATGAAGCCATCAGTTCAAACTGCCTTAACAGATATCAAAAATAAAACCTTTTAGTTCCTGATGTAAATAGCTGCTGCAATTAACTAGCCTTGATATAAAGCAAGAACAGGGACAATGACTGAGGTGTATTGTTTTTGAAGATCCACATCTATGGGAGGATTGAGGAATTTGTCTAGTGAGCTAAATTACTTTATTCTCTCACTAACCACAGCACACTTAACTATATAGTGCAGACCATGTAACTCTGCACATGGTTTCAGAGATCACACAAGATATGCTGGTGTACTACCACTTCTGAAAACATACTCAGAATGTTCTATACATCAACAGTTCCTGCATCCGATGTCTATACATATTTCAAGATTGTTTGTTATTTTATACCGAAGTTAATTTAACATTAAATTTATCAAACATCGACCCCCCTCTTGCAAGCCAGTGTTGTGACAGTCCTTTTCATGTTTGTAGGAAAGTATTTATACTGACTCAACACTGCCAATCGTGGGTGGATGCCTATCGCGATCCCTCAAGGTCAAACACCCGGTTAAATGATCCACACTATACCTAGTCTGTGAACTATCCCTAGAAAGTTATAATTGTTTGGTTGTAAGACGTTAGTTTTTCGTAGCAAAGGGGTCTAATAAACGAGTATTCTGTAAAACTATACATTTCTGATTATTGTGTGTTTGACTTTTTTAGATATTCCCTTTTGACATTTAACACATACAAGTTTGTGTATAAAGGAGCTATCCTAATGCTCATTGCTGTTTCTTTCATTTGTGTAAAATTTCTTCTCTGAAACATAAAATTGTTTCTTTTCAGGTTTAAACTGGTTAATAAGGAAATATTTAGTGGGTGGAATTTGCCTTATTTGAGCAATTGTTTAGGTAATTTTCTAGACTGTATGCTATGTTCACAAGGTATATACTTGTAGGTTAACGTCTGTTGTGTCAAAAAGTATAAGTAGGGGTATTTCAGAAAGCCGACCAATGAGACTTTCTTAGGTCAGAGTGTGATAGATTTTTAACCGTATAATAAAGATATTTTCTGGAAAAGCTCAAAATGTTTTTGTTACATAATAGCAACCAGCAATTGCTGGCCTACTAGGAAGGTATGATGTTATAAATCTTTCATAGCATGTAAAATTCACGAGTGGAGAGTTTCTTACTATACAGATATTTTAACGATGCTTCTGGAATCTGTTAAGAGTGTCACATGCTCTGAATAGCCATATTCATTCAGACAGTAAACCATTGTATACGGCAGTTGGGTTATATTCATGGGATTTTTATGTAGGACTATCTGAGTTATGTAGTGTCTTCTTCCATATCGTTATCTTTGTTCATGATCACCTAACAATGACAACCATTAAAAAACATCGCATGCCCAATATTTTATATTTTGCCCAGCACATTATATAGGAAAACCACAGGACTGAATATCAGAATGAATTGTCACTTATACAATATTAGTCCTACATATGTTAGAATCACATGTAATTAAAGTATAACATATGTTATGAATTATAACATCACTTTTCGCAATTTGGAAGATTTTTATCCTACCACATTGTTATCTTTCAGAATTGGGAAAATGGTAATTTCATTACTAGCTATATACTAAATCAAAAGAACACTCAAACCCCAACATCAGATAATTTGCTTCATCTTCGTTCCAACAGATTTATCAAATAAGTATTATTAATATAAATATAACATTATAGACATTTTACAAAAAAATAATGAATTATAACCTATAACTTCTAGAGTGCATGTGTAACAGATATCAATGCCTGTCAGTAGCATAACCGAAAATATATAAAGCTTATTTGTAATTTAATTGGATTATACAGAAGAATGACAGACATAAAATATAACAGACAATAGGCAAATAGACAAGGTAAGGTTTAAAAGTTCTATGAATGGTTACCTTGTATGAATTAACTGTTTGCTAAAGACGAAATGTTTAACCCTTAGCACTCGACTGTCGGGGGAGCCCTGCCAAGCGTATATTGCAGTTTACTCGTATGTCGGGGGTCACCCGACACGATTTTCAAATGCCTATAACTCGTCTGCGGCAAAGCCCACGACATTCAATCTTTTCCCCGTTTGGTGCTACACTCTATTGACAATAATGTGAACTAAGTTCAAAATGCCTAGGAATATGTGAGTCATCACAAAATCTAGTTTGCCGCTACGTTGTATGCTGCAAGTAGGTAACAGTTTTGACCGGTTATTTGTTTACTCGTAGTTTGCCGTGGCTTCACGTGCAATTAGTGATTCTGAAATTCTTGATCTTTTACTTGATCCTGATTTATTAGAATGTAGTTCAGTTTCATAAACAAAATAACTAAACCAACAGGTATTTGTAAATATAACCAGTTTATGGGTGGTGTAGATTTAGCTGTTCAATATAATGAAACGTGCAGTTTTACGAGACGAACAAATAAATGGTGGAGGAAAATGTTTTTCTGGCTATTAGATGTAGCTGTAGTAAATAGTTTTATTATCTATAATAACAAAAAAAAGGAAATGACAGAAAATCCTGTCAAACAAAAATATTTTCGCCAAAACTTGGTGAGGGAACGAATTGGTGATATCAGGAATAACCTTATAGTAGTCGGCCATCAACTACTGACAAAGAAGAAAGACTGAATGGGAAATTGCATTTAATCTTTTCCAATGATAAAAGTAGTTCTAAGGATTGTGTAGTTTGCAGTAACAGGAAGATAAAAGGAGGTAGAAGGGAAACAGTTTTTCACTACAAAACATGCGGCAGAAAACCAGGACTTCATCCGGAAGACTGTTTTCAAAAATATCATACTCTGCAAAACTACAAATAAGATAATAAAATCATGTACATTCAGTATTAGTAAATAAAAATAGCTTAGTTTACTAAAATCATGTAAGAGAAAACAGGGTTTTCCATAAACAATAATGCAACCTGCAGGTGAGGAATTTGTCTCAATTTAATTACAAGTGGGGAAGCAAAGCATGTTACAAAAATCCGAGCGCTAAGGGTTAATGTGAGCTTTAAATTACTACTAGGGAAAGACGTAATCCTCAATAAACGCTAATGTGGCTGTCAACACGCAACAGGTTGTTTCTTACTAAACTTTTTGTTTCTTTTTTGGAAATCATGATCTGAGACCATTGAGTTGTTGAAGAAAGCCTATGGCAAAATGTCTATGAAAAAGAAGACAGTGTATGAGTGGCATAAGTGTTATTGTGAAGGCGACTAGATATTAAAGATAAGGTTCAGAGTAACTGTGCAACCTACTTCCACAACAAACTAAAGTATAAAGCCCGTTAAACAAATCATATGTGTGAGCATATAAACAACTACAGAGATTTAAATTAAAATTTATCTTGAGCTTTAAATTACACAAGTGTTTATTACATTCTATATAATGATTGAACACGAATCATGTTTGCTTGACCAAGGTTCTCAAAATGATATGGCAACAAGTAAAAATAAATTAGAGTAACTATGTACAAGAACTTGATTGACATAAGTTATGCAGAAAAAAGCATCTTGAAAAATAAAATTGTGAAAGGGGATGTGACAAGACCACTTGCCCATGTAAATAAAAAACATTGTAAAGGAAAGGAAATTTTTCCTTCGACAAGATATACTTCATTATGAATTTATTCCTCAAAAATTTTTGTGACTAGATTTTTAAAACATTTAGATAGCTAGGAGATTCAATCAGATGAAAACCACTTGAAAATTGAGAAGAAAATAATTGGCTATTACCCAACACTACTTAATTTGAAAAACAGTTGTATAAATAATGGGACAATGGTGTAAATAAAGAAGGGGCAAATTTAAAGCACAATAATCTAACAGAACTGTAAATTATATTAATAAATTGTATGACAAATTATGGAAACTTTCAGAACCTGGCTAACAGACATTAAATGAAGATCACATAGAAATATGTCAAGAACAAGTTTCTATAAATCCAAAGAGAACTTAAGAGTAAAAGTAATGTATTTGTTTTATTAGACTTGATTGAAGAACAAGATAGCATAAAAAGTGGAATTTAAAAAGAAAATGGTTTTATAAATGAGCTATTTACCATGAACGGACCATTGCTCTGACACTCAGGACAGGATCCTGGCTTTACTTCTGCATTCTGAGACTGTACAAAAGGTCCAAGGATGTACCCACATTTATTACAATCATACTTGACAACAGAGAGCTGAGGTAGTACTCCCGTTGTTGCAGTCACAACGCCGTTCGTTCTCACAAGCTGATTTAAATGAATTTTCCTGAAAATTTAAACATCACATCAGATTCGCCCTTTAGAATAGCCTCTTAATCCATAATGATGCAGCCAATACTTTTAACTGTGTTACTACAAATATAAAATCTAATACGTCATGTTAGTAATAACACTAGTAAGAACGTGATGTAGACCAGAATCATCTTGCCTTAGGTTAAAAATTTTGACCAACTAACTAATGTTTTTAAGTAAATATAACTGCTGAAGACCATTTGTTATTACAAGCCGTAGCTTATAAACTACAATGTTATTCTGGAGCTATTAACATGTTCGGTACCATAATGTTAAAAAATAACTATTGGTATAGACTAGCCGACTCGCATATCTCTCTTCTTGGACAGACGTCCCACAGTGTTGCGCACGGGGTAGTTGAAATGGACCGACAGCTCATATTTAGGAGAGACTTTTAGTCCTCTGACAAATCAGTGGTTTACTTTAACGGGTTGATATATTCATATCTGTTAATAGGCATGTCTGACGTTAATGTGGGACATTTGGTCTCTGAGTTATCAAGGTCAATGACATCCTTGTTTATTCCTTCGTGCCACTGAGGCAGTTTTTGTTTTGAATGATCATGTTTTACTAGGTTTACTCTAAATGGCATTTATCAGAAAAGATATAAACGTGTCACAAGTGATGGGGGCCATTGTAAATATTCTATACTGTGTATGGAACTCAAAGTAAACATATTTTGTCTCTATTACAATAATATTTATATTGTCTGTATTTTTTCAATATATAAGCCTATGTAAGCAATCTGCCTAGCATGACTAGCCAAGTCGAGTTAGTTGGGTGTTTGTTGATATAAGCCTTTGTAGTGGCTCTTACGTGGGGCATTCGATCTACGGTAGGATTTTCGTGCTATAGACAGACTGACCATCCTAAGAAACACTAAAATCAGCAAAAAGAAAAATATACATTCAACATACTTCTAGGGTTTTTATGTAGTATAATAACTTATTACAACATTCCACTTTGTGGTCTTTGTGGAAAGATCATATTCTTACTGCCAGTCTGCCGAGACGAGCCGTTCGATAGAGAACGTGTTAAAGGAAAATATTTTAAAAACTGTACTTTTCAGTAATAAAAAATACAAGTAAATTAACATATTATGAAACTTATTACACTTTTGCATATTATGAAAAGAAGCTGTAAGTGCTTCAATGGCTTGAGAGTAATGAAAGTGATGAAAATAGCTGGCAAATTTTGTGTTAAACTAAATGATAATGATCAGTGATAGGAAGAAAAATCAAGCAAAAATTCAAAAGCTACCTTAACATTGCACTATATAGTTTTATTAGGATTTTGGACAAATATTACAATAATGACTTAAAACAGTAGGTTTAGCTATTCACAACAAAATAATATTCATAAAAAATCGAGACTCTACTATACTTGCATAATTCTAATATATTTATATAGGCATATAGATTATTTTGTTTTACCAACTATTTACTAACCTGAATGTTCGTAACTCCTCAATGAGTGGCAATTCAGAAATGCGAACGTGAATTTCACTTGTAACTCTTTCATAACTAGGATAAATATTCAGAACTAATTCTTTGGCTACAGTATCAAATATCTGAATCATTTCCATGGGCGCTTCAGGCAAAAAATAAGCTAAAACATTCTCCTTCGCTGCTAACACTGGAAATTCAACTTCAAAGCTTGAATAATTAAGTTCACACATTCTACGGATTTTATCCTACAAAAAAAAATTTCGATTATGTAAAAGTAGATTACAGGTAACAATGATTTAATCTAAAGTGCTGATCACAAAATAGTAAGTTAGGAAGATATAGTACCTCTAAAATATGTTGTTAACTTTTTGGACATTAAACACAGCACTTGTGAATGTGACTATAGGGTCTATTTACAAACTGTTGATCAACTCTGCAGTCTCAAGATAAGGCCATATAACATTAACGAATATGTAGAGAATGTTTATGTGTTGTCACTTTTGAATTACTAGGGTAGGCTTGACAACTAATAGCTGATGTCTAATATCAACATCAAATATTTTCTGTCTATTGAAATATTTTGTGAATTTACTTTTCGCTTTTTTTAACAGCTTCTGTGTTTATCTGGAGAAAATAGAATACTGCCATATTGGTCCAGATAAAAATACTAGACCAATTAAGCAATATTTTGAAGTTAATTACCAGCACAATATTTTACATAATGGTTTTTAAAATTTTGGTCCACTAGCTAATCGGTGGTCCAACTAACCGGAACTGACTAATAACAAAAGAAATTATTAAATACTTGAATAAACATCACTGTATTATAATTTAATTTAATGACCATATTAAATTTGCCCACTTTAAAAATATTTCAAAATGATTAGTTCTTTTTATTTTAAATCACTGGTTTTTTTTTTATTTTCCACTCTAAGAAATACTTCTGATTCCACTCCAGGGCCCTATATAAAAAAAAAATAGAGTAGGTTCTAGGCCTGCCAGATTAGGTCTGTTTTTTCCCGGCAATCTCCGGCAACCTACCAGGAGTATCCTGGCCTTGAAACATCAAATTGAAGATCTTCCAAAGCATAGACCGAGTCTCTAGAATAGTCTTCTGTTGGGTTTGGGTATCTGATGGTTGGGTGAGGTGTCAGCTGGGTTTCCTAGAAGCAAAAGCAGGGTAGGCCTACTCGGGAACAGAAGAGATCACCTTCGGATACACTTCTAAGGACTCAGAGAGTAAGAGTATACTACTCTAAATCACCTAAATGGTTTCTATGAAAAGGTTAATATGATGAATTGGGTTTTTTCTTAAAAGGTTTGTTTATTTGCATCTCTGGGTTGGAGTTCAAAAGAGTTACCGAGGAACATAGGATTTCTGAGGGCATCATTGACTGGATCATGAGCTCCTTGGAGAAATTAGAACTGTTAATCTCAACAGTGTTTAGCACGTAGTCTTATTTGTTCCATATAAGTGATTTTTAACCTCTAGTAAAACTATTTTTCAAGTGTATAGTGAACATTTTACCCTGTAAATAGTGTGCACACACCACAATTTCAACTACATTTGAACTAAAGGACTATCTCATCAAACCTAAGTTAAAATCCAATTAAATTAGTAAATTTACCAATATAATTAGTGCCATTAGTAATTTTTTCACTACTTTAAAATTTTGTTAATAACCCTTTTGGCAACTCATATAAAGCAAGTTGCCTATAAATTCATATGTGATCTTGTATATTTAACATCTTTCTTTCAAATTCAAGGACTGAACACCACATATATACATTTTATGTACTCCCACACATATGAATATAAATTTATTATACTTATTCCTTACCTTATAGACATATGCTCCTTTTTCATTAACATGATTACGCAAAAAACTCTTAAACCTATTGGCGATTTCTGTACGTGGACCTAACATGGACACCCACTCCTTCACACTGTGACCTTTAGTATCTTCCAGATTTTCTATTGACTCAATCATCTATAAAAAACACATTTTATAAACAAAATGAAGCAATAAAATTGGCTTATTTGAAACAAATTTTTAGAGTGTATTATACAAACCTCTTCCTCTTCAATGTCTCCTAAAGCAGCCTTCTCAGCCATTCGGCGTTTACGTCTAGGTTGTTGCTCGTCATCACTTTCATCTAAGAAAATGTGTTAAAATTAGTACAACAAAAAATATTGACGTAAGTATATATATTTAACCAATAACTTATCATTCATTAGTAATTTATACGTGTACAGTGATATATGAGGAAGCTTTTAAATAACCAATACTCTGGAATAATTGCTTAACACGTTCAGCACAGCTATTATACCGGCACACTCTGGTTCCCTGGCAAGGAACTGAGAGCATGCCGGTGCGCTCCTCGCTTCCCTTCTGAGAGAGGGCGAGCGCACTGGCACGCTCACTCCCAGTCTAATTAAAACTTCTCTAGTGTTCAAAAGTGTTTGTATAAAGGTTTGATTTTTACATCAGGGCTTTAGAAAAGTTTGGAGAACATTGTGCTCGAGTCGTTTTTAAATCGCGACCATCCTAAGTTAATTTTTGGGTGCTTCAACTGAAGTAATGCATATTTAATTTGAGTTTTATGAAAGATTTAATTTGGTTTAACTTTTATATTTTAATGTTTTTTTTAGTTTTAACCACTTAACCCGGCAAAATATCCGGAAAGACAACAATCATAAAAATAAACTAAGCTTTCTGAACTAATGCAAAAATAAACAATAACTGTCATTATTAGAGTGAATTAACCTACTAGAGGTGGGAACAGACAACTGTAAATAAGAGTCATTGAAAAAATGATTGAACGCCCGAAAACTTAATGTGTCATCATAAATTGTAGTAAACAAATGTCATGTAATCTCGGCAATAGTCTAGGACATGACATATGCATTATCTATGTCTGCATTTACATTATCGATCTTTATTGTTTTATGAAACACATGACACCAGCAGAAACAAACATTTCGAGTTAAACATTGAGTGTTTAGTTTTAGTAATAGGTAATTTATATATTTTTGTAAATTATCTTTTATTCTGTCTTTTTTATTGAGTTTTATTATTTGTCATACAGTATTTCATCATTTGTATTAGTTGATATTTTATGCAAATTTCCTTTTTTTATTGTAACACGATTAATAAAACAATATTTTAATGTCTAATACACTGTTTTGATGTCCCCAATAAACCTGTATATGGTAGAAATAAAATTATTGAGATGAAAACAACAGGCACCATAGTTAGATGCAACGACAAGCTATGCAACCCGCATAGCATTTCAATAATTCCACTGAGAGGGACGGCAAGCTCACCGGCGATTTTTAAAATTAAATAAGATTCAAAAGAAAGATACTTTAATACTTAATGATTTATGTAGAGTCCAACTAACAGGATAAATATTATAACAATTAAGGTATATTTTAACATGGCATGAATTAAGCTGCAATAACATACTAATAAATGCTTTTGAAGGTTAAAGTTTATTACGTAATGTTTACTGAACTTATTTATTGAGTATGATATACTGTTTATGAAATTCCTAATATTTAAGCAGTAGTTTGTTGCTCTGTATTCTAATATATTTATAAAAGAAGTCTAAATACGGACTCACCATACAGAAGATCTCTGTCTCCACGACGCGTTCCTTCTTCTCTATCTCGTCGTCGCATTTCTTGCTCTGCTGCTGCACGTTCACCCAAAGATATATCGGAGTAATCTTGGTCATCCAAAACATCCTGTTCATAACGATCCAAAGCAGGCATTGGACGATAATCCCTATCCGCAAGTGGTTCAAATTGATTATTTTAATTAAGACACTATTACTACTACTGTTTCAATATTATTATTTTTGTTACTTTACTCATAAGTTACCAGCAAAAAGCTCAGTTAAATAAGGTTGATACTATTAACTGAAGTAATAGATACTCGTAAAAACTAGGGATGGGTCGATTCCGATTCTCGATTCCAGGAATCATCGATTCTAGGTGGTATCGAGGAATCGTCGATACTCGATTTTTCATTCATAAAAGCGTCGATTCCGATTCCTATTTTGTTAACTATTAAAATATGCGTGTGGAGTAATTTATTACCAAACAAAATTTATTATATTTGTGTGGAATAATAATTAATTACCAACTATGTCTTATTTATGTATTAGTTGATTTGAATGAATTAAATGATTAAAGTAAACGAAAATATTATTATTTATGAAGCAACAGCAATCAAGATCGTAACAATTTCTGGTCGTTTGACATCGCTCGTCTCTCTCTCTCTCTCTCTCTCACTAAATGTCAAAACAAAACACAAACAAGTACAGTAAAAACTCGATTAACCGTCACCGTCGGAACCGTGGCCATGACGGTTGAGCAAATAGACGGATAACAGAAACACTGTATTATTCCTCCGAAACTTAACCTTAATAAATTATATTATAGACAGATATCACTCTCACGGTTGAAGGTTTTGTGTAGCCTATTACATTATAACAGAACTTTAAAAGGTTTTGCCATATGACCAAGATGTTAACTAAATTAATTATTAGAGAACTAGCATCTAAGCTAATATAACTTGAAAGAATCGAGAATCGACTAAAGAATCGAGAATCGAAAGGAAAATTTTAGAATCGGAATCGGAATCGAAAATTTTAGGAATCGGCCCATCCCTAGTAAAAACTAAACAAAAATATTCTCCAATTGGTTATACAGTAGAACTTGAAAAATTTGAAGCTGAAGGGATTAACAAAAACATTCGAATTAACCTAAAATTCGAAATATGAAAGTTGGAGGGTACCATTTCAGTTAAAATAGTCTAGTTTTTTTTATCTACGACAACCGTTTCAGCAGTTTTCAGGAATCATGGCACTGATCTAAGCATAGGCATAGTGGCTAAGTTTTAATTTATAAAACTAGCGGGTCAAATTATATACGCACAGCGGACACTAGGGCGGGTACGAATTAAATTTCTTTTGTCAAATTAGTTGTAATTAACTACAAAAATATTCTCACTTATAAAGCACTAAATATTGTATTTTTCATACGAGTCCAATTTTTATTATGGGTACTTCGCTATTATGGCTCATTTCGTATGTGAACAAAAATAAATTAAGTATACAAATATTTACACTACTGACCGGCACAGAGTAAAATCTATACTGAGCTTCTCACTCCAGTTGACAAAAAAACTGCTGAAGCGATTTATTATGTTTAGACGTCTGACAGAAGGTCAATGAGACATAGATATAAAGATAGAGATATTCTGTAAGTATCGAGAGTTTATAAATATCCCTTATAAAGCACAGACGTCTAGTATTGTGGGTGACAAATCAGGAATCAAACACTCTTACCAATAACAACAAACTGATGACCAAGCAGAGCAACAATCAATAACTGATTTTCCCGACACAGCTTACGCTCCAAATCCCGTGATCTCGTTCTGAACGGAATGAATTGTTGGATCACTGGTGTGCCTGAAATTCGAGTCCACATCCAAACTAATAATTTCAAATTATCCATAATCTTTTTACTTTGATAGCATATTAAGTTCAAGGGACCAACCCAAAACTTCGAATTATCGGCCATTACAAATTAAACACGTTGGAATTATCCAAGTTCTACAGTATTATATATTACGAGTATATGAAAAATATAATTTTTTTAATGTATATTTTAATTTATGTAATTGGATATACCATATTCTTATTAAAACACCTTTTTTTATAAAAGTTTAGCTATAAATTTTCATTATTTTACTTACGCCTCCATATTATCTCCAAATAATTCCTCTCCATCTTCTTCTTCTTCGTCTTCAAGGCCAATACTAAGAGGACCACCTCCTAGCAGTTCACTTTCATCTTCAAATGGCTCTTCTATTTCACGTGGAGGTGATGTTACAGCATCAGATCTGTAGCCTCCACCTCCACCTCTTTCTGACGACTGTGACATTGGAGAAGTTGGGTTGTCCTTAAAAAGGTTAAAAAATATATATATAACTTTTTAATTATTCCAAATATAGTTACACATATCTTTTTTAAAAAAGGAAATGTAATAGAGTCCAATTGATAGAAATAATTGGACTATCAATTAATAATATTCGGACCTAGGTTATCCTAATCCTAAAAAAAAAGTTGAAAAATTAGAGCAATAATTTATAGACAATATAATATTGCATTTACAATAATGCTCTAAAAAATTACTTTACTCATAATTCCTAATTACAATGAAGTGTCGGTGATTACGTCAATAGACGTTAGTAATCAGAACCTATTTTGTAGCGCAAGTTATGAGTTATCATCATAAAGACACAATTTATTATGAGCTTATTGCCCACAAAATGTTAAGTCGGTGCCAAAATTTATACTTAAACTCATATTTAAGATGACAAATACAGGGATTTTACATGATGTCGGAGCACCTTAGCATATAGATTAAAACATTATGATACAAACATAGGCTATTTGAACCTTTTTTCTGTAGACTTATTTTATAGATATAGGAAATTTATTAAATTTATGATTCAAAAGATTTAAGGCGGTATTATCTCATTTTATGTTGCTTAAAACTCATTTATGTTTGGATTACAATTATGTGAAAACAAAAAAATATCAGAGTAGATCTACGTTTTGACTAGTATAACCGATATAAATTTTTGAGATTAAAGAAAGAATTTTAACATTTCAATTCCAACATGTTTATAAATAAACACAGGTTAAGATTATAAGAAAACAAGGTATTTATTTTCCGTTTCCAGGTAACCGATTTTACCAAAAAAATAATACTGGGTGTTGCAGAAAGTCATCAGGAATACAAAAAAAAATTATAAAATCTTTTACTCACGCCCCAAAAATTAGTTTTGATCGAAGTCCCCTTTCTTTGCAGCATCCGTAAAATGTTACTATAATTCTATATTTTTAGCTTTATTTTTTTACTTTGTTACAAAATGGCTTGAAATGTATTTATACTTGCTGTTGACTACCAAAGAATTACAAATTTTGAAAAAAATCAAGTTTAACACTTCAATTTTACACTGCTTTGCTTGTAAGTTCAATTGTTTTTAGAAATAAAAAGTGTGCAAATGTTTAATGCAATATTTTGTTTTGTTCATGGAATAGTGTCTGTCAGTATTTGTTTTGTCTCTTTTGCCCCTTAATATGATAAAAAAAATAAGATGTGTGCGAGTTTCATAATTCTATAGTTTGTGTACTAGGTGTGTTGCTAATAGTGCTTGTTAGTTGATTTTTTTTGCAAAATTTGAATTTTGTGGTAGTCAAAAGCAAGTTTAATTACATTAAAGATATTTTGCGAGTAACTATGTAAAAAAACTAAAGCCAAAATATTGACTTAGTAACATTTTTCATGTGCCATAGAGGGGGGAATTGATAATTTCCAGAATGTTTAATTTTTGTAGAGGAAGTATTTTTTACAATTATTTTTGTATTCCTGACTTTTTTTTACATTAAACTATCTTGTGAAAATTATTATTGGGTTTTTGCAGTCATCAATGATAATGAGACCTATTGAGTATTTAATTGATAGAATACACAAAATCTGTCATTCCAAATTAGTTACATATTTTAAATATTTCAATAACAAAACTGATAGAATACTGACTATTAAAGACTCCTGTAAATTATCATAAATTTGTTGCCTATTGTAACCAAAATCACAAAAAACTACATTAAAAATGCTAGGCTATAATACATGTCAATTTATTACTAAATCAAGTAATCTAAAAACTATCAAATCAGTACTTACTGACATATTAATTTTGTATCTAAATAAATAAAATTTACACAACAAACGGCTAAAATTAACAAAAAGAGTTAAAAACTAATTAAAACAATCCACAACTTAATAACACTAAAAACAATGTGTGCGAGTACCGGGAATATACGACCTTGAAAGTAAGGTTGAGCGGGAAAATGCTATCGCAACATATGGTTATTTCATTGCATGTTTTATACTCTCCATTTAACTTTCGTCATGAAACAAATGACATACTAAAAACATTACACCTGTCACTTTATGTTTATTAGATTTTATAATAACTTTGTCATGGTAAACGTCTAAAGACAATAATGAAATATTATTTTTTCAAATGGTAGATACTAATATCAAATTTTAAATTGGATGAAATTTCAAAATGGTCTAATCTTTAAGTAATTATATCACAATAAAGGTATTAAATTATTTAGTTCAAATATTCAAAGCCTTCTTACATTTTATCTTGAAATTATATTTTTCTACATATAATATATAAATGAGATTTAATTATCTGGCTTTAGTTACAGACATAATATATGGTTATTTCAATACTTTTTTTATACTCTCCGTTTAACCTTTGGTATGAAACCAATGACATACGAAAATCATACTAGTCACTTTATAAACAAATATTCTTTGAGCTTAGCTTGTGAGGTTATGTTAAAAACAAATAAAAACATACACAAAACTCACAAATTATTCATTTATTTACTCATACGCGTTCCATTGACCAAGTCATCATCATCAGTGAGTGTTACTACTACAAACTCTAACTTACAACTGTGAAAGTAAGGTTAGAAACGCGCATGAGTAAATAAATGAATAATTTGTGAGTTTTGTGTATGTTTTTAGTCACTTTATGTTTATTAGATATTAAAATAACTCTGCCATTAGTAATTATCTGAAAACAATAATGAAATATTTTTTTTAATAGTAGATACCAATGTCAAATTTAAAGTTAGATGAAGTTTTAAAATGGTCTATTTTTAATGTAACTTTATCAATAATCACTTTAACATGATTCATCTCCAGTTAATGTGATTAATTAAGATTAACCTAAAGTAATGGACTAAAAAATCCAATAATTTTATCAAATAAAAGTATTAAATTTTTTAGTTTAACTATCCAAAGCCTCCTTACATTTTGTCTTAAAATTATATTTTCTACGTATAACATAAATAAAACCTAAATATCTGGCTCTAGTTACAGACATATTTTACTTACCTAAATGGTTGATGTTTATTTTATATAACAACCTTGTTAGATCGATTATAAATTTTTATTAAAATAAAAAAAATATTAAATTATTAAAAAATCTTTTCAAACTTGAGATATGCTCTTGTTAGTCATAATATGATAAAACGTAAGTGATGAATTGTTCATGTTTAAACTGTGTTCATATTAAGTTGGCAATCATATTTAGGCGGCATTTGTAACTACCATTACTGAAATATGCTGTAGTATGTTGCCATGGTAATTTTTGTATAATAAAATTCTAAGACTAAAGTAAATCCAGTAAAACTGAAATGGCATTTGTAGTGGATGTAGTGTCCGAAGATTCCTTTTATGAAAATTTATGTCTTGGTTTAACAAAATTATTAGGTAAACTCTATAATTAAATGTCTGAATTTAAAAAAATAATTTTACACAATGTAATTGTTGTATAACCATATTTTTACAGTTTCTATTATAATGATTGTACATATTAAAAAAAAATTCTTTCATTCATTCTGTTTATGGTACCAATAAATACAGCTGTGCTTATAATCTTTAAAACATTATTCACCTTAAAGTTAAAAGTGTAGATGAGGTTGAAGATCGGAAAGAAAAATGTATTATTATTGATTTAATTATTGATTATTAAAGTAATAATATTTGATTAAAAAATTGTTGTGTATTTTGTTTTTCAACTTTATTTTTTATAAACGTACTTATAATTATTTATTTTTATAATTTAAATACTTAACTTAGTCATTTAGAATTTAATATTTTTATGAGTTCATCTCATTATTGCCTCATAATTTTTGTCATTAAATACAGCCGTAATACTAAAGGAAACTATTTTGCTTAAGAAAACTAGACAAAAATAAATAAATTAATAAGCCCATTTTTGTTTAAGAAACACCACTTTATATAAAAATAGTAACCTATAGTTATGAAGTTATCTGCAAAACTATTAAGTAGACCATGCTACATATATCTGTTCTATTAAACACTATATCAGCACTAAAATCACAAACATAGTGTAGCACTTTTTTGATTATTAAGTACATCCATTTCAGGGGATGTGTCCCATGTTAAACTCAGACCATAACTAAACTATTGGTGGTGGGGGGAGGATAATTAGGATATTTTAAAGAGTATTGGGGTTATTATGTCAAAAAGTGTATGTGAGTTAAAATGTAATTGGGGGTAGAGTATCTGTGTTTGGTGTACTCTGAAATGTTTGTATATTTCATATTGTTCGGCTGTGTAGCAGTAGTTATTTTGGTGTGACTAGAATTTGTAGGTTTGATGTTATATTTGGGGATGAGATGTACAGCAAACCATCACTAGACAAACATAAAGTCAAACCTACAAATTCTACACAAATAAAACAAAAATTATCAACATTACACAACCGAGCAATATGAAATACACAAACATTTTAAACTACACCCAACAAACACGTCAACTATAGATCTCCATTTCAAACCAACTACCTACCACATTATATATACATATATATATATGTATCATAAATAAATGTAAATTAATTATGGAAAAATAACACATGAGATATGACGTATCGTACCCTTAGCCAGTATTAAATTGCATAATTATTTGTTTTGCTATTGTTTTAAATAGTAATTTATAAAGAAAATAGTGATAGGTCCTCGTGCTTGAAATTATATTATTCTTACCAAATCTCTACATCATCTGATAATTATTTCTATGCAAAAGTTTTTTACATTCGGCCAACATGTACAAACTGCTAACAAAGTTGAAGACATTCAGACACATTCCTCTTCATCAAACATGTTCAGTCATGAAAGGGAGTTTAAGAGAGTATTGAAGGATCGTTGAATTTCATAAGAATTAATGTTATATCAAAGATATTTACATATCAACTGCTTTGACGGACCTGGCAGTTTCTTAAATAGCCATATACCTATGAGATCGATATAACCATGATAAAAACCCTAAAAACATATGTTTACTGTGTAGTTGTTAACTGAAGTTATAAAACAGACAAATACTAAATTATACTACACTGTTGCCAGCCCACCATAGAGTTAAAGCTATAAATTATAAACTTGTTTTAAGTTGGTTTGTTATAATGGAATACAATTATAAAATAAACTTTAAATATTACAATTGACAATTTAATCAGTGAAACATGTAACTAAAAAAAAAACAGGTTTTGACAACAATCTTGACTAAAAACACTTTTAAATATATTTACAAGTGCAGTAGTTCACATGAATATGGTATGGATTATTATAACAGTCTTGACTTAAATTTGTATCTAAATTTACTAAGGAATACATTTCTAAATTAAATTGTATAGGCACCTTTTAACACTTGTTTTTATTGTCATGCCTCTGTGTAGCACATTCTGAAAAATATAATTTCAACCAATTAATTTGTCATTATTTTTTCACCAATTTTTAGAAAACACTCCTGGTGTTCAAGATATTGAGCTAGAAAAACGTCTCCCATGTGAAAGAATGCTGATATCATCTTGGGAACAAAGACATGCATGTACTCTTCCTGAAGATCTTCGACAATTTTACTCATCAACTGATGGATTTAAACTTATTTGGAACTATGATTATGCAGGTTTATTCATTAATTTAACTAATTCAACTTGGTTTGATGAGTTTATTTTAAAAAAAATGCTTTGGTCACTGCTTTGGTTACATATAAATTAAATTAAATTCTAAATTTGAAGAAGATATTGTGAGTTCTAAATTTATAAAAAAATATAAAATAAAAGATGTTTTTTAAAAAATATTTTTGTATGTGAGAATAAGAGAATTTTGTTTGCTGTTGCTAATTATTTGTCCTTAAACATTATACTATACACTTATTTAAGGTAACCATTTTAATATAATATACGGCCTCGTGGACTTTGTTCTTCATGGTAACCAATGAAACATTAAAGTTTCAACTTTGTATAGGACTTTGTGTATGATGTAAGAGCAGGTTTAATATCAGTAGTGAATGTGTTAAATAAAAGTATACACCACTTATTCAATTGAATTTAGAAGACTTCTCTAACACAAGAGCCTTTTAAAGTAATATTTATTTAAACTAGAATTGCTTTGATCCCATAAGTTGCTTTTTGGAAATGGTCTAAATTTAATGAAAAATAACAATCATTTTTCAAATACAGCAGGGACTTGAAAATCCGAGTCCCGATTTTCTGAAGTTCCATTAAATTCAAACCTATTTCTATTTCAGACTATTTTAACAAAAATTAAAATAATAACTGTTAGACTGAAGATCAACTGTGGTTTGATGATATCTGTACTTTATTTCTACCCGCAAATGTTACGAGCCTATACCAGCCGATGGATAATGGTGTTCTGGAATGTATGGGAAAAATACAGACGGTACCTTTCACAATCTCTCTTGGAAGGGACTGAAGCAGAAGAAAACATTGTTAGCTTTTCAAAACAAATACACTTAAGGATTTTGTGTTCTGTATAGCCGAATCATGGAACGAAATAAAAGAAGAAACATCAAGTGTCGTGGAAAAAGTTCTGAGTCATAATAACACCGTTGACTGTGTCATTGATCCACAAGAAGAACAGATTTAACATTTCTAATCAATAAATGTCCAGGTGTGAAAATGTCGATGTTACTGACGCACGTCAATGGATGAGTAACGAAGAATGTAAATAACGATAACACGCTACGACTATTGGAATGGTACAAGAAACTGTGGTGATGACGAGAATAAAGATGAAGGTTCGACCGAGACAGTACAAGAAGTGAAAAATAGTCAATTAAAGGAATGGCTGCCTTGGAAACTGCACTACACTATACTGAAAAACAGACACCAAGCCAACAGATGTGCTTCTGCTAAGACCTCTTTTCAACACCGCAGCTCGAAAACGATCTGATTATCAGGCGCAGAAGAGAATTTATAACTTTTTCCAAAAATTAGCAACCGTGATGAACAATGTATTCCAAAGAAAAATTAGTTTATGTAAGTAATGTGCATATACACAGTACAGTTTATCAATACAGTGCTATAAACGTATATTGTGAATTCTTAGTTATAGTATTATGGTTCATTAGGAACTCTACTTTTTCTAATGTTTAGGAACGTACTTCTGTGTAATCCTAGGGTCCCATCTACCTTGAATTATTGAGACTTTACTGAAGTTCTTTAAAACCTATATTATATTTCCTATAAATGCTTTTACATTTGAAAATGTATTATGCGTAGGTGAGGTTTTACCAATTGGGAACTTGAGAATAAACTCAATATCAGAGCTGCGTAGAGTTGCAGGTGTGAAAACTGGAGGTGATACGGACTGTCCTACAATCCTAGACATTGATATTTGTAATCAGTTTGATTCAGAAGTACCTAAACCTAACTTTGGAACAAAGTGTAAAATTTTTGAACTTGATCCTTGTCAGAACATAGCTAAGGTAACTTGACATTTTGTTTACAACTGTATAGGTGAATGCCTAAACTTTTGTTGTAGTGTAATAGACATATTAAGAAAGTACTTTCACATTAAAATATTTTATCAGTTTCGAAAACTTGAATTAACTTTTGTTGATTCCATCTTCGCGTGAGCTACTAGTAATCACTAAACACTTTTAAATGTTTTTAATTAACTGCAACCATTGCTTGTATTCTAAACTGTAAACTTTAATAATATTTGTATTATCTAAAAGAACTTAATTTTTATTTATTACAACAAATTTCAGTGTAAAAATAAAATTAAAATCTTTCACTTACATTATGGAAGTGTTATTAAATATGGTTAATTAGAGGTTATCTAGCGATAGCAATTCACCAAAGATAAACACTAGAAGGTTGCACTAAAAATCTCACTAGACAACAGTTTATTTAACCAGATTAGTTTCGCTAACCGTATAGCCTTCATCAGAGAGATTTTGAGTACAATCGTTTAGTATTTACTTTTGGTAAGTTCAAGTAATGTCATCGATATTAAATTTAATTTCTTAATAAAAACACTACATTTTCATAAACTTGTTCTAAAGGTGGCTTTAGAAAAAGAATTTGAACTGAAACAATACAAAAATTCAAAGCTAAAAATGATAAAATATGTCAAGTTGGTAAAGTAAATAAAATGAATGGTAAAGTTTTTGAAATACTTTTTAGGTAGTTATTACGCATAGCAGTTTACTACATGTAATGCCCATCTTTTGCATTTCAACCATTCTAGATTATAAAGCGCAGTAAAGTAAGTATTGAATAAGTAACTGTAGTGAACATCAAGTACTGGGCAGGTATTTAGCCATCCAGTATACATTGTAATGAGTTTACTATGTTGAAGTTGCTTGATGTAATCATCTTGAATTCACTGATTGAACTAATTTAAAAAATACTTAACTAAGTGAATACCTAATTGCTTACACGTTTCAAAACATTCGTTCCTTTTACGAAGCTAACCCCCTACTCCGAAGAGTAAGCAATTACATATTCACTAAGTTAAGTATTTTTAAAATTAGTTACTAGGTTGATTTAATGAACGTGAGCTTCAAGACAGTTGTGCCCCATTACTAGGCCAAAAATAGTATCACCAAGAGAGTGTGGAAGGGTTTTTTTAGATATAACAAACAGTTTTTTTAACTCAACAGTTTTATCCTTGGATTGCTTGGCAGAGCTGTCGTGTTGAGCTCCTATAATATGCCGTTTCTGAAAAAGCTCATGAAAGGCCAGTACCTTCTTAAAAACTGCTCTGCCTTCAACTATGTCTCAATGTATTTGATAAAAATCTTTTTTTCCAGTTGTCCTATTAGGTAGTTTATAATTAAACCAATTTTTTTCCTGATTTTGATTAGTTTAATTTTTTATTGTTCTACACTTTGTCATATGACTTTTGTACTTTATGAATTTTTATAGGTTCCATTCTTCCTCCAAAGTCACATTTAAAATGCTTTCAAATCATGACCTCATTCCAACAGATCCTAATAAACTGGACTTTGCTGGTAACAGACTCCGTTTTGAAGATAAATTACACCCAATCTTCTAACCACGTGAATACAGGCTGCAGGCCCTGCACCAGCATAGTGCCCAACAGCTGCTAAAACCGTCACTTATAACTTTTTCAAGTGAGATTCTCCCTAAAAACGATGCAATTGAACCATAATTGTGTATAAATATTACTAGTAATTATAACTTTAATTTATCATGTGCTTATAAATGTTTTGTTGAACAAAACATTGCAATCCATGTTTTAAACTAGTATGTTCAAAAGGTCACTGGTCTTAAAACTGCTTGTAAAACTACTTCGAATGATACACAAGAACTGTGAATACTGTAGACCAGGCATCCCGACTACGCAAATTGAAAACGTTGGGAATTAAAACAGCAGTACCGTGGCAATGGTATTTTTGAAGAAAAATGAACGATGAAGTTTGCTATGAATTTTGGAAAGCAGTTGAATAGGAGAAATTCCCTAACGTAACTGACTGTGCTCAGAAAATATGTGGTTTTGTATCTACATTCCATAAGCTGAAGTTTATAAAAAGCAATTATAGATATAGGTTAACGAGTGAGAACTTTAAAAACATTTTGAGAATTTCAGTTTCTTTCCAACCTGCTAACATGGATGCCATATTAGAGAGTTGTGAAAGATTTTGTCCATTGGCTTCAAAGATTTAACAAATTCCATTATGCCAGGACTTCAGTAAAATACATTTTCCAACTTTTATTATGCAAAACAGTTAATTTGTTTTTGTGATGTAACAATCTTATATTATAATCATACTGTTTGTAAGTTTTTAATGCCCGTTGTGCTTACGGTGTTGAGGAAAACTTGATGCAAACTATTTGGCCCTCTAAGAAATCCTTGTGAAGATCCTTATAGAAATATCAGTAGTGTTTATAGTACCATCTATTGTTTTGTAAACAAATACTCAGCTACATGCTAACTACACTGGCCTTAAAGTGATTTTTGTTCCAGTCAACCTCGAAACTGTTTTATCATAAATTTGAAGATTTCCAATTAAGGGTAAAAATATTTTTTAGTACTGTCATTGAATTTTACATTATAATAGCAGCAGCAAATGTGTTAGCCAATTTTTAATGACTGTAAATAAAATGTGTACATTTAAAGTCAGTTTATTTCACTTCATTCACTTTTTACAGTTTTTTGTTTTATTTCTATTTTATCAACTTTACAGGAACCTTTTTGCTTTATAATGGACTTTAATTAAAATGGACATCCTCAGTCCCAATTTAGTTCATTATAATGATGTTCTACTGTAATTCTCTTCACTTTGTAATTGTGTAAGGAATAATCTCCGTTTTCTTAAGATATCCAGAAAAAATTTGCCTTCAATGGTTTTTTAAAATTCCTTCTATTAGCTCGCAATCTCCTGATATATATATATATATATATATATATATATATATATATATATATATATATATATATATAACTTGTACAAATTTTCAGTTGTTAATAAAATACGTTTTTATTTTTCCAATCTAGTTCAAATACATTTTTTTAACTTATAGTAGTTGACAACTGATGTTAAACATTTTTTCAATAATTTAATTATAAAATTTGTGGGCTCCAGCCGGATTTGAACTGACAATCTTCATTTTCAAAGTCTAGTGCACATTGGCACTGCACCAACCTTCCAATACCTAGAAAAATATTTCTCGAAAATGTATATGAATTTTTTTCCCCATCTGGTTGAAACCTCAAAACCTCCATCACACAACCTTAAACTGTTGCCATGGTTACCTCGCAATATCAAGAATAGTGCTCTAGGGTAACTATTGTGAACATCAGTAGGAATTTACTTAAACATTTTTTGTTATATTACTTGTTTATGTTTTAATAACAGATCATTGCATTTAATAAGAGAGGAATTAAATTGAGGAGTAGTCCCTTATACTATTGTATAATGTGTCAATAATATGTTCTTATATTGTACTATATTTTTATTTAATGTCTGTTAATAACTATTAATTTTTTATATTGGATAATGACAGATCACAGAAAATTTTGCTTTTTTAAACACTCACGTTTCGAATTTCTTTCCGAAATTCATTTTCAAGAGCTCAATCTTAATTAAACAACTATACAACATAACTTATGATTTATAAAATACATAACATTATATAAAACATAATACAAATCAACAAATTACAAAACTCTTAATAAATATCAACTTACAAGTTGCATTAACTTTATCAATCACAGATACAATAACACATCTACTATTAATAACAGAGTCAACATTTTAAATTTTTAAAACCACACAATCATTCAAATATAATTATATACATTACTTTGAGTTACCAAAAAACCTACAAAAATGTTAAATTTCACTTATAATTTCATTACTTAAGATTCATATGCAGATGGAAAATCATTTAATTCTGTCATTTTATTCAAAGCATTTTTTCCTTGTTTCTGCGACAATTATGTTAAATTATTCTTTGCAATAGAAACAATTTTGACTTGTAAGTGGATATTTATTAAGAGTTTTATAATTTGTTGATTTTTATTATGTTTTATATAATGTTATGTATTTTATAAATCGTAAGTTATGTTGTATAATTGTTTAATTGTACTATATGTTGTTTAAATGGATAACGGTAGTCACCTTTGCTGCAGAATTCAATTTATTTTAAAATAATTATTAGGTCACAGAAAAATTTAAACTTTTAGGTCTTGTTAAGTAAACTAATTATTGGTAGAAAAGCTATTACAGCTGAAATCTAATAAAGATCTCACTAAAAATATTTCTTATTGAATTTTCAGGTATGTTTAGTGTACATGGAATCTCCTGAAGGAGAAACAAAGAAGGAAGAACCAAAGATCTGGCTTTTAGACAGGAGTTATGAGTGGCACTTACTGGCTGAGAGTTTTACTCAGTATTTCCGCATGATGTTAGTTCACCAAGGGCTTCCGCAATGGCAGTTTCGGTTTACTCCAATGGGGCTCACTCCTTGGGCTGAAGTGAGTTGAAGCACAGTAGGTTAAAGGTTAAACCATTTAAAATGTAAATTGATAATATAATATTATGAAATATGTATTTTGTTTCAGCAAATGATGTTTATGATTTGCCCACATCTCCTGTGTGAAACAAAAATAAAAAGTCCTGACTTGGACTGGAGCAGCTCATCTCAGAATCAACTGGATCCTAGTATCTTCAAAACTAAAGCCAAAACCTCAAAAACCAGGAAATGTGAAAAATAAACTTATGTATTTCATTTAATTCATATGTAAGCATAGATTTAAAATGAATATATAGAGCGTGCATAAATATACCATTCATTAATTTATAATAGATAAATTTATTCACAAATACTTAACAACATTCTTTATTACTTTTTTTACAAAAATTAAAACAAAAATCAAAACTACTCTAAAAGTGATCTAAAGTTATTGAATCAAGAAGTAGTTAGCATTAAAAGTGCATTGGAAAAGCAATTCCCTTTAATGCCCTATTTATCTTGAAAAATTATTTTGGTACTTTTAGCAAGTATTTAGAAGAAGGTCCGTGCCAGTTTGAAGATTTATTTAATTTATAAATCCATTCTGAAAAAGTAATTAAATTTTAAAGTATTTCTCAGCAAGTCATTAAAATAAAAAAAAATATAAATTGTGCTTAATGATATTTGAATGTTTTATAATTTACAAAGAGCATAACCAATCAATGAAAAATACGAACATGCCATATCACTTCAACTAATATAACTCACGAAACAAAAAAGTATTAATAAAAATTAACAAATTAAAAATGAAAGCTTGTAGGCACTTTGATTTAAACATATAATAGCTTGTAATTAATTTTGAGCAAAACTAAAAATATTACTTTTCATTGGTATCATTGCTAAAAGGGTCTGTTTGGATAACTTCTGCAGCTGGTTATTGTTGTGCAAAATAGAACGGGTGAGCTATAATGAAATGAAATAATTTAATAATATTTCATGATGTTACTAGCAGTGTTTCATTTCATATTCTCTTTCTCATTTACACAGAAGCACAATCTAATAGCTTGCACAAACTTTAAAAGTAACGTCATTAAAAAAATGTATTAAGAAATAATATTTTCAATTAGATTGGGTAATTATGATTAGAGTCTAGGCCAGCTACCAGGATGCATTCAAAAGGTTAATATCGCTATATCAAGAGCACAGAGGTACAATATATTACAATGAAAATATTGGAAACAACCCCAATACCACAAAAATAATAAAAAATAACAAATAAACGATTAAGGTTTAATCTTAAGTAATTTATATTATTTTCTTGAATTTCGTAGTCCAAATTTTATAGTAAAATTAACACTACAGACAGGGAAAACAAATACATCACATTACCATTCATAAACAAAACAACAAACAAAATAGCCTGCAAATTTAAAAAAATAGGTTACAAAATAGCATACAAAACCAATAACAAATTACAACACAACACCAACAACAAAGATAAACTACAAGCACCAGGCGTATACAAACTAAACTGCGACGAATGTAACTAATTCTACATTGGACAAACAAGTTGCAGCTTTAAACAAAGAGTCGAAGAACACAAACATAACACCAACTCAACATTTTACAATCACTTAAAAAAAACAGGACACAAATACACAGACATTTATCATAACCTAGAAATCCTATACATCAACAAAAAAAGGACCACATCTCAACACACTAGAACAATATGAAATTTACAGACACACATAAACACAAAATACAAATATATTAAATGAACAAACACAATACAAATCACACATACTCTTTGATACTATCGAAAACCTACCTTTAAAACCGTCACCTCTTGACCCAACATCTCCAAGCAGAAGACACTGATGAAGATCGGCACATAGCGATCGAAAACGTTCTGTCTCAGTAAGTTTTAACAAATTTACTAAATATAAAGTTCAGAGCCATAAACTATTGTTTAAGTGATTAATTATATTATTTGTTATTTTTGAGGTATTTGAGTTGTTTCCAATATTTTTATTAATATCACTATTATTGAATTTGTTCATCAAGTAAGCTTCTATTTGTTTTATAAGTTAAATATTGCATTAGTGCTAGGAAAAGGTCTAGATTGTGATGTTTAGAATTTTTAGATTGTGATTGATGTGTGTAACTAATGTCTGCTTCTATTACATGGTCAGCAAAATATGAATGGGTTATTTGTAATTAATATATGTAGTCTCCTTTGAATATTCATTGAAACCATTCAATATTAGTCTGCTCACTCGATATAAAATTTATTACAATTTGCAAAATTTAACATAAATATTTATTTAATAGTGAGAAAAGCAAATGTTGAAATTTTTTTTTTTAATTATAGAAATAAATACAACCAATATAATTATACTCTACAGCTAGAGAATATTTAATTATACTCTCAGAATATATACCTGCAACATCGCGACTCAAGGCACAAATATCACCACTCATTTATGCCAAACACCTTAGAATTAAATACAATCTGAAACTGAGGCAAGCATCTAAATTCCCAACCTGTCAGACGGTTTTCCCTTTAATAATACATGAGAGGAAACTGTCGCTTCTAAATCACAAAGACTCCAAGGGTATTAGTGATTCCCACATCCTAAAGGCAGCTGTTTTGGAATATACAGCAAAGACAACTGGATCCATGTATGCACTGATGGGTCAGCGGTAAAACATGCATCTGGTGCTGGATTTTACAGCTACCACTTTGAGGGTTGCAGCCCTGTTGGAATTAATGCCAACAGCTTCGATGGTGAGATTGTAGCTATAGTACAAGCTGCCAAAAAACTTTGATCATTCTCCAGAAAGTTGACAAGAGCTGTGTGCTTTGTGGATTCACAGGCAGCTATATTTGCATTAACTAATACCCCCACCGACTGTGTGCAAACAATGAACGGACAGAAGGCACGGCAGGTATGAACGGACTGACAGGTATGATAGAAGAAGGAAGGTCGGCATTAAGGGAAACGAACGTGCCGACCAGCTAACGAAGAAAGGTAACACTTTGCCACTGCATGACAATCTTATATCTTTATTGACAGCAAGAAGACTGATTAATCTACTATCAAATGAAATAACAGAGGAAAGCTAAAATGAAAGATATGGAGGGGCCTGGCACACAAGTGCTAATACCACATAGCCTACCTAGAGCGGAAGCTGATGCCAGATTTAGAATGCTTATGGGCCATGACTATCTGCAAGCCCACCTATATAAAATAGGATTAGCTGTCTCAGATATTTGCCCTCTGTGCAACTGTCAAAAGATGGACGCCCTATATCTTCAGAATTCCACAGTTTTGCAAGATGTGGAAGAGCGAAGTCAGCATTGTCTTTACTGGTAGGCTAGGAGGAGAGTGGCAGAAATGGCAAGATCTGGCATCGGAAAAGTAGGATCTGTGCCTCCCTTCAAACACTAACATGAAGTCACGCCCCCCATTTATATTTGATCAAGAATTATAATATGCATATGAAACTGAAGTTGCTTAGGTTATTTAACCATCAGATAATCTTATTTAACTTTTAATATAAACATTTACATAACATATATAGATATGTTCAACCCTACGACTCATAGTGCTGCAATCCTATAGTGATTGACTTGATTCGGGTTTGCACAACATACATCTTAAAAGATTGTACATGGTAAATAACAGGGGAACACCATAAATGACCTATTCCATTGAATTAATTTTTTTCTGAGTATAATTAGATCCTAAAATTAAAATTTATTTGCTTTTTCTATTAAAACTATAATTTTGTTTAGCTCTTTAAATCCTAGACAATGATAAGTCACCGATTTAAAAACATGCAAAATGTCACACGACAATGGCGATTCTTATGTCATATTTTGTCACTGTTATATTATACCTGAAATCTCCATCATGATTTTGTCAGGTATTTTTAAAAAGGAGAAAGGATAGCAAACATTTATGATTTGTTTTTATGAATTTAGAAACATTTGCTTAACCCCAAATCAGGAAAAAAATAATTAGTTGATTAACAGCAACCTTGTAGGTGGCTTAATGGATCACTTAAAAGTTCTTGTTGTGTATTCAGTGGAGGCTTTTGAAATAGTTATTGAAATAATAGAGTTTGGTTAGGAAATAAATAAGTTATCTTATAAACAAAAACGGTTTTTATTTTTTATAAATTTATTTTTACATTTTAAAAAGAGTTAACAAATACCATATGCACCAAAATAATCAGTACCGAAACTGAATCAGCTGTAATAAAACTACCGATATAGGATCATTCTTGCTCATTTTATAGGAGACATCAGGAGATTTTGTTGTGCCCGACATTAGCCTTTTTGTTCATAATGGTTCCAGCAAGATTTTACAACCAGCCACACTGCTTTAGACAATGTGTCTTTCCTTCAAGAAACTTTTGGCAACTGCCTCATCTGCCTTACAACAAACTTTCCTTATCCAGCTCACTTCTCCAATCTTACACCACCTGATGGCTACATCTGGGTAATGATGAATGAAAATTTTTGTCATTGTCCAACTACATCATCACCCAACAACCATCACTGTCCAATTACAGAAAAAAATAACCATGTGTATAGCGAGCACAAAACAACCCCTCTTCACCAAAATGATTCAAAACGTTCAAAAACAGTAAGAGTGTTGCCTCAAATTAAACAGAGGTCATATATAACATGTTTATACCCGAGTCTAACCGATTTAACTTCTTTTTACTTGTATGTGTTTGGAAAAGTATGTAAATAAAGTGAAATAAAACAAATAACATACAACTGTTTCAGTATTGTTTAATTTGGCACATACTGTATTTTATATAATTCAAAACCCTACTATTAAGTCACTCCAGGAACATTCAACAAAGAACCAATGTTCTTTGGAATTTTATCACACCTTTGGCACACGCATTTGAATTAACTGATGTCGCAACACAAAACGCTTAAAAAATTCGCATTTGAGGTAAACAAGCCTTATTTGTTATTAACTATAGCCTAGATGACAGCAAAACAGATGTTTATGAGTATCTCTGTAAATTAGAACCTATAATGAATGCATTAAGGCAGCATTCAGCAATGTCGAAGCTTGCTAACAGTCATTCATTATATGATAAAATTGAGCTATCAGCAAAATATGTTAAACATATTAATTTATTACTATTTAAATCTGGTAAACACAAATGTACATTAACTAAAATTTTCAAAAAATATTTCTAAAGATGGCACTAAACCAGCATCTTGTGATTAGATGGTGGCACTGTGATTACAACATAGGAGGTAGCCTATGCATCCCTCTAAAACTAGACTCTAAATTAATTATCA
Source organism: Prosapia bicincta (assembly GCA_036971475.1). Lineage (NCBI taxonomy): Eukaryota > Metazoa > Arthropoda > Insecta > Hemiptera > Cercopidae > Prosapia > Prosapia bicincta. The sequence continues at coordinate 39,297,904 of JBAIZL010000009.1, read as the reverse complement.
CAAAATTTTTATTTTAAATATCTTGAAAATGTTGTCCATTAATATGTTAATATTTATTTACCTATAAACCTAGGAGCTTAAATACTATTCACACAAATAATTGTTAGTAAAAACTTGTACTCAACTTTGAAAAATTATTGTACCTTCATTTATAAATAAATAAGGATAAATACTGGTAACTTAAATAGATTATTACAAAATATTTATCACCTGCTATATTTGAAGGCAAATCAATAATTAATTAAAGAGACAAACTGATGTAGTTTGAAAAAGTTTGTAGGAAGTATTCGATAATATTAGTACTTAATATTGGCATCACTGGGATCAGCTGACAACAATTGTCATATTAAAATAATAATTGTTTTGTTTATAACCTCAAAACTGCACTAAAAATGACATTTCTAAATGATGCTTCCACAACAATTGAACAATTTTCAGTGATAAATTTTATGTTTTCTGAAAGCCCACAAAAATCATTTCTTGAATAATTTTACAGTATAGTAAAAGTTGTATGAATTGAGTAAAAGTTGTATGAATTGAAGAAGTTTTTATAAGCAGCTAGAACAGTTGTTTGATCAAAAATTGTCAATCCTCAGTTAATGATGGGCAACATCCTGATCAGGCAGTTGAAATATCATATGTTTCATGCATTGATAACATTATTTGTAAAGGCCAGCAAATTACAGTAAAACTTATACCACAAACCGTTGCAATTGCTATAATATATAAAATTTTTAGGAACAAAATCAATTACATAAAAATCAGTGCTCAGTTAGTTCTAAAAGAGTTACTACAACAACATAAGGAAACAAAACTCATGGATCTCATAGGAAAGATGTGATTTTGCTACATGAAGATGCTTGTTCCTCAGTCCAGTCCAGATTAACTTCCTCTGATTTAAATTTGTTTGGTTTACTGGACAAAGCACTGCATGGAAAAAATTCAGCGAGAAAATTTTTTTTTTGTGAAAATGGCTAAAACAGTAAAAAAACTAATCACTGGAACAAGTGATATTGAAGAAGATTAGGATGACAAATAAGTCTTGTTTTATAAAAATACTCAGTTTTAGTTCTACATCAATTTGCCTCTTTAAATGATCCTCATACATACATATGTATACATAAATAAATGGTAAAATATGTTTTCTTGTATAATAAAAGAACTAAATATATACAAATACAAGAATATTTTTAAAATTTTTTAATAATTCTAAGCTTTTTGTTGCCAAACAATTGCAACATCATCACTTAAACACGAATCTTACTTGGTATATTTGTGAGTCGACTTTCAAGAGCTTAATTATTACCACACTCTTATTTTCAAGCTTTTTAGATAACTGCAAGTTCTTATAATAGGCAGATATGTGAGAATTCTCTTGTCATATGGTATAACAGTACTATTCTATTTTCGGTTTCACTAGACTGTAGCTTAGTTTTGGTCTGTCTTGGGGTTAATTTTGTCGATTAAGTCGAATAATTAATAGTTATTTCATTTTATTTAAACTTGTTTGTTTATTATGTTATTTTTATGTTAATAAATTTGTAGTTACTCCCAGATTATCATTTTTAGGCCTTTTTGTACTTTCTTTACAAGTTGTATGTATTCTATTGTGGGGAATGTGTGGTTATTTTTGGTAGCGTGTATGGCTAAGTTTGAATTGTAAGTGTTTGGTTTAATGTATGCTTTAACACAATGGCTGCGACGGAAGCCTATCGGCTTCCGAGTGGGAGCTTCTCGGGTGCGGCGGAAGCCTATAGGCTTCTCTTGTCCATTTCCGTTACATGTCGGGTTTACGACTGCAGTTTCTCTCGCTGCGTGGTGGGTATGTACGTGTGTTTCTTGTGTATCAATAGTTTCCCATTTCGCTTACCAAAAAATAGTATATTATTCATTTGTTTTTGTAAATAAATAGTGTTAGTTTTAGTGTTTTATCTCTGTAAAATAATGGCTGGTACATCTAGGGACATGGTTTTAAATGTAAATAGTGCTTGGTGACTACTCCGAGACTAGTTCCGGTGATGAGTCCAGTGACATTGATGCCGCCGATCTAGATGGTGAATCTATATCTACAGACAATGAAAGTGAGTCAGATGATGATGATTCAGACAATTACAACCCTACTTGGTGTCATTATAATACTATTGGTATGAGAGACATACCAATTACTCGACAGAATATATATATATATATATATATATATATATATATATATATATATATATATATAACAATAAATAGGCAAACGTGTAATTTTTTTACAATGGTATCTTCTAGCGGTACTGTGACAGCCTATCGGCTTCTGATAACTGTGATGTCATAAAATTAGCTGAAAAGTATTCAAAATTTTTTTTCTTCTGATAAATTATTTATTTTATTATTATTTACGATATATGACAATAAATAGTCAGAAGTAAAATTTTTCTTACAATGTGACCTTTTAGCAGCGCTGCGGAAACCTATTGGCTTCCGAAAATTATGACTTCACATTATCACCTAAAAAGCATTGAAATTATTTTTTTTCTGAAGACTAACTTTTTTCATTAAATTAAATTAGAAAATTTTAAACAAAAATTTCAGGACCGGTACAAGGTATGCCCCAAGTTCCGCCGTAGGGAATGTGTTAAGGAGTTTTTCTATCCATCTTTCAATTTCTTTTTTGTTTGACCGATATATAATTTATTACAATCTAGGCTCAATTTTTAAATTCCGATATTAAGTATAAAACCTATTTTTTTTCGATTGGTTTATTTTTGTTATCTATTTCATATTTTGTATTTTTGTACGTTATGTTATATTGTTACCTTTTAGGATTTTTATTAGACGTTTTATATTATTTCCTGTATAAGTGAATGGGGTCCATTTTTCTTGTTGTTTGTGGATTATGTTTTGTTTGTTTTTAATTTAGTTAATATCAATAAATATTTGTTATATTTATGGTACAATAAAACAAATTATTGTATAATAAATTGTTTTTTAATTGTATCCATCTTTTTGGGGAAATTTGATATATTATTTGTTTTCTTCTCTTTCTTTATTTGTTAGTGAGATTTTAAATATTCTTCATAAAAGTGAGTTGTAAGGAGCCATGTTGTTGTGGATGGTTAAAGTGGTTTGATTGAGTTGGTTTGTGTGAGTTTCCTAAACATTTTCTGTTTATTTCTAGGTTTTTGTTTGTATTTCTTGGTATTGTTACATCTAAGTTGTTTATTTTATTGGTTATTTCTTCCTCCATGGTGAATTTTATGTTTAGGTGTAAGTTGTTAATTTCTTTTAGGATGATATTATTATTTATGGCTTTTATTTTGGGAGATGTATAATCCATCGTCAATATATCATATCCAATGTCTGTTGTTTCATGTCTTTGTTTGGTTTATGATTATTTATAAAGGTTTTGGACGTAAATGGCTGATATTATGATAGAGAGAGGTGATCCCATAGCTAAACCATCTATTTGTTTATATATGTTAATAATAAAGGTGAAGTAGTTTTGGTTTAGTATGGCCTTTAAGCATTTTGCCATTTGGTTTGTATATTTGGGGTCGTTTTTAAGGTTAGTTAATTTGTTTTTTATTATTTTGATGGTTTTGTATATTGGTGTATTAGAATACATGTTTGTGATATTGAATGATATGAATTTAGAGTTTTTGTTTATGTTTATTGTTTTTAGTATGGCAGTTAAATTAATTGAGTTTTTAGAGTGAAATTATTTTATAATTTAAGTTTGTGTTTTAGGCTATAGATAATTTCATAGATAGTAGGCTATAGATAGTAGTGATATTTCATAGGAGGGCGCATTTTTGAAATTTATTATAAGTCTTATGGGTTTGTTGATATTATGTATTTCGATAAAGCCGTTCATTTTAGGGGGATTTGGATTGTCTGTTGTATATTGTTTTTTTTTGGCTGAATATTGCTATTGTTTTTTGCTACTTGTATGGTTTCGTTTTGGTATTTATTAGTGGGGCATTTGTTTAATTCTATGTAATTGTTGGAATTTATGAATTCTTCTGTCTTTTTATATGTATTCTGTTTTTTATATTAATACTGTAGAATTGATTTTGTCTGCTTTTGTTTGCAATTATTTCATTTCTGTTTTAATTTGTTAATCTGGTTCATTTATATTATTTTTTTTGAGATTTTGTTTTGTTTTTTTGTTGGTAATTTTGTTGATTTTATATGATGCTCTGTTTCTTATGTTATCTTGGTTTTCATTATTTATAAGGTTTATTGCCAATTCTGTCTCCACTGTGAGGTTTTCTATTGTGTTCTGTATTTTTCGTTTGAAGTTTCTCTTAATGCTATTTTCAAATATTATTTCTTCTTTGGTAAAATTGGTTTTTGTAAGGTTTATAATGCTGGGGGCGGAGTTTATGGTTTGTTGTGTTATTGTTTATATTATTTTATTTTCTATAAAGCTGAGGGCGGAATTTATGATTTGTTGTGTTATTGTCTATTTATTTTATTTTCTATAAGGTTTTTGATTTTTGATTCGATTATTTGTTTTTTTTTACTGTAGTAAATATTTTGCATTTTTCTTGAACTTTGCTATACTTATGTTGATCAATGAAAATGATCAATTATTCAACTTAATCGACCAAATTAACCCCAAGACAGATCAAAAATAAACCATAGTTCAGTGAAGCAAAAATAGAACAGAACCGTTATACCTCGTAACAACAGAATTCTCATATCTCTGCCTATTACAAGAACCTGCGGTCTTCTAAAAAGCTTGAAATGAGAGCACTTTAATAATTAAGATCTCAAAATTCGACTCGCAAATATACCTAGTAAGATTCTTGTTTAAGTGCATTAAAGTCTATATATAAATATACTTATCATATAATTGAGCTTAAAAATAATAACAGACTCAGTAAGCTATTCAATGCACCATATATGTCCTGACACTGTAAAAAATCGTATGCCCCATATATGTCCTAACACTGTAAAAATTCGTATTTTTTCAAATATAAATAATTTTCTAAACAAATGATTTAACTCATAAATTTTTGAGCACTGTGGACTAATTTTTGAACTAATGACTACCATGTAATCGAAATGTATATACACTAATTTTAGTAAAATTAATATTTTTGTATTGTGGTTAGTGGGTTTTATTATTTAGTTGAATGATTTAATGTAAAACGTTTTCATTTTTTGAAAATTTAAGACATTTATTCCTGAGTTTAAATGAGAATCTTTTTAAAGTTTATTGATGGAGCCATGTTTAATGATATATTATCTTGTTAAAAAAAATCAATAAAATAAAAGATAACAATTGCTTTTTCAACAATCGGGACTGGGATTTTCGAGATTTTACTGTATATCTAAACCTAGAACTATAGTTACAAATTCATAAAAGACAGTCTCTTTTATTTTGATTTCCTACATATACCTTCTAATCATTACCTAAAACTTTCCTAAAACTTGAGCCATTTCATAATTTAATATGAAATCTTTTAATTAGATTACTAAAGACAAATCATGTGTTACAATTCTTAAGAAATATTTTCTTTTGTGTTTAAGTTTTGATATATGCGAATATGAATTTAGTTACAGAAGCAATTTTCTGTAAGAGCTTTACCAATATCTTTATTATCTCCTACAAATATAATCCCATATATCTAAAACACAACACTAGAATTTTAAGTTTTTAACCCTTAGCACTCGACTGTCGGGGGAGCCCCCCCCCCAAGCTTATATTGCAGTTTACTCGTATGTCGGGGGTCACCCGACACTATTTTCAAATGCCTATAACTCGTCTGCGACGAAGCCCACGACATTCAATCTTTTACTGTTTGGTGCTACACTCTATTGACAATAGTGTGAACTAAGTTGAAAATGTCTAGGAATATGTGAGTCATCACAAAATCTAGTTTGCCACTACGTTGTAAGCTGCAAGTAGGTTACAGTTTTGCAGGTTATTAGTTTACTCATAGTTTGCCGTGGCTTCACGTGCAATTAGTGATTCAGTCATTCTTGATCTTTTACTTGATCCTGATATATTAGAATGTAGTTCAGTTTTATAAACAAAATAATTAAACCAACAGGTATTTGTAAATAAAACCAGTTTATGGGTGGTGTAGATTTAGCTGTTCAATATAATGAACCGTGCAGTTTTACGAGACGAACAAATAAATGGCGGAGGAAAATGTTTTTCTGGCTATTAGATGTAGCTGTAGTAAACAGTTTTATTATCTATAATAACAAAAAAAGGAAATGAGAGAAAATCCTGTTAAACAAAAATAGTTTTGCCAAAACTTGGTGAGGGAACGCATTGGTGATATCAGGAATAACCCGTATAGTAAGAAGGGTCGGCCATCAACTACTGACAAAGAAGAAAGACTGAATGGGAAATTACATTCTTTTCTAATGATAAAAGTAGTTCTAAAGATTGTGTAATTTGCAGTAACAGGAAGATAAAAGGAGGTAGAAGGGAAACAGTTTTTCACTACAAAACATGCAGCAGTAAACCAGGACTTCATCCGGAAGACTGTTTTCAAAGATATCATACTCTGCAAAACTACAAATAAGATAATAAAATCATGTACATACAGTATTAGTGAATAAAAATAGCTTAGTTTACTAAAATCATGTAAGAGGAAACAAAGTTTTCCATAAACAATAATGTAACTTGCAGGTGAGGAATTTGTCTCAATTTAATTACAAGTGGGGAAGCAAAGCATGTTAAAAAAATCCGAGCGCTAAGGGTTAACAAAAGAATGCAAATATTCACTAGCCTGAGAAGTAAGTAAATGTGAACTCACTATTATAATTTAAAATTTAACATTTCTTTTAACAATAAATGAAAAAAATGTCATGATGATTGGCAGTAATATTCTACTCTGAATGAAATGAAAGATGTGTTGGGATACCCTTAAAAATATATTCCGATTTTTTATCAAGCTGTGGCATATAGAGTACACAGACTAGATAAGTAAGAGAAAATGTTATAAATGCCATTTAACTAAACATTTTTCACTTGCGATGCTTGAGAAAAACAATTTTTTTACAATTATCAGAATTTAAAGAAAAACTAATTTATGAATACACAATTTTCATGAAAGAAAAAAATAACCCTATTAATTTTAACCCGGCAGGGGTCGCTTCACGGTCTTTTCCACCGGGCCTTCACTGTTTTTTTAATAACTCGAACTACCGATTTTTGCTAGCTTCCACCCCTTCAGTACCTTCAAATAGACTTGTCCGCTGTCGAATGCTGTGTTTGTATTTTCATTATCACCTACGTGTGTCTTAGTACAGCAGCCTAGAGAAAAGCCAGTGTGGAAACCACAGTGCCCTTGCATGGGCTAAAGTGTGACATCATTTTTAATTTCGCTTTTGTGTTATTGATCGTTTAGTGTGTTGTGTGTTATATTAATTGTGTTACTATGCAGTATGAATCGAGCAGAGGAAGAAAGATCTGCCAGACTGTTAGATAGCGTTGAAAGGGAAGAAAGGATTGAAAATCCTGGTAGTGTTCGAAGATAACTTTCTCGTGACGTGCCTACTATTGAACTTGTTGAAGAACCGGATTCAGATGATGAACAACAAGATCATGTTGAAGTTCAAGAGGAATCAGAGTATTCAGGAGATGAAGAAGAATTACACATTCCAATGGAATTCGTTGGTACAAATAATCGACCTGTAACCTCAAAAATTTTTGGGTTTAGAGGGAATTAAACATTACTGTCCATAATAAAGTAGCTATTCTCATCTCAACCATGCATAATAATGATGAAATTGATTCCAAAGCTGGAGATAAAAATAAACCCTATATCCAAACATTTTACAATTCAACAAAAGGGGGAGTAGACGTTGTTGATTAGTATAAGGCTGGATATTCAGCTGCACTACCAACCTAGGGCATCAATCAGATGAGGAACTGTAAGGAATTTCATTGCTATGACCCTCAGGTGCTTAGACATATTGTATGTAACTTTTTGTTGAAAATCATAAATTTGTACAGTTGCATTTCATCACTATAATTGTAATAATATGATACATTCTTAAACATTCGACACATTTTGTTTCAAAATTGGTTCTTTTACACTACAGCTATCGTAAATATCCAGTACATTTTCTTATTCAGAAATTAGTTTTCTTTCAGAATATATTATTATACATAAGTCTTTGTAAAAGAGTCTGTATGTTATGACAATTTATCTAAAGTCTTGTATTTCTTTCAAACAATAAATTGTTAAATTTTAAAATATTATTTAAAATTATTTAGTACATTATTGCCACAATTACAACTAATAGTACTTAAGTAAGTACATTATACTTAATTACGATACTTGTATTTTTAGAATAAAATATTGTTCAGTATTTTTTTTTTTTTATTAATAAAATGACCTGGTCGAATCCACCGTGTGCGACCCCTCACTTTTTATTTTTCACGCGACCTCTGCCGGGTTAATAATTGTCTATTTCTTCAAGAAAAAAGTTGTAATATATGACAAAGTGCAAGTATACTCTAATTTTTTTCTTTTTCATGTATGTTACTAAAAATACATTCGAACCGAGTCAAGTACAGTAAAACTAGGATAGTTGGATTTTTTTGAAAAAAAAGTAAATTAAAAAAAAACTACTGTTAATATATGTTGCAAATGGGAGAAAAAAATATGTTTTGCTACAATTTTATATTTTTTTCTAAGCTTCTGAGGTAAGATCTGAGTTTTTTCACATAGAATCGGACACGCAATTGAGTTTCTCAAAGAACGTTGTTGCAAAAACCACTTGAAATTGATAGAAAATGGTGTCTTCTAATTCTTTATTTACTGCTCCTTTGATTTTCTTGAAGAACTTTCATCTTCATTTTCAAGCACTGACACGAAGTTTAAAATTGTAGGTTTGCTTGTTTTAATGTCTGGAATTGTTGATTGTCCAACACCATATATTTCAGCTCCATATATATATAATAACACCATATATTATTGGGTAACTTTTTACCCATAACTCCATTATTTGATTGATCTATAATCAGTTTATCTGTTATCCATAAGACAACTTGTTCTCTTTTAGAAGCCAAGGTGAACAACGAAATGCACTCACAATCAAAACAACCGACCAATGTCAATCAAAGACACACTGACTCACTAAACAAAACGAATAGTAACAGTTTGACCATTTCGACTACGTGGCGACAGACAACAGAACTGCACTGAAACGGTGACTCAGCATCCAAATAATGTTTGCGCTGTGCCTACACTAACAGAGGAAAGCCCAATAGCACATATAGACTGAATTATAATTTTGGAAATTGCAGTATGTTTCAGTCTTGATTTTTTTTCTGAAAATCTAAAGGTAATTCGGTTAATTAGTGATTTGAATAGTCGGAGTTTGGATAGTTGGAGCTATACTGTAATTTTAAATAGCATATTTAAGCTTAAGCCTTAATTAAAAAACAAAATTAACTAAACACTTGCACTTACTTATATTATGAGGACCGCCATTTCGGGAGATGTGTCCCATTGTCAACTCAGACCGTAACTGATCTCAAGGTTTACGCAGGTCAGGGTATTAGGGCGGGGGTGGGATATTATGGTGGTGTGGGTGTATTTTGTGATTATTAGGAGTTATGATGTCAAAAAGTGTGTGTGAGTTGTAATATAATTGTGTATTGAGTATGTGTGTAGGGTGTAGTTTGAAGTGTCTGTATATTTTGTATTGTTTGGTTGTATAGTGCTGGTTATTTCTGTGTTGTTTATGAAGAATTTGTAGGTTAAATATTATGTCTAAGTAGTCATATTTTGTGGAGTTGAGATGATCGGCGAAGTTTGATTGGTAGTTGTTGTTTGTTAGTGCTTTTATATGTTCTTGGTAACGTGTGTAGAAGGACCTCCCTGGCTGGCCTATGTAAAAACTGGGGCACGAACTGCAAGTTAATTTGTAAGCTCCAGTGGCGTTGTAAATTTCATCGCTTTTGTTGTTGGGTTTAAATTGTTTATTGAGAGTGTTGTGTGTGGAGTAGGCTGTTTTGTGTTTTATTTCAGTAGTGTGTTGGTTAGATTGTGGGTTTTGGAAGATCTGTATGGTATTGATAAGTATTTTATGGGATTGTCATGTTGTGTGTTTGTATTTGGGTTATTAGTTTATTTTTTAGGCGGTTGTATAATTTGCCAATCATTGTTGTGTTGTACAAAAAATAAACCTAATAACTATAAAAGTCAATACTTCAATAAGTGTCATTAAAAGAAAATATTTAAAAATTCGCCTAGAGTAGCTTTTATGCAAAACTTTGTTGTTACACGCAAGACCTATATTAATTAAAAACATTATTTATATATAAATAAATATTAAATATATAATATATAAAAAATATATATATATATTATTATAAAAAATACATACAAATATGTATATTGAAATATTAATATATAAATTTTATATTATAAAATTCAACTAAAACCATTTAAAAATTTATTAGTGACTTGTAGTTACTAATCTAAGCTCTTCTGATGTAAAATTAAAAAAAAAATACTTGATATCTTTTACAAATTTCAAGTCATTTTATTGTCATTATTGGTTAAAGAATTTTCAACCACCATGTTAAAAGCTCAACCAGTCTAAATAAAAAAAATGTTTAGTTCTTGGGGTAAAATATATGGCAATTTCTTGGATAATATTTTTGTTGGTAAAAATGCAGTACTATGTTAATAAACTACCTCCATAATATGATAAATGGCACAATATATAGTGTACTTATTTTATACGTTGTTTTTTTTATAAGTAATAAAATAAGAATTAAGCTAATGTTGCTTGATCTGTGAGCGTCGGCTCTGTGACTTACGTCCACCTGTGATGATTGACAATTTTTCTAATAAATATTCCTTGTCTTTTGCCTCAGCATAGAGCATGTCACGAAGGATCTCTACCATCTTCATCTGGGCTATAGATTGGGCACGGAGATAGTACACCCCTGCACTACACAAAGAAAGTATTCTATTCAGATTATTACGCTACAGAATTTCTAGAAATATGGCAATACCGTTAAAACCAAACACATGACTCAAACACTCAATAATAAAAGTGTATAAGTGATATTTTATAAACTAATATATATGCATAATGTATTTATAATAATGTACAATAAAACAACTGAGGTTATTCAAATACAAGAATTATTTATTAATTTTTTATTCGAATAAAAAAGTAATAAATAATTCTTGTATTTGAATAACCTTAGTTGTTTTGATGTATATATATATATATATATATATATATATATATATATTACGTTGTCCATTATTTTTCCGTTGCACTGACTTTATGAAGTTATTATTATTACTTGTAAATAATTTTTTCCACCACTAAATGCAATAATTTTACTTTATGTGATGAGGCATCTTTCGGTCACTTGACCATTGTCGAATCACTTTCGAAACTCACTAGAAAAATACCACATTTATAAAAACATACACAACAATTTAATGAACCTACAGACAACATATGCAGACGACGTACTATTCAAAAACATTATACACGAGGCTCAAGAAGAAACATGTATAGCGTCAACAAATACCAACATCACGAACTGAACATCCACACCAGAAAAATAGAGAAAATTAAAGAGTGCTTTGGCAATGGTCAAGTGACCGAAAGGTGCCTCATCACATAAGGTAAAATTATTGCACTTAGTGGTGGAAAAAATTATTTACAAGTAAAAATAATAACTTCAAATATATATATATATATATGTACACACACACACACTAAACTGAAAATTGGGTTTGGTAAGAAACATAAATAGCTACCACATAGTGAGAAGAACTCCAGCCACAACACCAGGTTTCGTTAAAAACATAAGAAAGTCCCAGAAATCATTTCCTTTTTGTAACTGAAAGGCATACTCCAGGATCTTTTCGTACATGAAGTGGGAACCACTGAATAATCCACAATTTGACGTATAGACTCTGTAAATCAATTAAAATGGTTTAAACAAAAATGTCTTTAATTCTACATTTTTAATGTCTTAAAATGACTATTAGTTATTTTTATACATTTTAGTATATTATACAAATTTTATAAAGAAATCTTTTATGAAAATAAATCTAAATTACTTGCATTAATTAAAAATTAATCACACTTTTGGTATCACTTGGCAAAAAAAACACTACTTACTGATATGTTTCAGCAGACACGTTTTGCCCTAGATCAGTGCATTGTTCAATGCTGTGAGTCACTGTCAAGACAGTGTTGTTTTGTAACTCACAGCACTGAACAATGCACTGACCTAGAGCAAAACATGCCTGCTGAAAAATATTAGTAAGTAGTGGTTTTTTTGCCAAGTGACACCAAAAGTGTAATTTATAAGAGAAACCTCAAAATGTACATCACAAATCTTTCAGTTCTAAAAAATAATATAAATTATTTGAAAAGCTTATATTACCATGAATCATGGTCAGTAAAGAAGTTAATTTTAAGTTAGTGTAAGTCATTTAGATTATAGTTTCACTTTAACTGTGTGGAAAAGGTTCCATAATTAGGTTACAACTGGTTAATGAACTGGGTTAAGAAATGTTTATGAAATTAGTGCCATAAATAATATAGATAATTACTGATTCCATATTCATGTTAGTTAGTGGTTTTCACTAAAATACTTGTAAATATTTTACAACTTGCCTATAGTAGCACTTACTTATATTTGTTGAGGACGGTTGTTTCGGGAAATGTGTTCCATTATCAACTTAGACCGTAACTGATCTCAAGGTTTTCGTAGGTTAGATTTCAAACTACACCCTACACACATACTCAACACCCAATTACATTATAATCAACACACACTTTTCGACGTCTTAACTCCTAATGCTCACCAAGTACACCCACACCCCATCATAATATACCACCTCACCCTAACACCCTAGGCAAGTTGTAAAATATTTACAAGTGTTTTAGCATAAATAATAATGTTTCTACTTCACTTTTATTAGATCTCTAGCTGGAATTTTACAATTATTTAAATTGGGAATTATAACATTGATTGATCTTTACAAAACATTGATATAGGAAGTAATTTTAAACAAAACTACCTTGAATAAAAATAATTTTAACAGTTGTTAATAGTGAATACCTAGTGATAATATATCCATATGCAACCAGGACACACAATAATGCAGTGAAGGTAAACACAAAGAAGAGAGTTTCTGTTTGAGTTGCTCGCCAAGAGCGTGAGGTAGGCTCGCAGTTATGCAACAGTCCAAACTGAAACATATTTAAAATTTACAGCAATGCCTTAAAAGTAATGGTTTCATGGCAAGAAGTTTTGTAAAGTTTATATTTTAAGAAGAAAATTTAAAAATGTTTTTTTTAACTAATGATTTACTTTCTATTCAGATATTTTACTGTACTAAACTGTTTATTTTACTTATGCTAAAATTAAATATCAAGAGTTTAATGGTTTCATGGCAAGAAGTTTTGTAAAGTTTATATTTTAAGAAGAAAATTTTAAAATGTTTTTTTTTACTAATGATTTACTTTCTATTCAGATATTTTACTGTACTAAACTGTTTATTTTACTTATGCTAAAATTAAATATCAAGAGTTTATTAATTATAGTATATTAAATTTTATTATTTTTATAACTCCAAATTTTCATTAATATTTGTTATAGGCATTATAGTTTTAGTGATTTAAAAATATACAACATCAAGAGCACAGTGGTACAACAAATTACAATGAAAATATTGGAAAAAACCCCAATACCAAAAAAATAATAAAAAATAACAAATAATTCAAGGTATAATTGTATAAAACAACTGTGGCGTAATGTTTAATTTAAATACATTAAACCTCTTTAGCACAAATGACTTTTTATTTTATTTAAAATTTTATGTACATTTTAACTGCATACCAATCATCCTCAGAGTTAATTTACAATAAAAATTGTATTATTATTTTTATTGTAAATTACCTCTAAGGATGATTGCTATGCAATTGAAATGTACATAAGGTTTTAAATAAAAGAAAAAGTCATTTGTGGTATAGAGGTTTCATTTATTTAAATTAATTCAAGTTACTTAAGATTAGACTCTTATGTACATTTTGATGACCATGTAATCATAATCAGAGGGTCTTCTATGGTCACTCTAGTTTGTAACCTGTTTGCTAGATTGTAATTTTGTAACAAGACCCTCTGATGATGACATGGTCATCGAAATGCACATAAGGGTTTAATTTTAAGTAACTTGTATTATTTGTTATTTTTGATTATTTTTGTAGTATTGGGGTTCTTTCCAATATTTTCACTGTGATTTAAAAATGTTATAGGCTGAATAAATATTATAAATAAATAACACATCCTTTACTAACCTTCTTAATATGAAAAGTCAAATACATTTTCACAACCATAACAAAAGAGAGTAGAGGGCTAAAGAAAAAGCCCACCCAGAAAAGTGTCTGATTGTGAATTAGGTTGAGTGTATTACGAGAGATATCAAAGCCAGGAGCTCCAATCCGAGGATATCGGTCATTTAGTAAACTGCGGATGAACTCTGCAACTGTCATCGCTACAACAGCCATTATAAAGTCTGCCATGATCAACCTGTACACTTCTTGACCCAATGAAGTCTCCCAACACTGCAAAATCAAAACAATTCTAGATTAATAAACTTATTTGTGAATGACAGACCATGAAGTAGAATACTGAGTGGCGATAATTGTAAATGCAAATTTTCAATAATATGGTCAAAATTCGAACTGTATTGAGTTTGTTCATTTTTTAGGTTTTTATTTTGTGTTCAAGTAAATTTGTTAAATTCTAGACCTTTGTTAAAAAAATTTGCAACTTTACCTCATATAAAATTTATTAAGTTCTGTAATGAGAACTTAAGGCCAATGAGAATAAGTGATAGGTTTTCAATACTTCATTATTTTTTAAAACTAAGGGAGAAGATATTTTCCAAGAGGTTGAAAAATGTTCTTTGAATTACAGTATTCGCCGGAAGGAATTGGCGAATGTAACAACAGAAGGATCACCAACTACGGTTTAAAAATATGAATTTCATAAAACGAATTGAAAACAAAATTTCTAAAATTGATTCAAATCATAAAGTTATACCTTAACCTTACCTATACATTGCGTTACTCATCAACAGCCATTGTGTAGTAAGTTTAATTGTGAAGGTGATTAGTAAATTTTATTCGATCAAAACAATTGAATAAAACACAGAACCTTTTAGAGGCCTAAATAGTAGTGATTTAGATATAATTTATCACATTAAAATTTGATAGTTAAGAAGGGAAGAATTTTTACTTCTGTGTGAAATATTTAAGAGGAAAATTTTTAATGCTCAAAATAAATGAAGAATATCTTGTATTGCAGAACCCAGTTAGCTGTGTAATTTGGTTTTCTTTACATATTCTCACACATTTTAACTATTTCAACTTTAAATGTCAGGAGAAAAATTATATGCTGGTTATTTACAAATGTTACAAATGTTAAATAAAATAAAAAAATGAGGCTTAACTCATTCTAGAAAATTTATTTAATCCACACTTCATTGTTTTCCTATGTTAGAGAACTTATCTTTAAATATTTCAAGAGAAAAGCTTCATAACAAGATTCTTGAACTATTGACAGAATTGTTTTGCTTAAAAAAATGGATAAAATTTTATCTATTGTGGGAAATACATTTTCTGTACATGTAGATAATAATTCTGCTAATAAAATAATTAATTTACAGGTGATAAATTCCATGAGAAATAGTGTGAACAAAATGAAATTCAAGAAGAGAGGAGAGAGAATGTGCAATTTTTGTAAGCAATTGAATAATTAAAAAAAATTACAAAAATATAAAAAATACTTGCCATGAAATATTTAGTACTCCAGCTAAATTTATATTTGTGAACAAACCTTTTCTTTAATGAATCTAAATAAAAGTACAATATTGATGAAATGGAATGATCTACACTTGGAGGCTATGTTAAATACCTATTATAAAATTACTGCATAGAGTTAGAAATTAAGAAAATAATAAGCAATGCAAAAAGTCTCAACATGTTACATTCTTTTTTTAATAATATGCTGTACGAACTATCAATGTTATAAAAAATGCCATTATCTAAATGAAAACTTATTTTAATTGTAATTGTACTGAATGTTTTACAGCTACACCTGGTACTTAGTAAAACATTGTCCATACTAATCTGGCAAAAGGGTAAACACTGTTGATAATGCCTGGTTTAGTATAACCATGGTGCTTACAGTTTTTCTTTTGTAATAAAGTCTATTTGTTTTTTAGTGATCTTAGTTAGAGTCTTGTTTATATAATTAAATTCATTACTTTTTTATTCCTTGGTACATATTGTTTTTGTTTGTGTTTTATGTTACAGATTTTGATTGGAAAAATTAGATAGATTGGTAGTTAAGACGCATTTCCTTTGCATACCGTATTGACATAATAAACATATCTTAGAAGCCCACTCATTTCCTTTGCATACGGTACTGATATAAACATATCTTGGAAGTCCGAATCATTTCCTTTGCATTATTTTTTTAATTTGATAATATTTTATTGTAAAACATAGGTAACAATGGCAGACAAATCATTTGTTTTGTAACTGAAGGATTGTTTGATTCTGTTAATACCATTTCCTGCATTGTGAAGAAGATGAGCGGGTTGGAGAGTCTTTATAGCCAGAACCTCTGACCAGATCCGTTTGTCAATATAGAGGATGATGGGTATCACACCTAATTCCACCTCCATTGCAGCAACTGGGGTGGTCTTAGTTCATCCCAGATAAAAATGAAGGGCTGCCTATTGGATCGCTCTGATCTTGCTGTGTGTCTTTGCGACTGAACCCCAGACTTCACAGGCATAGGTGGCTCTAGATCTGACAAAAGCTAGATAAAACATTGCCTGCTCCCCATTCGTTGCTAGCAACAGCCTTAAGTGCGGTTGATCTCGGGGCACACTTTTCCACAACATACTTTACATGGGGACCCAACCTGAGTTTTGGGCCAAGCACCGCTCCCAACAATTTTGGGTTTGAGTTGTGTTTAATACTTACTTACTTACAGCTTAATGTTGTGTGGATCTGCACTTTGACTCTTCCAAGACACGAGAGTGAGTCCCTGCATTCACCATTTGCTGCAAGCAGATCGATGCAGATGGGCGCCTACCCCTGTTGGTGCCGTGTCACCAGGACTTCTTGCCCATTCCAGTGGCCTGCAAAGAAGACCTACAGCATCTCTTTGGCGAACTGCAGGAGAGCCTTCGCAGCGGATTCAGATGTGTTGTCACCGTCAGGACATCTAGAGTAACAACTCGGAGTGGCCAGTGCAAGGACTGCGGGACTGTTGGACATGAGTACAGGCGGTACTGCGGTTGTCCCAAGCACGAGTCCCGGCCCCGCCGACAGAATCAGATGCCCACACCAAGAAGTGATCGCCAGGTCCTTGGGGGACCTCTAGTCTCCCCCGAGGTGTTGCCGTCAACTCCTGTGGACAGCAGAGAGGCTGTGTCGTCGCCGCCGCTGGATACTGTTGCGGTATCCAGGAAGACTGCTCCCCCTCGTAAGAGGAAGTACCGCAACACCGAGTACAGGGAGGATCCTGCTGCTGTAGCTACCGGCTGGGAGAGAGTCTGGCATCGCCGCCGTCGACACAAGACCAAGCCAGCTTGTGTCGAGGAGTTGAAGAAGTATTTCTTCTGGGACTCCGAGGAAGCTAACGACACCTGCACTGAGCTGATCCCAGACGACGAGCTTACGACAAAGGATTCACCAAAGACCACATCTAACTCTACGGAGACCTTATGAGAGATGATGTGGAAAAAGAGCAACAAGCAGCAAGCATGGCGAAGGTTACGACGGAAAGAAGCTGAAGCAGCCTCCCTAGTAAAATAAGTTTTTCATGTGTTCAAATAAAATTGTATTTTTTCATATTCTTTCTAAATAAGTATTTCTTGTATGTAAAAATGTTTGAATAAACATCTCCCCCATTTATAGTGAGTTTAGGGGTAAAGTTGGCTTACCCTTAGATTTTGTAGAGAGAAAAATTAACATTTGGATTTTTCCATTGAAATTCTTAAAAACCACTTTGCACTCCAGTTTGATATGGCAACGAGGGCTGATTGAATTCTTTCTTTTGCTTTTTATTGATCTTTGGCGGTAATCCATATGGTTTGGTCATCGGTATAGAACATGCCACGGGCATCAGGAGTGAGACTGCCGGTCAGTTCATGGAGAGCTATGTTGAAGAGACTAGGACAAATAATTCCATCTTGTGGAATTGTGTTTTCAACTGCATACTCCGATGAGACAGCAATATTAAAGCAATATTACCGATGCGACGGTCCAGTAAAGTGTTGGTAACAAATTGCAACATTTTCCCTCTAATACCGAGCTTCATGCACTTGATGATGATAGTTGGATGAGGTATTCTATTGAATGCAGCTTCAAAGTCAATCATTACTGCTTTAGTACACATCTTCTTGTTAAAGCCTTCATAGATCTCATTTGTGAAAAATAGAAGTGCATCTGTTGTGCTATGTTGGCGTCTGAAGCCAAACTGATGTTTACGTAGCAAATTGTTTGTTTCAAGTCTCCATGAAAGCTAATTGTTGACTAGACATCAGCTTGCCCAGGCATGACATTAAAGAAATGGGACGGTAAGAGCCAGTTGACGATGCAACTTTCCAGGGATGTACTTTAGTAAACAGATATATAAATAGGAAACCCTAACAATAAAACGGTAAAGTTTTTATATAAAGTTATATATAGAACAATGTCAGCAAAAAGTGCATTGTAACACTTTTTAAACATTATTTTTTATTTTGAACAAAATATTCTTAGATGTATTTTAGAATTGTTATTAATCTATTTTGGAAAATATAAAAGTATAAAAAGTATATGTTCTTGTACTTCTCAGATTTACCTAAAACAACTTTTTAAAAGTTGCTTCTGCTTCAAACAGTATGATGTTTTACTACTTGCTTACAAAGGCTAATAACTTGTGTTTCAAACAAGTATGGTTTGCAACAGTAACACAGTTGCACAGCCACTTAGAAGTAAGAGAATCAGTTGACCATGTTATAGAATCATGATATCTGACCATATGAAACATATTTGCATTATTATTTTATATAATTTTTCTCTTGTTCAAAGAAGCATTAAAAATAATTTACTCATGAAGATTTCAACAATACTATAACATTTATTTCAAAAAAACTTATGTCACATTTAGAAATATAGGTTTTAAATTTATTATTATTTACATGAATTTTTAAAGTAGAAAATTGCCCCAATAAAAAATAATTTTGTTTCAAGACTTGTATAACCTTAAAGTTTATAATTCGTTCAAAGTTTATTGAGACAGAATATGTTTTTCTCTAATCATAAGTTATTGACAAGTAGTGTAAAAAAATTGTCTCAGACTTCAACCAATTTATTTAAATTTTAAGTTTGTGAGGTTCTTACACACAAACTTTTTATTTTGAATGATTCATCAAACATCGTAGACAAAAAACCAATGACATTGAAAACATTTTAAAGTTATATACTACCAGTCGCATAGAATTATGTACTAGAAAAATAATGGGAGAAATTGGAAAATTAAAGTCCTAACATGTCACAATTTAATCCTTGTGATGTTGCTGGTATTTTTACATTATTTTTTAAAACCAAGATCTATGCGTGTAAAAACATTTTCCCACTTCATTGGATTTTCAAGAGCATATGACTGATAATAAAATTTTATGAGGTTAAATAAAATTTCTTGGTAAAACTACTGATAATGATCCCAATATCACAAGAACTAACAGTAACTAATACATAAAGTTACAACAATTCAACTCTTACACATTCCGTTGACCATATAATCTTCAAATTGTCTAATTACAATAAAAATACAGTCTAGACAATTTATTACAATAGAAATGCAAAGCAAAGAGATGCAAACCACTGTCAGCAGTCTTTATACATAGGCAGGAATCAAGCTTCAGAATAGGTTTAACTACACTAACAAACCATTAAAAAACAAAATATACTTAATAAAAAATAATAAAAATATAAGACATGACTGATATTATCTAATACCTAAAATAAATTAATATAACTAATAAATATATTATTATAAATAAAATAAATATAATAAAGCTATTACAACAAAATAAAGGTGAGGTAAGGGAAACGCCCTTTACCTATTCATTATTTGATTTAATTATAAAAATATTTTATTAAATCTTGGAGTTTTTAAGATCTTAACAACCATAGGTTGGCAAAGTGTAAGAGAAATCACCAGAGGACCACTGTACTCATTATATTGTATGTTAACATTTCCTGAATCATCCAGGAATAAAAATACCTCTTACAGTTCCTGATTTTTTCCTGGTTACTGTGATAGAGGTATAAATTATTTAGGAATTTGAAAATGAAAAATAATTATGTATGGAATATGGAGTAAGTACACTACTATTAGAAAATGTAGGTCCAGACAAACCGTGTTTAAAAAATTGACTGATGAAAAACATTTTTATCGATTTTTGTTCTCTTTTTAATTATACTGACTTTATATCGTTATACAGTCTTTTAATAGAGACAAATATTTGAAATCTCCATATAAATTATACAAAATATTCTAATAAAATATCAAATGGGCACTGGTAAGAGATTTATCTTTTTTATAACAAAGCAGGAGTAAGGCAGTAAAAAATAGTGTTACTTATGTTAACTTACAACATGAAGATTATCTCGCTGCAACCAAAATATAACCAGTATTGCCACTACAACTAATTCTAAAAGAAAAGTTCGGACCATGGTTACATACAAAGACGTACGTGGTCTGCGGTATTCCTCAAATCTTTATAACATGCAACATAAAAGTAAATACATAAATAAAATAATATGAAAGAAATAAATAATTGTAACGAAAAAAATAAAGTGTGGAAAATGAAAATGAGTGTAAAACAATTTCTTCTTCAACTCAAAAGAAATTATGGTCATGTTCTACATGACACTGATGAAGATCGCCACATAGCAATCGAAAACGTACTGTCTCAGTAAGTTTTAACAAATTTACAAAATTTAAAGTTCGGATAGTTGTAAACTATTGTTTAAGTGATTAATAAGATTCACCGAACGTAATGGACTACAAAATTCAAGAATGATAATTTAGGTTTTACTTTCTTTTTACCATTATCAGACACTAAAGTAATAACATATCCACGGATTTGTAATCTTCAAAATTTAAACAGCTATTTTGGAAACAACTACAGCTTGTTTCGCATAATCATCCCCTCGACTTTGCTACAATTAATTCTATTATAACTAAAAGGTTTACTGGCAATTCCTTACTGTATTTAAAAATTGTGCATTAAAAACAAAACTTCTTACTAGCCACAAACAAAGCAAAATCTTTAATATTGCTACCAAAGTACAGATACTTTATAGATAAGTGAAACATTTCCAAAACTATGAAACAATCAGACCATTAACTAACTCTATTATTCCAAAGCAATATATTTTTCAAATTATTTCTTTTGGATTATCAGCCTTTTGGTATAACTAAATTTGTTTATAGAATACAAAAAATTCTGTTAACTTTTTTACACAACTCATATTTTACTTCAAAACCTAGTAGCATTCTAATAAAAACAAGTATTCTACCAAAATATTAAATAGATTCAATTTTGTACTGAGTATTGCAACAATATATATTAGATGGATCAGTTAATGTATTTTAAGTGATACTTAGAACAAACTTTTAGGAAACACAAATATTAAAAATATTATAACATATAGAACACAAATTAATATCATATCTAGATATTGTTTTGGAGTGAGTTAATAGTAAATTGAAGATATGGTTATAGTTAATCCTTTTTTGTTTAGTGGAAAAAATGTGGTTGTCATGACACATTCGTGGTAGAGATCATACAGACGTCAGTTGCTTCTCGTCGTTCTTGTCATTGTTTTTTTCCTTCAAGAGAGTTTTTTTTTTGATGTGTCATGTACAAGACTAGACGTTTGTGATGTTTAGGGATATTTATCACCTCTTGAAACATTCATCATAGATAAGGATAGATATTTATAGCCCACGAGTTGTCCTTTTATCAGATGTTCTGATGATAGGCCTTTCATCAGTTTTATGTCAAATGAACTTTCTTGCTCAGTAAATTACTCAAGTGTCGGTCAGTAGCTGATGGTTGTTGTGTCAACATGGAAGATTAGTAATTTTTATGTAATTCCAAATTAAATAATAATAACGGCAACCTAAAATCTAACGAAAACTTCAAACTGAAAATAACTTTTAATTTGTTTTTACTAATTATGATTATAACATATAATAAACTAAGGTAAAAAATAATAAATAAAATATTGCACCTTTATAAAATATACATCTAGTGCTTTATGAGTGAGAATATTTTTGTAGAAAAATTTCAAATCAACTGACGCAAGGAATTAGTATGTACCTACTGGATTACTCAGATCACGGTTGATAGAAGTTTATGTTATTTTACTGATTGAGACATCTTCATACATATTATTGTGTTTTAAAACATACTTATTTTAGTTGTGTTTTTCAAGATAACTTTTTTTAGTGTATAAGAAGGTTTACAAAAAAGGATTTCTAAAGCTATGTCATTTTAAGCTTTTAATCTTTTTAAATGGGTGATGCTGAATGGTTTACATTTGATATGAATATTTTTAATTTATGTTTAATTTAAATACCACACTAACCTTTCATTAAAATTGGGGGACATTATAAACATTAATTTATTAAACTTAAATTTTTAAACAAAAAATTAATATAGATGGTGTGGAAGATAATTATACATACCTTACAGCCCAGGAGAAAAACTTTGGCAAAATAATCAAAATTGTAGTTACTACGAAAGATAAGAGCATTGCTTCACCAGTGCCAGGTTCTGAGGCAGATTCATCCTATTGGTAGAAATCACATTATTTTGCATTAAAATCTTAGAAAAACCATACATTTTACGTACAAAACTCAACCTAGTTCAATCTTAAACTTAGTGTGAATACTTTAACTGAGTTTCAGAATATCAAATTATTCTAAGCAACATAAACTAATATATATTATATATAAATGCATGAAATATATTTCTAAATATTTTTACAAGGTTACAGTATGCATTAAGAAATATAACTCTGGACTAAAGCTTTTATAAACCCTTTTAAATTTAACTATCTTCATTCTTTTTATGATTTATATAATTCATAGCCAGACAATAATTTATAACTTTTATAATTAATTTATAATTGGGCTAATTTACGTCAGCCTAACATGGAATAATATTAAGACAAGAAGTAAAAAATATATTTTAAATTTTATGACCAGTAATGTTGAGGTACAACGCTTGACTTACATTGAGTACAACTCTAATGACTTCGCCTGAAATATTGCCAAGTTTGGCCAAGAGTGAACGATGCAGAAGGAAATGTACAAGAACTCCTGTCCCAGTTAATACAATCAGAAAGAGTCCATTTATAACCACTCGGATAAACTTAATGTACAGATCATGAAACCAATCGGACTGCAACAACACTGCTCTTTGGTCTTCCTCCAGGTTTTCCTGAAAAGTAGTTAAATAATTTACATTTAAAAACAAAACATTATTATTTTAAAAAAGGACGAGTGGAAAAATTACCAGAAAAAATAATCTTAGCTTAAATTAAATGGCATCCTCAGGAATTCTAAGATGTGAAAAGATATTATGCGGAAAGCAAAACACAAACATCTGAACAAATCTTTTCTCAGGGAAAACAAATCTTAATGAATGTTAGAAAAAGGGATATGGTAGTAAAAAGCTTTTGATGCATTCCTACATAAGAAATACAGACCTCTAATTGGGTTTGTTAACAGGAGTTGGAGATTTGACATGTGTGAAAGAGAAGGTTCACAAATTAATAGAGAGGTCTGCTAATCAGATTGGAGAGATCTGTGTATCAGACTCATAGAGAAAAAGAGAACAAAGGTGGACAACGTACTCACACATATGTTTACCATAAAAAAAAGGTTTACTTGCCGCTCACAATAACAGAAAGATTAAACATGAAAAATGTTTGCACTAGAGATACAGGATAAGAAAGGCCACATCACTTAATTAAATTAAGGAATTGTTACTTAATATTGTATTAATTAAAGAATAAATATTAATTTATTTATTGCAATAATTAATAATTAGGAACTTAAGTATTTAAAATTATAATAAATAAATTAGTTAAAAATAAAATATAAGATATCGTTTGATGTCTAACAGTCTATCATGGTAATGGGTTAAAAAATAAATAATTTAAAAAATATATTTACACTAATTACAAAATAAAATCTAGGTTGTTGAAACTATATTTATTTAATATGAACATGTTTACCCAAAAAAAAACTTTTATAAAACAGACTTATAAACAATATTTACAGCTTTGTTTTCTTTTGTGAAAATGTATAGATTCCTTCCACTTGAAACACGTGAGCAAAAAAAGTACAGTTGCCCATGGGAGAAACACTGAGTTTAAAAATATAAGCCTGCAACCCTAGGGGTCTGTCCTTGAGATTTATTGATCCTCATTGAGAAGGCAACTTTTACGGGGAGCTGTAGACCTTTGAAATTGAAGGGTAGGTTTGATGGTATAATAGGTATTCTCAAATGAGTACTTTTTCCCCTTTTGCGAAACCAGTTAAAATGCTAGCTTTTATGGGATTTTTCTTTAAAGATTTTATCAAAAGCCTGGTACCGTCACACAAGTTTGGTGGCTTTAAGTTCCGAAGTAGTATTACTGCGATACTCACTTTCAATTGAAGCTTGTGGGAGGAGGGACACCAGGCAGTTCCAAGGAGTGAAGAAACTCAACTGGGTAATGAACTGCTTCATCTTCTTCCATAATTGAATCAATAGATGAATAAGATATTATCTCACTATGAATGATATTTATAATTTTACTGCTCATGAGGTTTATATTATCATTTTTGGGGACTAAAATATCTCTGCAGGACAACCCCTCAGCATCATCGTAGTTGTTTCGCAAGTCAGAAAACACATTTGATATAATTCAGTGTTGAGCGAATTATCAAGGCCAGTGAGGCGGTGCTCTGATGGAATTTCTAAACAAAATAGTGCTATGTGTTAACCAGGGACCATAAAAATGTCCATGTAATATTTCAGCTGAATGGGACCAGTAATTTTTATATAATTGAGTAACATATTCAGACACCATTAGAGTTTTATATAATAGTATAGATGTTAAAGTTTGTTTAAAAACTGTTCGTCTTCAAAATAGAAAAAAAATTACATTTATATTATTAGCTTATTCTACTAAAATGAAGGAATCATATGACAGTATGAAACTCCTTGAATAGATTCAGCATAATAAATATGTTTGAAAGATCTGTGGAAATTCAAATCATTGTACTTTTTCTTGGTAGCTACTCCACATTTTACTATTTTTTATGTGAGTGAGATATAAGGGACTAAAACAATAACTTTACATGAAAAGTCTGGCAACCATGTGAATAATTTATTCCATAGAACTAATATCTTAAAAAACCCTTCATTTGCCAACTCATAAAACGTCAATCTACTTCCATTACAAATTAAATTGGGATCTATGGAAAACGTCATAAAGAAAATGGACCACAACAGCATTGGTTTTATTTATTTCAAGAAAAATTTCATAGAATAAGAGATTCAAAATTGATAAAACGTACTTTTGTGGTGGACCTACAGATAAGGCTAATAATACAAGACAATAAATTTGAATAAAGATTAAATGCCATAGAAAAGATAGCCAGGCATTAATTTGTTCGAGTTTCTAAGAACTTCTTGGGGAATTATATAGCAAATGGTTATTATGACTTAGTAAGGAACATGCAGAAAGCCATGGGATGCAATATGTGTATAAAGATACATTATATTTTGCATTACCAATCGGATTATTTTACCTGATAATCTTGGTGTGGGTAGTAATGAGCATAGTGAGTGGCCTGATCAATCCACGGCCAGTACTACCACGATAACAAAATCAAAATACGATTGCTCATTACTCTTGGACACTGAAGAGTCATTCCAAAAGCAAATTTCACAAGAAAGTCATCAACTGATTGTTTTAGGAATAAAAATTTTATAATAGTGCAGGAAAATATATATCTATAAATTTAAGTTGTCTGTCACATGAAAACCTAGTGTTTTCACATAAAATCAGAATAAAAATATGTTATGTCTCACATAATTCACTTTGAAACAAAACATTATTTAAATTTTGTTCCCCAGTGTTATCAGTCTTATTGCAAATTTTAAAGCCTTACACCTCATAATAAATGACCTCATAGTGAATTGCTGTTAGCGTCAGACTGAAGTGGAGTGGTTATAATCAATGACTAAATAGTGATGGTGAAGGAATGGTTTGCACCAGGAAAAAAATTTTTGTTGCTTTCCAAAACGTTTTCATATAAAAAATGTTACAAATTTTAAACAGTCATTGTTGCCACATCACTCCCACAGGGGATAACACTAGAACCATTCTTTAAGCTAACGATATCAGTTAGTAACAATCACACATTAGTGGTGCTATTGCTTAAGCCGAACATAAATAATAAATCATATATTAATTCTATAACAAAAAAAATTATCAGTTCGATACAAGGATTTAAAAAAAAAATAAGGAATTGAGCAATCATAGCCTCATTAAATAAAAACTATAGAATGTATACACTAAATCTTCAAGAAAGCAGAGTTCTTACAGATAATATTAACATGCTTTGACATAAAAGTTAAATCCGCACATAATGGCCTTAAACAGGTTTTAAATTCACAAGGAATCACCTAATGGACATTCAATGATGTTACTTACTTTAAGTTCTCTGGCAATAGCTTCAGACTTGAGTTTGGCTGCTTTCTCAGTAGCTATACTAAAGTCCCAGCCGCAAAACACTTTATGAGCATACACATTCTTCAAGCCTCCACTTGTCTCTATAAAACTTTTACGATAAGATCGTGCCATTCTAAATAGATTAGTATATAATTAGGAAATTGTACAACCATACTAAGTTTAACCTCTAAAATATTCTGAAGGAAAAATATAAAATACTTACCGAACAGAAATGATGATAAATGTAAATAAATAAGAAAACAGAGATGTAAAAAAATATGCTTTTGGAATTGAATACATATGCTGGTCTTCAGATGTGCCGACACTGTAGCCACCATAATAAAGTGAAGAATTTGTCAGTCGACCCTATTCATAAAACTTATGTTAGCAACACTTATTAGTATAAAATTAAAGTTTTATAGAAAATACAAAAGTATAAATAAAATGTTAGTGCAGCTAAATTTACATGTTTTTACAGTTATCAATTTTAAGAGATTTTCATCAAAACTCTTTACACCCTTTGATTACCATTTACACCAAATACCAGTATGTGAGCTCGCTCTGCGGCCAGCAGGAGCATTCCTGTATATGTACGTTCTACCATTTCTCTCCGATTAGCATTACCGTACGTTTACAATTTTTTCCTGTGTATTGTACTGTATTCTAGGTTAAATATTTTCAACTATCTGGACAATAAATACTACACAGAGTACATAGTCACCATTCTTTGTGTCCAAAGTCTAAGAGTTTTCCCACATACACTTATACACCGTTTTAAAGTTTGTGGTCTATTTTACAATGAATAGGCGATTGGATAATGAGGAAATTCTTTTGGGTCTAAAGTCTCTGGTTTTCCACGTGTTTACAGGCTTTTTTAAAGTTTATGCGCTATTTTACAATGAATAGGCGATTGGATAATGAAGAAATTCTTTTGGGTCTAAAGTCTCTGGTTTTCCACGTGTTTACAGGCTTTTTTAAAGTTTATGCGTTATTTTACAATGAATAGGCGATTGGATAATGAAGAAATTCTTTTGTGTCTAAAGTCTCTGGTTTTTCCATGTGTTTACAGGCTTTTCTAAAGTTTGTGTGCTATTTTACACAGAAAAAAAAGATTAACAGGTAATTTTTAGCATAGAAATTGTCAGTAAACGTAAGGTAAAGTTAGGTTAACATGAGAAAAGAGAAAAAAAATATTAACAAATATTACTATAACTTGGAATTTTTTTTTTTAATTAGACAAAAGAAAAAGTGTAAACATCTGTCAAGAATATGTTGCTCCCAGGAACCATATCAGGAAAGGCACATGTTGCTAATCAAAGGGTTAAGACTGCACATTTATAATGAAAACTTAGGAAGAGATAAATAATGACAATTTTGACCATGTTAGTCACTATTGTTAGTAGCAAAGAAATCAAGCTATAATTGGTTTTAACTTTATTGTTGCAACTATTAAAGGCAATAAATTAAATACTTTTTAAATACAAGTAACAAAATATTTTTTTTATACTTAAAATAAAATGCCCTATTCAAAATTAAAGTGAGCTTTATATGTTAAGAGCAAAGTGATGTAAGAAGATGACATAAAAATATAAGTGAAGCGACTGGCGCTTAGCTAAAATGAGAAGAAAACGAGGTTCGAGAAAGATCCGAAATAATACAATAGAAATGTTCAATAACAATAATAAGCTGCGGCAAAGTGCCTTACTTCAATCGCTGAGCACGCAATTACGAAAGTTTGAAAGCCATAATGGGCTCCGTACAAGCACATTTAATAACAGAATAATTCGCACTGAATTTACACATAAATGAATTATAAGTACTTAAGCTTATGCAGCACTTACCCTCGTGGAGCAAGAAAGGGCAAAATTGAAGTGGTCGTAGATCTCGTAGCTGTAGAAGTCCTGGGTACCCAGTTTGTAGGAATCCTAGCCAGGCGAGGTCAAACTAGAACTTAAACGAGAAGTCAATAAGCTGCATTTAAAATCCTAAAGTCATTTATAACTATGGCGCGTAACGGCACAAAGGATCTTACAAAACGGCGATTGTAAATTAAAGTCAATAATCCGCAAATAACAAATCTAATAACGCGTTCACACGAACACACATTAAGACGAACAGTTTTAACACTTGTACGAGGTTTTCACGGTCAAAACCGGCACTTTGCACATGTGGTGCAACTTTACGCAACGAGGTACTTTAACGAGGCTGTTAACTGCACGACGGTTCCAAGACAACGGGCGAACTAACTTACGGAAATGCGAGCTAAGGGAGTGGGGATCAGATATGCCACAGAAAATCAATACTCATCCATACATCGATTGGCAGATCAGACATCACGTGACCATTACTGCACAGGCCAGCTGAGCGTTTGAATGTAGGCCGCGGTAAAACGTTCAAACTTCGAGCGCTGACTCGAACATACCGCCCACCAAAACGAATGTTTTTAATCCGCCAGGTGGGTAGAGGGCGAAGAACTATTTAAGCACCGGAAACCGAGGGTGCCGAAGAAACCAAAGGTGAAACTCAATGCTGCAGCGGAAAACCAACAAGCTTGTGGACAGGTCGCTTCAGCTGGCCGTGCGAGGTTTTGACAGTAGCTACACGGGATACTTGGTCGTGTCCAGGATGTAGATGTATGATCCGACCCATAGGCCAATGAAGGGGGCTCGGATGCTCTCCAGTGATGAAGACGAGTTGATCCTCCTGAAGCGGTGAGGAGTTCTTGTGCCACTTGCGGCGTTGAATCTGCGAATGCAGGTACTGAGTAGACCAAGTCTTCCAGAAACGGTTGGTCATTTGCTGAATCATGGACCAACGAGATTTAAGAGGCGGTTCGGGGTAGCATCTCTCCGGAAGTGCAAGGAGCGGACGTCCAATAAGAAAATGTCCGGGAGTGAGGAAAGACGATCCTTCGCTGGGGTCAGGCGAAACCTCGAAAATAGGTCGACTGTTAAGAATAGCCTCTATCCGGGTAAACAACGTAGACAACTCTTCAGGGTTTAATACCGTATTACCAATCGTGCGGTGCATAAGTCCTTTAGCGGATTTGACGGCAGCCTCCCAGAGTCCGCCGAAATGTGGTGCGGCTGGAGGGTTGAAGTGCCATTCAATGCGTTGGTCGGCGAGTTTGCGCTTGATAAGCGATTTCGAGTGGTCAAGCAGTTGATAGACCTCACTCAGGCGGTTCGCGGCTTCAACAAAATTCGTGCCGTTGTCAGAATAAATATCAGAGGGTAGCCCTCGTCTTGACGTGAAACGGTGTAAAGCTGCGAGAAAGGCATCGGTGGATAGGTCGGATACCATCTCCAAGTGCACAGCCTTAGTAGCCATGCAGACAAATAGACAAAGATAAGATTTTAAAAGCTTCGAGGTACGCAAATGATTTGCCTTTGTGTTAAAGGGTCCAGCGAAATCAATTCCCACCCTGCAGAAAGGCGGCGATGGAGTGACTCTAGATGATGGTAAAGCAGCCATCATAGGTGGACGAGGCTTAGATTGCAGACGGAAACACCGCATGCACGCATGAATGCGTTGTCGAAGTAAGGAGCGTAACGCAATAATCCAAAATTCGCCGTTAATCAGCGCTTGAGTGGTGCGCGGTCCGGCATGTAAGGCTAACTTGTGGTAATGATCGCAGATCAAGTTGACGTACTGATGATGTTTAGGAAGCAGAAGGGGGTGCTTAGATTCATACGACATCTCAGAATGATTAAGTCTTCCGCCCACCCTGAGTAAGCCCTGGGCGTCGACAAATGGCGTTAGGCTGCGGAGCGGATCGATGATTTGAGCGCCACGACGGAGCCGTTGCAATGTTGCGCTGAAGGCCAGCTCTTGTATGAGCTTGACGCAGAGATCTCTGGCGTTACTTAACTCCTGCACCGAAGGCGTAGTAAATGAAGTTTTACTCAAGGCGACTTTGGCCTTGTAGCGGGTGTTATGACCGTGGTTAGTAGTCTGGCCTTTACGACGGCAATTATTCACAAACCGCAGGACGTAAGCGAAAACATGGTGAAGAGTAATTAAGTTCGAATGTCGTTCTATAGTTGTCAATAGTCGATTAGGCTCTTGAACGGCCGTACATAGCAGTCTAGGTTCAGATTTATGTTCGGTCTGGTCCGGGTTAAGGCCGGTCGGCTTAGACAAATGCCACGCAGTAGGACATTGTAGCGCCCATGGTGGGCCGTGCCACCACAGCGGATGTTCAGCAAGCTGGTTAGGTAGACACCCACGGGAAGCAACGTCCGCGGGGTTATCAGCAGTCGAGACATGGAACCAACGGTCCATGGAGGTATTTGAAACGATTTCAGTGACGCGGTTGGCAGTAAAAGTCTTCAATAAATAAGGCGGGGTGTTGATCCAATACAACACAATTTCAGAATCGGTGAAGAAAAACGTCTCGGCGTCAGACACAAAATTCAAAACGGGCTGAACGGACTTGTAGAGTTTGGCCAGCAAGACTGCGCCACAAAGCTCCATGCGAGGTATAGTGATCGGTTTAACTGGAGCTACCCTGCTCTTAGCCTTCAGAATGCTAACGGTAACGACTCCATTCCATTCGGTTCTCAAATATATAGCTGCTGCGTATCCAGCTTCGGAAGCATCGCAAAACCCTAACAGGTGATGCTTGGCAGCTCGTGTGCCAACGTGTCGAGGTATTTGGATAGAAGACAAACTGGCGAATTGAACAATGAAGCTGTCCCATTGATTTAGAAGCGCGGTTGGCAAAGGTTCATCCCATGATAACCTTTCGAGCCACAACCGTTTGAGAAAGCATTTGATCCAGAAAGTAATAGGCGTTAAGAAGCCAAGCGGGTCGAAAGTCCGAGCGACATAAGATAGTATGGTGCGTTTCGTAGGCACCGAAACGAAATTCTGACTCTGGTAGGAGAACGAGTCCGAGGTAGGATTCCATTGCAGTCCCAGTATTTTGATGGCGGTAGAATCGTCCTGGAACAGTAGCGGGTTCTCCAGATGAGCGGAAGGTAGCGTTGACAATAGTGCAGGATCACTTGATGACCATTTCCTGAGTTCCAGGCCGGCGAGTGCGAAAATGTTAATGAGCTGCTGTATCAATTCCTTGGCATCTTCGGGTGTATCGGCGCCAGTGACAACATCATCAACATAAGTCTGCTGAAGTATTGCTTGCGACGCGGCAGGATATCGGCTACCTTCGTCCTTTACGAGTTGTTCAAGTGTCCGCAACGCTAAATACGCAGACGGGGTTAGTCCGTACGTGACAGTAGCTAACTCATATTCCACAAGCGGAGATTGAGGCGTCGGTCGGTATAGTATGTGCTGGTGACAGCGATCAGCTGGGCGCACGGCAATTTGTCGGTACATCATTTTAAGATCAGCACAAACGGCGTGAACATACAGGCGAAAGGAAATGATGACGTTAGACAGGTCCTTCTGAAGTTTAGGACCGGAAAGCAATTGCTGATTTAAAGAATTCGCGTTACAATCAGGCGAGGATGCGTTGAATACTACTCGTAATTTAGTAGTAGAACTGGTGGTCTTAAAAACACAATGATGCGGGATCAAATAGTTAGAAGTATTAAGCGCGGGGTACATATGACCCAGAGTCATATATTCTGTCATGAATTGATGATATTGCCGAGCTACCTCCGGCTGACGACTTAAACGTCGTTCTAAAGCATGATAACTAGCGAGGACAACGTTGCGGTTTGACTTAAGTGTTACAGCGTCAGGTTTGAAGGGGAGGGCGACAACATATCTCCCGACTTCATCGCGTTCAGTAGTTGTAGTAAACAGGCTTTCACAAAGCTGTTCGTCAGGGCTCAAAGATTTAGCCTCAGTCACTTCTTCGACTTCCCAAAACCGTCGAATATTGTCATCAATAGACTGTAGCGAGGTAATGAACACTCTAGGTTGATGGGGCATACTATACGGTATGGATCCCATAATGACCCAACCTAAACGAGTGTTAAGCGCGGAGGGCTGGCCATGAATGACAGTGCAAGGCCCATTAGTGAGTATTTGGGTGAAAACATCTGCCCCTAGTATAATGTCAACACCGGCAGGCGAGTCGAAATGAGGGTCAGCTAAAGGTAGATGCTGGTATTGAGCACTTATTTGAGAGGCTAACCTAGTAGCCGGCAGCGGGTCAGTAATGTGGTTAAGCACGGCGGCTTCAGTAGTTAGCATTACACCAGGGTCATGCCTCGAGAATAAAATCAACGTAACGTACTCGTGGATACGTGTGGTCTTGGCGGCGACACCAATCAAAGACATATTTGAACTCCGAGTAGGTAGGCTCAACAGGACGCTTGCTTTCTTAGTAATGGCAGATATCTGACTGCCGGGGTCAATAATAGCTCTAAAGGAACGAGGTTGACCGTAATGGTCTTGGATAACGATTTGTGCGGTGCCTAACAGGGCGAGAGATTCCTGAATATTACATGACAGCGAACGAGGTTGAGCTTGAGTATCGGTTGCGCGTCTAGTTGCTGGCCTCGGGTGTCGCGGTGCGACTAGTCACTGTTGTGACGGCGGGTTGTTATGTAACAAAGTATGGTGTGCCTCGTTGCACTGCTTGCAGCGTTGGCTGGACTTACATTTAGCTTGAAAATGTGAGCCAAGACAATTGAAGCACCGTTGTAGTTTCATGATGGCATCCTGGCGTGCCACAGAAGGCAGTTCGAGAAAGGATTGACAGTCAATGATGCGATGTCCTTCTCCGCAATAATAACACATGCCTGCGTGTGTCGTAGAAACATGGGATTGATTCATGTGAAGCGGTGGTAATCGGTGACGGAATACTGACATCCTAGGAGTGTTCATAACAGGAGGTATATTTACGGGGCGCGGCCCGTTGAATGGCCGTGTAGGGCCTGACGCAGCACGTCTAGGCTCGTATACATATTGCGTAGCCTTAGGTGTAATAGAATTGTCGGGCGAAACCGAAGGCTGGACAATTGTACTATGTGCCGTGTTAAGGTTAGGTTCCAGTCGGTCAAAATTTAAATCACGGGCCCCTTGCGAATCAGACTCATTCACTGACGACACCAGTATGCGGGGTTGTTGAGCAGCTCTCGCGTTAGTAGAAGCGGCGGCAGGCGGTTGATCCAACAACTCTAGAGCCCTGGCCTGTTCCGTTATAAAATCATTCAACAGTTTGTACGTAGGCATACGATTTGTGCCTAGCCTCGTTTCAAAATTTAATCTAGTCTGGGGGTCCAAGTTATTAATGGACATCTGAAACAGCAGGAAATCAGCCAAATCATCTAGCTGGATAACCTTCAACGCACACACAGCGTTTGAATGCGCGGTCAAGAAGCGGTTCAGTTCAGTTTGCGAAGCATTCTTAATTTGTTTAAAGTCTTGAATAATTTTAAAATAGTGGTCAGCCAAACGGCGTGGGTTAGCGTACCGATTGCGCAAAGCTCGATATGCAATGCTGTAATTTTGTTCAGATATTATCAAGCCTGTGACAATTGCTAAAGCGTCGCCTTTAAGTACAGATTTCAGATATTGGAATTTCTGTATATTACTAAGACTGTCGTTGCAATGGACTATTGAATCGTACATTGTTATAAAGTCCGTCCAGTCACTGTTGTTTCCTGAAAAAATAGGCAACGCAAGACTAGGGAGGTTAGGTGAACCTACAGCTGATTTGACGGGCGAGGTTGATGTCACCTCTGCTTTGATAAGGTTAGGGTATTTTGCTAACATGGGCAAATACACGTCCTGAAATTGTCTTTTGATATTAAACGCACTTTCAGCTAAACTTGCCACCTGGGTGGCGAACGTTTGTTCTAATATCTCATAAGTATCCACGAAATTGGCCTGAATGCGTCTTATTTCTCGAGCGATGCCTTCCGGCATCTCTTTATCGTCAAGAAGGGTTTGTACTTGTTCCAAATCATTTAATATATTTTTTAATTTAGCGAGGTAATATTCAGTATTAATTGCCATCATAAATAATTTAATAAAGTTCACAAATAAAACGCAACACAAATTAATTTCACAAATTTTTTTTTAAATAGCGGTAAGTGGACTGTATAGTTTAATAAACGTAAAATATTTCCTCATCACAAAGCAAATCAAAATCAAGTGACGTATACCTATGACGTCACGTATGACTAACTTCCCGCGCGTGTAACTCGCACAAAGGAAATCAGAAATCAAAGGTTGCGCAACACTTGGTAAGATTGCATGAATCATATAAATCAAATGAATTTGAATTTAATCTATCCGGCTCGAAGAGGACCAAATGAAGCGACTGGCGCTTAGCTAAAATGAGAAGAAAACGAGGTTCGAGAAAGATCCGAAATAATACAATAGAAATGTTCAATAACAATAATAAGCTGCGGCAAAGTGCCTTACTTCAATCGCTGAGCACGCAATTACGAAAGTTTGAAAGCCATAATGGGCTCCGTACAAGCACATTTAATAACAGAATAATTCGCACTGAATTTACACATAAATGAATTATAAGTACTTAAGCTTATGCAGCACTTACCCTCGTGGAGCAAGAAAGGGCAAAATTGAAGTGGTCGTAGATCTCGTAGCTGTAGAAGTCCTGGGTACCCAGTTTGTAGGAATCCTAGCCAGGCGAGGTCAAACTAGAACTTAAACGAGAAGTCAATAAGCTGCATTTAAAATCCTAAAGTCATTTATAACTATGGCGCGTAACGGCACAAAGGATCTTACAAAACGGCGATTGTAAATTAAAGTCAATAATCCGCAAATAACGTATCTAATAACGCGTTCACACGAACACACATTAAGACGAACAGTTTTAACACTTGTACGAGGTTTTCACGGTCAAAACCGGCACTTTGCACATGTGGTGCAACTTTACGCAACGAGGTACTTTAACGAGGCTGTTAACTGCACGACGGTTCCAAGACAACGGGCGAACTAACTTACGGAAATGCGAGCTAAGGGAGTGGGGATCAGATATGCCACAGAAAATCAATACTCATCCATACATCGATTGGCAGATCAGACATCACGTGACCATTACTGCACAGGCCAGCTGAGCGTTTGAATGTAGGCCGTGGTAAAACGTTCAAACTTCGAGCGCTGACTCGAACAATAAGTAATTCTTATCTTATAATCACTCAATATCAAAATATTTCAAAGTAAAATGTGTTATTTGTTTGTAATCACTTCTATATTCATGTATTATATTTAGGTATTATAACATGTGTTGTATTGAAACAAATTAAAGACATACAAAAAACTCACAAATTAATCATTTATTTCCTCATACATGTTTCAATGACAAAGTCATCATCATCAGTGAGTGTTACTACTACAAACTCTAACTTACAACTAAGTTTAGATGAAAGTTAGAGTTTGTAGTAGCAACACTCACCGATGATGATAACTTTGTCATTGAAACGTGTATGAGGAAATAAATGATTAATTTGTGAGTTTTGTGAATGTCTTTTATTTGATTCAATATAACCTCACAAGCTAAGCCCAAAGAATAGTTGTATATGTGTTGTATTGTTAATAACTGTGAAATATATGGACCTACATTTCAATAAGTGAGAACCTTTTCACTGTTGCTAGCATGGAGAACAAAAGTAGAGCCACAATATCTTCACCTATTGAAGATTTGTTTGGTAAACAACTCCCAGATCACAATAGGCTGCTTGTAATAGACAAATAGTACTAAAGTGGGATATTTTGAATTCCTTTATAGTTTAAAGATAATGGCTCAAATGTTCAGAATCATATAAAGGGTGATTGAAAAAGTGCCGGTTTTCAAACAGGTGGTAAATTTTTGTTTATCAGTTGGCAACAATGTTTAACCTCATTTCTATTTCTTGGAACATTCCGAATGTTGACACAACTAATATTTCTATTGTTCTTTCATTTCATATCTAATCATGGAAAAATTTACACGTCCACAACAAGTGTTAGTCGTTAAAATGTTTTATCAGAGTGGAGAGAGTTATGCTGCTACTGTCAGGTGAATTCGCAGTACTCTAGGACGTAATGGAGCTCGGAATGAATCAACAGTTAGCACAATCATGAAAAAGTTCTTTGAGATGGGTTCAAAGACATCCTTAAAAGTCCTGGACATCATGGTTAAGGCCGAACTGAACAGAATCTTGCGTCGGTTTGTGATAGTGTGGCTGTTAGCCCAGTGAAATCAATATATCGCTGTTCTCAACTATTGGGTTTAAGATGTTCTTCAGTACCGAGAATTCTTTGGTACGGTCTCCATTATTACCCCTATAAAATTCAGTTGACACAATATTGGAAAAGGGCAGATCACCAGAAGAGACGACAGTTTGTTGACTGGGTATTGAGAACATAGCAGGAGGACGAGAGCTTTGTAAACAAAATCATCTTCAGTGATGAAGTGCACTTCTCCATACATGAATCTGTTAACAAATATAACTGCTGTGTCTGGGATTCAGAAAACCCTTGTGTGATTAAAGAAAAAGAAATATATGCACAGCGAGTGACAGTTTGGTGCGGTTTTTGGTCTTTCGGCTTCATTGACCCTTATTTTTTTGAAGATCAGGAAGGACAAGGCGTGACAGTAAATCGAGACCGATACCGTACGATGATTAGGGAATTTTCGTGGCTTCATTTGGATGGAATGGACATTGATGAGCTGTGGTTTCAGCAGGAGGATGACACCCACCACGCTGCCTGTGAAACAATTGTGTTGCTCCGTGAACAGTTCCAGGATCGCGTCATTTTTCGTAGTTCCGACCATCAATGTCACCAAGGTCATGTGACAATTCCTTGTAACTTTCTTCTTTGGGGTTATTTGAAATCATAGTGTATAGCAATAAACCACAAAACATCAAAGACTTGAAGGAGGATATTCAACGGGTTATCGGGAAAATGAAAGTGGAAACTTGCTGTGCAGTCAGAGCGAGTTTCATGGACAGAGTTGTTACATGCCAGCACATGCATGATGTCATTTTTCATACATTATATCAGAAGGTTAGATGAACATGTAGATGTATTTAATTTTAGTTTTTCATTAAAATAAATCTTCTAATTTGTTATATCAAAACCGGTGCTCTTTTTGAATCCCACTTTATATGAGCCTACCATAGGCATTATATGTCATCCAGTGTTATAAGGATAGGCATATTGGATAATGGGTGTAATATAAATATAAGTAAAGTAGGAACATGAAGCTACTCTAGTACTACTAATTTCTTTAAATAAAACCTTCTCCTAGGTGTTACAAAGGTTAGATCCAATTTTGTGTGAAAGGAGGTTATAAACATCACATGAATGGCATTCGGCAATACGTAATTTCTACATTAGAGATGGAGAATATAGATCCAAAACCAAATAATACTTACTAGAGGGGTTAAAAATTGAGCAATTACAAGTAGCCTTTTCATAATATACTGTTTTTAAAGTTACTTACCTCGCCAGTAAATAAATTTCCAAACTTAAACCGGGAGGTTCTAACCACTGTTATATTAGAGATTTCTTCCAACGAATCGGAAGTAAACACAGTGCTCAGCTGGTCTGGAAAAGAATTGAGCACATCTCCAAGAGAAGAAGAGGTATTCATCTCTTTTTTTTTATTCTGAATTTGTTGTGGTAAAACTACGAAGCTTAAACTGAAAAAAAAAAATTAAAATTTCAGATAGTACAAACTTTTCCTAACAAAAATACTTCCTAATAAATTTGATAATCCCTTTATCCCAGCTCAATAGGCATTGTATGTTGTATACTTATTTTTCAGTAAATCTATATTTCAATAATATTTAGGAACTCCAAACAAAAATTCTAAATCTGGAAAAGCTTGATGTAAAATCCGTTTATAGTAAAACTAGAATAAAATATATTAAATGCTGTTATTAGTAAGAGTTGCCCGTACTGATATTATTTGTATAATTAAATATAATTATTAAGCAGTACAACTTTTCTTGTTGACATAAATTGCTTTAAAAATTTTAAATTATCAGAAATTATGATTAATATAAATGTATTTTCAGTTCTACTTTATAATAGGAATATTTTTTAAGTTTGTCAGTTCAGCATTTATATTACTACAATCACTTAAAAAAATAACCCAGATATTTTGGTACCTTGGTCTTGTTACAGCACTAATACTCCTATAACTGTCAAATTTACAGAAGAAAATACTCTGTTTGAAAATAGATGGAACTGATATCCTGCGAATGGGACTTGGATGATATTTAACTATGCTACTTTTAACTATGGATACTTTTGCCGGTTAATAAAGAAATTACACTAATTCTCAATTATTACACTAAAACATATATAGATATTTTGCCTTGTCTATAGTAGCACTTAATTTTTTGTTTACTGAGGACAGCCCTCTGTAGCATATTACAGACTGATCTAACAATGAGATTCATCTCCTGAAACAGCCATCTTCAGTAAACAAAAAGCGAGTGCTATTATAGGCAAGTATAACATAAATATATGTTAAAGTGTTTTAGTGTAAAACCTATATCTCAATTACTTTTACATTAGTGTATGACTAGTCAAACTTTAAATTTTGTAAATTTGTAAAAACTTACTGAGACAGAACGTTTTCGAACGTTCCATGGTGATATTCATCAGCGCCTTCTGCTTGGAGTTGAACAAACTTTTGTCTCAGGAAGTTTTTACAAAATTTAAAGTTTGGATAGTCATAAACTAATGTAAAAGTGATTAATTAAGTTCCACTGAACGTAATGGACACCAAAATTCAAGACTGTATCTTAAGTTGAAGATGGAATCAAATAATACAATTATTAATTTATTTACTCAATTGATGTACCAATGTCTAAGTCAACATCTACACTGAGTTATAAAAGTACAAAAACATAATTACAACTAAAATTAAAGTATGGTTACATGTTATATGGGTGAGACCAAGCACACCAATCAAACCACAATTCTTAGAAAAGTCTAATGCCAATATAATTAATTACAGTAAATTAAAAATTTTGAATGGGGCCTAATTTATTAATATACAAAGTAACTATGCACCTAACTCATTTAAACTAATAACATTTTTCAAAAGGGGAATATTGTCCACTTTACAAAAAAATTCTATCAAACCTTTAATAAATTCTTTAATAGAGATAAAATTACATTAGAATAGAATTTTGAATAGGGCCTAATTCATTATTGATAATAGGTTTCTTCTATTTATTATCACACAAAGTGTTCGATGGATCTAACCAATTCAATCTAATAACATTCTTCAAAACGGTTATATTGTAGCTTTAAATACATGATTATCTTCCAAATAATGTCTAGTCAGATGTCTTTAGCCTGTTATATTTCATATGGAATAAATGTTCTTTACCTCTTATTTTAATGCTCCTGTTTACGTTATGTTCCGCATTAGGTGATAAAAATGCGATACATTTCCTAAAACTGTTGAAACTTAATTATTTCTGTAAGTGCTTGTTTAGAAAAATGTTTACGTATTTTGTAAGTATATTGAAAGGTATATGTCTAAGTTAAAAAAGGAAGCAAATGAGTGTAAGAAATATTTTCTCTCACTCTTAGAAAAGTACAAATGAGGAGTTGAATTTATGGTAAAAACATTTAATTTTTGTAATATGGTTTAAGCAAACACAGTCTATTAAGTTAAAAAAAAAGGTAGCAACAAGATAAGAACAAAAATCTCTAATATGTATTTAACAAGAAATGTATTCTGTAAATATTCAGGAAAATGACGAAGAACAGACTACTAGTTCTTTGAACAGTGAGTTCATATCTCTGCTATAATCTGGTTAATTATAGAGAAGTGAACAAAAATATCTGAACACGTTTTGAAAAGTGGGCTCGGAAAAAGCAGTTTCCTTAGAAAAACATAAATGAACTGGAACAAAAAATGAAATTAGGTAAAACATTTCTAAAAAGATGCACTGATAAAAAAGTTTGGATTACAACAAAAGAGTGCACTAAAATAAAAGATTTACTGTCATCCTCTCAACAGTAAGTCTTTATCTTCTATTACATCGCAACATAACTAAAAGTATCTAGTTATGTTATAAACAAAACCAAATACCGTTTGCAGATTACTTGATAAGAAGGTTGAGTCAAAGTAATTTTACTGCTGCAAACCATAATTAGTGGTTAAATTTAAAAAAATGAAATATAATTTCCATGTGTCAATAGACAATACATGAATTAACTAAATGTTTCTTTATGAAGCACAACACTAATTTACACTAGAATAAAATATAGCTACAGGTTTACAAAAATAAGACCTGTAAATATAACAATTCTACAACATAATTACAGTGTTTGGTTAGAATAGGTTTGGTTATAAACAAAATAATGCGTTTAGTAGAAGTATATTGAAGTTTGCAAATGATTGACGTCAACATAGATTAATATAATATAAGTTAAATAATAATTTGGCAATAATCCAAGTTTCATAATAAAACAGACCATTGTGGGACTTACTATACCGACAATAACATTTTTGTAAACCATATAAATACTGAAATAATAATTAATTTAAGGAACGACCAGGACAAAACGTATAAATTCTTATGTAACAATAAATAGAAATGAATTTTATGGTAAATGATACTGAAGTTTGAAAATAACTTTCTGTGACTTATAACTATAAAATATAAATGAAAATTAGCAATATATTCTATAATATGCATATTATATTATTTAAGGGAATTTATATTAATAAAAAAAATAGCAATGACTAACCTTATAATAAAAACAGTGAGGTTCATGAGAAATAACCAACGTAAAAATTTGAAGTACACTGCAACACCACTCCCAAAATGGCCTTCGATTGATTTCAAACTCGAATACCAGAGTTCACAACTTGAGAGCACATCTCTTAAACACAAGTTGAGCTGAAACAGATTTATAAATTTATATATAATCAAGAGATATAATTACAAATAAGTTTCATTAATTCTTTAATTATAGTATTTTGTCTTCCTGAAAAATGATTGTAATAAGTTAATAAATTATTACTAGAAAAACAAATAAATGTAAAATTGTTTTTTAAGTTACAAAATGTCCATGTTTTTACTATAGTGAATGGCACTATAATGATCAATATTATAGTATCGTGGATTTTATTGCCCAATATCAGTAAAAATATTTATATTTTAACCAATTAATGACTTGTTGAACTTGTAACTATAGTAAATTAAGGAAAAACTTATTGAGATAAATGTCAGGCGCGTATCCAAGGGGAGGGGGCGATCGCCCCCCAACCTTAAAGAACTTTAGGTTAAAAATCGATAATATATTATTAAATTAGGACTTTTTTCGATAATAAAGTTATTATATATTGTATAGAAAGAACTATTTCTAGTTTAACCCTTAGCGCTCAACTGTCGGGGGAGCCCCGCCAAGCGTATATTGCAGTTTACTCGTATGTCGGGGGTCACCTGACACGATTTTCAAATGCCTATAACTCGGTTGCAGCGAAGCCCACGACATTTAATCTTTTACCGTTTGGTGCTACACTCTATTGAAAATAATGTGAACAAAGTTGAAAATGCCTAGGAATATGTGAGTCATCACAAAATCTAGTTTGCCGCTACGTTGTAAGCTGCAAGTAGGTTACAGTTTTGCCGGTTATTTGTTTACTCGTAGTTTGCCGTGGCTTCACGTTCAATTAGTGATTCTGAAATTCCTGATCTTTTACTTGATCCTGATTTTTTAGAATGTAGTTCAGTTTCATAAACAAAATAACTAAACCAACAGGTATTTGTAAATATAACCAGTTTATGGGTGGTATAGATTAGCTGTTCAATATAATGAACCGTGCAGTTTTACAAAACAAACAAATAAATGGTGGAGGACAGTGTTTTTCTGGCTATTAGATGTAGCTGTAGTAAATAGTTTTACTATCTATAATAACAAAAAAAAGGAAATGAAAGAAAATCCTGTTAAAAAAAATAGTTTCGCCAAAACTTGGTGATATCAGGAATAACCCGTATAGTTAGAGGCCGTCAACTACTGACAAAGAAGAAAGACTGAATTGGAAATTACATTTAATCTTTTCCAATGATAAAAATACTTCTAAGGATTATGTAGTTTGCAGTAACAGGAAGATAAAAGGAGGTAGAAGGGAAACAGTTTTTCACTACAAAACATGCGGCAGAAAACCAGGACTTCATCCGGAAGACTGTTTTCAAAGATATCATACTCTGCAAAACTACAAATAAGATAATAAAATCATGTACATACAGTATTAGTGAATAAAAATAGCTTAGTTTACTAAAATCATGTAAGAGAAAACAAAGTTTTCCATAAACAATAATGCAACCTGCAGGTGAGGAATTTGTCTCAATTTAATTACAAGTGGGGAAGCAAAGCATGTTACAAAAATCCGAGTGCTAAGGGTTAAGAAGATTGAAAACATGGCTAAGATCAACCATGGAATAGGACCGCTTGACAGGATTAGCATTGCTTAATATCAATCGAGAAAAAAAAATTGATATAGATTCTGTCATTGATCTTTACACAAGAAAACGCAAACATCAACTAGAGTTTATTATTTAACTACGAACTATTAATTTTAGTATGAATTTAATTTCTATTTGATATTTGATTCTATTGTTAAATAAATAATACTTATAAAAATTAAAATCATTAAATATTTTCAAATTTTAAGCATTTTTGTTACATGTTTTTACATACACGCACGTGCACACACACACACACACACATATTATATATATATATATAATGCATCTTTCCCCCCCCCCTAAAGCAAGTCGCTGGATATGCGCTTGAATGTGTAGAATTCAACACTAATTTCATTTAACATAACAAATCTGTATACCAATATTCCTATAACAGAAACCCCAAGTGTCCTAAAATTCCAGCTTATATAAAACAATGCAATAGAAACTCACATTACTGAATTCCTAGTTATCCTTCAAACCATCACAGAGCAAAATTAATTAACCTTGAACACAAAATTCTACTCCCTACCGATGACCTACACATGGAAAGTCCAATCAGCTGCATCCTTAATTAAATGTTTCTAAAGCACATTGTAAAACACCCAAATAACACATACTCCAAATAACTTTTTCTGTGTGTTCTGTGGTGAGAGATTACGTATTTATACCTCAGATATTACATTCTATTCAATAAGTTTATCTCTGGTCATTGAAGATGACATTAGTTTATGTTTTCAATTGAGGAGAAAGAGAAACAGGCGGCTGTCTGCTGAGCTCCATCCTTACTGGAAAGTTAAACAAAATAACAAATAATAATTCAAATTAAATAAGGAATAAAACACAAATTTTATTTTCAGAACTTACCCTTTTCAGAGCTATACTGAAACGATATTTAAAACGTTTTGAACAGCTGAGAGGACTTCGCTTAGACTTTCGACTAACCGTGTTTGTCAACTTGATTTTAACATTTCTTTTCACAGCCAAACTTTGAGGCATTTCTCTTAATGCATCCCTGAAAACAGAAACAT
Organism: Prosapia bicincta; assembly: GCA_036971475.1. Lineage (NCBI taxonomy): Eukaryota > Metazoa > Arthropoda > Insecta > Hemiptera > Cercopidae > Prosapia > Prosapia bicincta. Next base: position 39,253,674 of record JBAIZL010000009.1, on the reverse strand, counting down.
TAAGTATTACTACAGTAAATATAACAATAATTTTTGACAGCAATAACTTAATAGATCAATATTTAATTCTTGATAATGGAATTAAATAAATAAATAAAAAACTGTACAGGGACTCACACCAGCAATAAAGTTGCGATATATGTATACTGGGATCAACATATAATGAACTAAACAAAAATTGGGTTTTTAGCAATCCTATAAGTTAAGTAATTGATCTCATACTCTCTACTGTTTTTTTTTCAAAGACATCTATATAGAAAAAACAGGTACACATCAACTTTGATCGAACGTACTCGATTAACTGGTCTAATGCCTGGAAAGCTTCACTATGCGTCATGGTGTTTTTCTGTCCTCATCTTTGGCAAATGCTGTCTATGGAGTCACTAAGTCTGTAATATCACTAGTAGTAAACTCATGGACTTCATCCTCTCTTTCAATTATTCATTCACGTCAACACTGTTCATTTCCTTACAACCAGGAATGTTTTGGAGAAAATTGACGATGTCTTCATTTGTTCCACTAACAAGCTTTCCATTTGTAATACATTTTCAATCCCCTTATTGTTTGTTTTATAATCCAATAGTTTTTGCCATGATTTGACTAGTGTTATCAGCCTGATTCCATCCCATGCTGTAGCAATCCAAAAGGTGAGATCTAGCAAGTCTAGGTGTTTTAAGCACTTGGAAACACTTCTTCCTGCATCCATAACTAACTAAATTATCTAATTACACAAAATCCCGTAGTCCTCTACGGAAGTTTTAAAATACACTTATAAGTAATTTCAAGCACAGCACGTGCTAAGACAAGCGAGAGACTGTTAGTTAGGTATCTATTTAGAAATCGGACCACAGCTGCTACACAGCAGCTGCCACAGTCGCAGTTCTAGTAAACCAACTCATTCTTAGACAGTAATGGCACTCTTAGCAACAAGCGGAAATACTCTATTATTTTTGTTGAGAACCATAAAATCTTCCATGTACTTTAAGTCTAGACTAGAACCTTCCTTATCAATAAAAGGAGTGTGTCGGCATGACATGAATCAGTTGAATCGACTAATCGAAGCGATACGCTCGTAGAAGGATTGTAGTTGTACTGCAATTAGTGATTGTGAAGGTATTGTGTATTTGTTTGTGTTGTACATAATGTCACAAAAACGTAAAGTTGATAGTGAGTGCAGATTTTTCCACTAAATGGGAAATTGCATATTTTTCCATTGAATTTTTTGCGGAATAAAGTCGCTTATTTTATTTTAATATTATGTCCGGACATCGGAAGTTCTGGATATTAGAGGATTTACTGTAGCTGTTTATTTTATTAATTTACTTGGAAAAATAACACTACTTATTGATATTTCTCAGGAGATGCGTGATACTTGTTATTTGTTCAATGCTATGAGTCCAAGACAAGATTGTTTATGTTGTATTATTGAACAGTCTTGCCTGTGGCTCAAAGCAATGAACAATGCACTAAGGCAACACGTATATGCTGAGAAATAGCAGTAGGCTAAATATTGGTGAGCATATTAGTAGTAGTAAGTGAGTTTAAATAATAATCATTAAGGAAGTTCCACATGTACAACCCAACAACAGCAAATAACATATTTATATTGTTCAATCTTTATGTAAGTCACTATTTTCAACTGTTTATAAAAAATTAGCATTATTTAAAGAAGTTATTTACCATAAAACTCTAACAAGATACTGTAAGTAACTTACATTCGTAACCTCTCAGCGAGAGGATTGTTATCCATTAAAGCAGAGTTTTTCTCCATCTCACTAAAAATTTGTTTTGCATGTCTGTCCCCATCAACTTCATCATCATCCTGAACAGTTGGCCAGTCTAAGGAATAAAGTTATGTTAGGAATATACAAAGGTATTTTTTGAAAACCAATATATTTAAAACTTTCATTGTAATAGTTAATGATTACTACTTAGTAACAAAGTATCCAGTTAGGATGGATTTTGGTTATTAAAAAAAAGTCTCCTAATATATAGATTACAAAGAATCTATAGTAGATATCCTTTATGCGCAAATTGAAATTATGTAGTGCTAGTAGATACTCACTCAGCCTACTTAACGGTTTGTGGCACTAAACATAAGGCGAGAAATTTTTTTTTATAACCAAAACCTATTCTAATCAGTGACCTTGATTGTAAAATAGATAATAATTGAATATAGTGTACAATAGTTTCTGCTTTAATCAACTGTCAACTTATACCCTTTCTAACTTGAAAGAGTTGAGTTTTACCTTGTAATTATCATCTTGAGTCTTGCCTTACACATTTTTAGGATTAGGAATACATTTTTTTTTTTAGCTATGCTTGTGTGATAAATACAGCATAATATATAAATTAGAGGTGAAAATAGATTTAATATAAATCTTATAATTGCCATACATGTTTAAAAAACAAGACTGACTACAAGAAAGTTTTAGTATGATTTAGATTCTATACAGAATTATAAAATTTTACTTAAATCCTACCTATATTTTGGTCAGGTTCTGTAATGATTCCCAAAGTAGCCATATCCTTTGAGTGAGAGGTTGAGTGCATTCGTGGACGCAATAATGATGTATGCATTTCATTATCATACTCAATTTCATTCATTTCCAGATCAGTACGCCGCATCTAAATGGAAGAATATAAGTCTGAAACTTTATACGTACAATTATACATATAGTATAAACAAATATCTACCCTAAAACGTTACTTGGTATACGGTGTACATTTTAAAAATAGTGACAAACGTAAAATAGCACAAATCATGTACTTTTATGTTTATGTGTAAATACTTCATGTAATGTGTATGTGTGTGTCTGTGTAAGAGAGAGACTGCAGTTTATAAATAGTTTTTTCCAAGCAATGGTTGTAATATTTATATCAAGGTTTTTTAGGTACAATAACTGTAGCTGTTCATTTATAAACAATTTGATTTATGTCCATAATTTTACTATTCAAATAAGATGAGGGATGTTATGGTGCTCTTATGATTAACACAAAAGATCTTTGTAACATAATTACCGTTCAGATAATCTCATTATTGGCATCTGTTGTCTCTAGCCAAAGCCGTTTAGTAAGGTTAGGATAGTTCATTAGTTGGAGTTAAATTAGATTATATGAATTAAATATCGAAATCTTGTTGCTTTTCATGACGAGCTGGTTGTAAATTACAAACTACACTTTTGCTATTCCTTGCGACCAGACATTTTGTTCGGACTTTGACAAGCAATAGCAAAAGTGTAACTTGTATATGAATTATTCTATCTCCATCCAGAATCCCAATTCCACAAAGCATTGAAGAATTTATATGAAAATGTTCTTTATATATTTACCCAAATTTTTATGTAAAAATAGGTTAGGTATTTACTAAACACTTTTAAATGTTTTAAACTTGCCTATAGTAGCACTTACTTTGCTGTAACTCTGGAGTTACGGTCTGAGCTGACAAAGGGACACTTCTCCCAAAACGCCCGTCCTCAACAAGCCAAGTAAGTGCTACTATAGGCAGGTTTAAAAGTGTTTAGTGATTACTAGTAGCTCACGCGAAGATGGAATCAACAAATGTTAGGTATTTATTTATTAACACTGGATGGAGTATTAACACTAGATGCATTGAATTCTAAAAATAGATTATGATTATTAATGACCATAAGATTATTTAAATTTTGATATTTTGAAAGGGTCATATTTTTTTAGTTGTATACAACATAAATGTAATATTACCTATTAAATTTCTATTAGAAAAGCAGAATATTCGGTTATATAAACAACTGACTAAAGTAAAACTTACGTTCCCCATTTTAGGTTAAGACAGTGTCAGGTTTCACTTTACACATTTTTACTTAAAATGATCCAATTTATACAATAAAAGGACTACAAAATTCAAGAGAATAAAAGTGTAACCGGTTAAAATATCTATTGCTCAAGCCCAATTGCATGATATAATTATGTTTTTCGTGATATATCTAAAATTAGGTTATACTCAGATAATTGAGGTTATATTTTGTCACAATTTAAGGTTATATTGGATTACTTGGAATTCGGAAAAGTAATCCTTAAGCTTAATATGACTTGCATACAAACTTAGATTGTCAACGCTTACTTTTCTGTATCAGAAAATATATTTTTATTGTATTTTTTTATACAGTATTAAGAATATACATGATATAAAGTAAATAAAAAATATAGTCCTACATGTCACTAGCAGCAGACGATAAACAGTACTTTTACTCACTTCTCACTTCCATATTAGGAAAGGAAATAAGTCAACATTACAAACGGAGTAGAAATAATAATCTGCTTTTTGTATTTTATTAATAGTTAGTATGTTCTATTAACTATGATTAAAACATTATTAAATAGTGTACAGACAACAAATTTTAAAATATAATTTAGTTTTATTACTTTAGAAAAAACGTCGGACAGCTGATGTAAGATCGGTCGGTAGCTATCCACACTCTCTGCAGTGTAAGCTTAAATATTTCTTATAATGACAATTTTGTTTTGAACTTTTTGACAATTTTGACAGATTTATGAACATAATGTCTGATTTAAAATGACAGTTGTTTACATTATCCTAGTTTTGGTTTTTGATATTAACTATATAAGTCCATACATTCTACATCATAGAGTAATTCTGTACTAACATTTAAATCAGATAGTATAATATGGTCCAGTTAACCATGCATTAGCTCACTCCCGTTTTCTCGTGTACTACCACTTCTGAAAAGTTAGAAAACTTGAACGAATCTGAATAAAAATAACAAAATAGGATTTTTTGTTGTAATTTAATATAGTTCTATATTTTGTTGGCGGCTTCATTGCGTAATATGTTATGTAAGGTGGCAATGGCTGGAATCATAGGTACTGCCACCGACGCACGAGAAGAGCCCTGGCCTAAGGCAGGTCAAAACGATAAGGTCATTCCTAAAAACTTTTCTAACACAAAACGTCAGATTTACAGTAAAGTACAATGCAGAAACGGGATCATATATAATTTATTTTGTACACCCATTCTTATTAAAATTAGTACTTATAACTATCTGTAAATACTTATATTACTTACTAAAATACAACTACCAAAAAAAACTCTTCTCGTGCCCCGGTGACAGTACATTGTAGTAGGATAGCGTCCGTCTGCTGCATTCACTAAAATCTCTTACTTGTCCCAGCCACTGACTGATCCCGTACATAGATTGCAAATACGCTGTCAAATATCCAGCAAACCGCCTATCGAAGAGATCCATTCTGTTGAAGTCTGTTAACAGAAATGTTAGGGTCCATGAATATTTAATAACAGCTCTTAGTTTACTATAAATTCGTTTTATTCATGAATCGACCTTGAAGAAATAATATTTGAATTATCTTTTGAGGATTTGAAATTAATATGACATTTGTTGAAAAATCGGCCAGATTAAAGTAATATTTTTAACGGACAAAAGATTAACAAAAATTTATCATCCTTCTGCCCTCAGAAGGCCAGCGGGATAACCCCTGCCAGGGGTCCCCTGGTTATCTTCCCAATTCCCTCCGTCACCGCACCCCCTCAAATATAAAGTTAATTTTATTTCAAGAGAAATATATGTTGTCTTATTAATTCACTTGTTACAAAAACCTTTACCTACAGATGCTTCCCGGTGGTAATGTTTCGCAGTTGTTCAATGGATTCTTTAATTCTGTGAGTTACATTGAATGCTATTAATTAATAAGGAAATATAATTCAGAAACTTCAAGTTGTAAAAAAAAAACTGCAAGAGAAATAAAATTTTATTCGACCAAGGTTACATAAAATAAGAATATTGTTTTAATAGCTTGCTGCTGCGACACAGTCTACTTTTAAAGATTGCTTATAAGTGGTACCATACTGAAATTTACCACCATTTGAGCGAATGTGCGTGCCCGTGCGAGAGGAGAATGATAATAACAAAACTGTTCAGTTTAAACGACGATAACAAGTTTCCATCAAGGATATTGCAAGGGTAGCTAGGTTGAGTTAGAGAACATTTTTCACTTTGACAGACAAGTGACAGCATTGTTCACCAGGTTCACATGATCTTTTCTGTATCTTGGAGAACAAACTTGTCTTCTATTTCACATTAATTTCAATTCTTTTCATTATAGAGACGTTTTTATGAAAATGATTTTTAAGTTTGTAATTTTTTTAAAGGTAGACTACAAAATAAATGGGTTTTTAGGAATGAAGTAACATACATAATTATATAGAGTAAATAACTAGATGCACTCATACCATACCCGTATGCCGTACAGGACCTAATCAGTTTATGTTAATAAATTATATATTATAACGTAAAATCAATTATAACACGTTTTTACATAATTTTAAAACTTTATTCATAAAAATACAAGTTGTTTTAGTCAAAATCATATATTTATTAAGTGACAACACACGCTTCATTTACGAATATTAATTACACCAAACGATTTAAAAATATCTTGACAAACACAATTAAATAATATAAAACCCCTTCGAAAGTTGAAAATATTAAAATGAATTATAATCTAAATATAACATAGAAATAACAATTGAGAATAAGCTGATCCCCTCAATACGTTCATAGAGCAAAATTACATGCTCCATGCATCTGTGGTTTGATCATTTCTTGTATTCGCTGCATCTGTGATGGGATCATACCGTGAGCTCCCTGCATCTGTGATGGGATTATAAGCTCCCTACATCTGTGATGGAATCACACGGTGAGCTCCATGCATCTGTGGTTTGACCATATCTTGTACTCCCTGCATCTGTGATGGGTTCATACCGTGAGCTCCCTACATCTGTAATGGGATCACACGGTGAGCTCCATGCATCTGTGGTTTGACCATATCTTGTACTCTCTGCATCTGTGATGGGTTCATACCGTGAGCTCCCTACATCTGTGATGGGATGACACGGTGAGCTCCATGCATCTGTGGTTTGACCATATCTTGTACACCCTGCATCTGTGATGGGTTCATACCGCGAGCTCCCTACATCTGTGATGGGATCACACGGTGAGCTCCATGCATCTGTGGTTTGACCATATCTTGTACTCCCTGCATCTGTGATGGGTTCATACCGCGAGCTACCTACATCTCTGATGGGATCATAGCGTGAGCTCCCTGCATCTGTGGTGGGATCACACGGTGAGCTACCTGCATCTGTGGTGGGATCATACCTTGTGCTCCCTGCATCCGAGATGGGATCATACCGTGAGCTCCCTACATTTGTGATGGGATCATACCGTGAGCTCCCTACATTTGTGATGGGGTCATACCGTGAGCTCCCTGCAACTGTGATGGGATTATAAGCTCCCTACATCTGTGATGGGATCACACGGTGAGCTCCATGCATCTGTGGTTTGATCATATCTTGTACTCCCTCTGAGATGGGATCATACCGTGAGCTCCCTACATTTGTGATGGGATCACACGGTGAGCTCCATGCATCTGTGGTTTGATCATATCTTGTACTCCCTCTGAGATGGGATCATACCGTGAGCTCCCTACATCTGTGATGGGATCACACGGTGAGCTCCATGCATCTGTGGTTTGATCATATCTTGTACTCCCTCTGAGATGGGATCATACCGTGAGCTCCCTACATTTGTGATGGGATCATACCGTGAGCTCCCTGCATCTATGATGGGATCACACGGTGAGCTACCTGCATCTGTGGTTTGATCATATCTTGTACTCCCTCTGAGATGGGATCATACCGTGAGCTCCCTACATTTGTGATGGGATCATACCGTGAGCTCCCTGCATCTATGATGGGATCACACGGTGAGCTCCATGCATCTGTGGTTTGATCATATCTTGTACTCCCTCTGAGATGGGATCATACCGTGAGCTCCCTACATTTGTGATGGGATCATACCGTGAGCTCCCTGCATCTATGATGGGATCACACGGTGAGCTACCTGCATCTGTGGTTTGATCATATCTTGTACTCCCTCTGAGATGGGATCATACCGGGAGCTCCCTACATTTGTGATGGGATCATACCGTGAGCTCCCTGCATCTATGATGGGATCACACGGTGAGCTCCATGCATCTGTGGTTTGATCATATCTTGTACTCCCTCTGAGATGGGATCATACCGTGAGCTCCCTACATTTGTGATGGGATCATACCGTGAGCTCCCTGCATCTGTGATGGGATCACACGGTGAGCTCCATGCATCTGTGGTTTGATCATATCTTGTACTCCCTCTGAGATGGGATCATACCGTGAGCTCCCTGCATCTGTGATGGGATCATACCGTGAGCTCCCTGCATCTGTGATGGGATTATAAGCTCCCTACATCGGTGATGGGATCACACGGTGAGCTCCATGCATCTGTGGTTTGATCATATCTTGTACTCCCTCTGAGATGGGATCATACCGTGAGCTCCCTACATTTGTGATGGGATCATACCGTGAACATACTTAAAACTACTGGTTATAGGAGAAAATTAAAAATTTTGATTATAAGGAAAAGTATAACACCGAGATATTATCCTCAGAAGTTGACTACAACTTAAACAAAAAAAATGCTGGAATATCCATGGAGTGCGTACCTTAGTTTGATAAAGAATTGCTCTAACAAAGACGTTGGAGCAAACAATTAAAACTAATTGGAGTAGTTGACGGTACTTGCGTATTAAACGGAGGCCACTAATACTATGAAGCAAATAATGTTAGGAAACAGTATGTATGAGTATAACATCATAAATGTTTTCATGGTACTTATGTATTATACGTAGGCCACTAATATACGTACGTAGTAATGTTGTATAAAATTAAAATCAAATCTATCCTGACTGGATACTTCATAGGTAAATAAATTCAAATAAATTAATTTGAACCAACAAGCTAGTTAAGTGCGGCAAACACACTAAAGTTAAGTTATGTTAGGTTTATTTATTCACATTTTAGTTGGGACTACATTTTTGGGCGCACAGTAGCAACAGCGCACTGTACTATGTCTAGACATGAATATACCTCTAAAGCATCCAGTTAGGATAAATTTGGTAGTAATTTTACACAACATTACTACATACCTATATTAAAATATACCTATGAAGTATCCAGTCAGGATAGATTTGGTTATAATTTTATACAACATTACTTCTAATTTTGTGGCCTCCGTATAATACTTAGGTACCTAGAGGACAATTATGTGAATGTAATTGACTACGCCAACGTGAACAGTAGACTAGATTGTTATGGTTTGCCGTCAGAAAAAGATAATGTTGAAAAATTGCTGGTAAAGGAAAATGAAGATAATAATAAACAAGAATATAATGACGTACCAAACCAAAACCCATCGAGAAGGAATTTACAACATTTCAAACGACATGACGAGCCTTTTAGTTCAAGGATTGCGTTGTAGAAAGACAATTTCATAAAGGGAAAACATTATACGAAAAAGTTTCTTCAAGTGCAAAACTCAGTCAAATATGTTGGTTTAATGCGTAATGTTGCTGGTATAACAGCTGTGTGTTATTTTAATGAACAGATGTTTTGTGAGGATCAGCTGATTCTCAATTGTTATTTTCGAGTTATATTTAGATTAAAATTAATTTTATTTAATTTCAAAATATTTTCAGCCTCTGAAGTTGTTATCTCAATTGTGTTTGCCAACATATATTTAATCGTTCAGTTGAGTGAATCGTTAGTGAATTTAACGTACTTTGCCCCCTGATAAAAATTGTAGTAAATAACTGAGTTTAAAAACTAAACAAACGAAAAGTTGAACATCAATAATTTATACTTTTTATAATTTTTGAGTAATCAATGCCAATAAAATGTAAACATAAGCAATTTTATTCTAACAATTGTTTTAAAAACGGTTTTTTAAATTTTGATTTCTATGTAGTAATGTCTCCAAGGAAATGCCGTGATACAAACATAACCTAAAACTGTCAATTAGAAATTTAAACAAAAACCTATATTTAAAATCAGTGGAGTGGGGTTCTAATTGTTACGTTGTTGCAAATTTTCATCTATGTTTAAGAAACCTGATCGTTTTCCATTGACGGGCCCTCTAGAAATTACTGATTACAAAAGTTATGTGGAAAAAAGTAAAAAGGAATTCTTTAACCTATGGAATTTAAAATGGGTCGAAGATAGTAAAATTGAAGATTTTACGGTTAAGAAAAAATTGGGTAGTGGTTCGTATGGAATAGTGTTTTTAATTCTTCATAATGTCGAGAATACATATCACGCGCAGAAAACCTTAGACAAATCTAAAATTGTAAAAAGTAAACAAATGGAACACACTAAGAACGAAATGAACGTTATGAAATGCATAAACTTTCCGTTAGCAATTTATTTGGAGCACTTTTTTAAAAATAATACCTACATTTATTTTATCAGTCCTTTTATTTCAGGAGGAGAATTGTTTAGTCATCTCAGAAGAATCGGTAAATTTGAAGAACACCAAGCCAAATTTTTCGGAGCACAAGTGGTCTTAAGTATAGAATATTTACACAAACTTGATATTATATACAGAGACTTGAAGCCTGAGAATCTACTGATCGATCGAACAGGTTATCTGAAGGTGACCGATTTCGGATTTTCCAAAATCCTTAAAGGTAGAACATACACGCTTTGCGGAACTCCGGAATATTTGGCACCGGAAATAGTTCTGAACAAAGGATATGGAAAATCAGTAGACTGGTGGGCTGTAGGTGTCCTTTTGTACGAACTGGTTGCAGGTAAATCACCTTTTTACCACAAAACATCAATGGCGATGTATGAAAAGGCAGCGGCTGGTAAATTTATCATGCCTAGGTACTTTACCACGGAATTGCAAGACCTCGTGAAGAACATTCTGCAACCTGATTTGGGCCGAAGGTACGGGAATCTTCAGAACGGTGCTGATGACATTAAAATCCACAAATGGTTCCGTAGTATCGAGTGGTTGGCCTTGTTTAACAGGAAATTAAAACCCCCCTTTTTACCAACAGAAATTGCAGTTGAGGATAGCGAGTCATCCTCTCACAAGACGCATCCTGACTTTTCTCAAAACGATGAATATAAGAGAGAATTTGATTCTTTTTGAAAAATAAAACATCGCCCTTTTGGGTAATTGCCTGAGAGTTTATATCCAGAAGCCTAATTGTAACCTAATGAAAAGAACACCAGTTAATAAATGTGAATATTTAAAAGTAATATTAAGTCAGTTCACGAGATGCAAACCATAATTATAAATTGGTAGGACCGTTAATAATTGTTATTACTCATGTTAATTTTTATTGTAATTTAGCTAAGTACTTCGAGCTTAACAGAGGAAATGATTTTAAAAGTTTCTTTCTTTGTGTTTTTTTAAGTTTTCATTTTCTCGTTATATGAACTTTGTAATTGAGAATTCCAGATCCATCCCATATTTTATAACACGGGTTTTACTTAATTATTACTTGAAAAACGTTTTCTACAGCAAACTTCGTAAAAAACTACTCATAGTCTTAACAATAAAGTTTAAAAATAGTTGTAAAAATACATGGCAATGCTACAGTTGGTAAAATTAGAGCGACAAACACTTGTCTTTGTCTGATACTCTCATAAGTCTGAAAATGTGCCCAAGTGTTTGGAAATGGTTGTGCTACAATGGGAGCGTGAAAACATTTGGTTTTGTCTGGGGTACAATAATAGGCTTAAGAATTTGCCAAGGTGTTTGGACATGACTGTGCTATAGTGGGCAAAGTTAGGGTAAAACATTTGCTTTTGTCTGGGGTACAAAAATAGGCTTAAGAATTTGCCAAGGTGTTTGGACATGGCTGTGCTACAGTGGGCAAAGTTAGGGTAAAACATTTGCTTTTGTCTGGGGTACAATAATAGGCTTAAGAATTTGCCAAGGTGTTTGGACATGGCTGTGCTACAGTGGGCAAAGTTAGCGTAAAAAAACATTTTACACTAACAATAGTAAACTGTACAATAGTAAACTGAAAATTTGTTAGTTTTGGGACTGGGAATGCTACAATGGATACAGTTACCATGAAACAAATTTACCTTCGTCTCTTACAATAATATGCCCGAAAATTTGCCATTGGTTAGACATAGCAATGCCACAATGAGTACAATCAGCATGTAAAATATTTGCATTTGTCTGGTTCATGAATAAGCATATGATTTTGTCAAAGTATTTGAGTATGACGACTTTACAGCAAGTACGGGTTGGCTAGATAAATTTAAAGCTAGACATGGAGCTGCTCAAAACTGTATCAAGTGAAAGCGCCGAAGTGAACAAAGAAGACTGCAAAATTTTTCGAGAATATGACAAAAGGACACACTAAATGCTGACGAGACGGCTTTGTTTAAAATTTCAAACAAAACAATTACCTACAAAGGTGATAAATGTTTTGGGGAAAACCTAGCAAGGAAAGAGTAACTCATGATAGGGGCAAAGGCAGAGTCTTAAAAATAAAACTTCTAGTAACATATAGTGAAAAGTAAAACCCCTGGATGATTCCATGGCATAAAATCTTCAGAAGTTGACTACAGCTTGAACAAAAAACCTTGATTAATAAGCTATATTGTTGAAGAATCCGTACTTGAGTTTAGAAAAAGAAATTATTCAAAAAATACGTTGGTGCCAAATATTAAAATAAAAAGTAATATTACTAGTAGACATTGTAATTTGATTACATGGACAGTAACCTAAAAAAATATGTTATGCCGACAGAAAATAATATCTTGGGGAATTTGCTGAGCAAAGAAAATGAAGAACATGGCGACGAACCAGATCTAAAGCCGTCAGACAAAGAAATATTCGTGGGATTTTAAACAAAACGCTTTCAATTCTAAGATGGTGTTTAAGGAAGATATCTTTTAATGAGTGCAAAACATTTCCCATAACAATCTGTCTTTCACATACAACTGAGTCAAAAATACATATTTTTTAAAACATACAATTTTACAAATACGCATGGAGCGATAAATGGCTTTATTTAAAAATAGTGTTTTTCATACTCGTCACTTTGGCAAGGTTGCCCATGAGAATATAAAGTTTGTTTAAGTTGCCACATATTTTCGTAACAGATTTTCTTGGTGAATTTAACCATTTAATTAAGAAACTAAATACTCAGTTCATCTGTACATGTACTATATTTACTCTTTAACTAATTTCAAGCGCTTTGAATAAATTTTTGCACAATGTTGCTATTAAAAACAGCTGTAACTTACCTTAATGGACATATTGAAGGGATCAGCTGATTCTCAATTGTTATTTTTAAGTTATATTAAGATTAAAATTCGTTTTATTTTATTTCAAAATATTATCAGCTCGTTTAATTGTGTTTACTAATTGATTTTTACCGTTCAGTCTAGTGAATTGTTCTTCAATATAACCTATTTTGTTATCTGATAAAAAGTGTAGTAAATAACTGAATATGAAAAACAAACGAAATAAGTTCAACACAGACAATTACACGTTTTGTAATTTTTAGGCTGTCAATGCCAACAAAGTTGCAGAATGTTCTTCACGAAGTCTTGCAGTTCAGTACTCAAGTAACTAGGTATGGCAAATTTACCGGAAGCTGCCTTCTCGTACATAGTGTACAAATTTATGTGATAAAAAGGTGATTTACCTGCAACCAATTCATATAAAAAGAAACCTACAGCCCACCAGTCTACCGATTTTCCATATAATTTGTTCAGAACTATTTCCGGTGCCAAATATTCCGGAGCTCCATAAAGTGTGTATGTTCTACCTTTAAGGATTTTGGAAAAGCCGAAATCGGCTACCTTCAGATAACCTGTTCGATCGATCAGCAGATTCTCAGGCTTCAAGTCTCTGTACACAATATCAAGTTTGTGTAAGTATTCTATAATTAGGACCACTTGTGCTCCGAAACATTTGGCTTGGTGCTCTTCAAATTTACCAATTTTTCGGAGATGACAAAACAATTCCTCGCCTGAAATAAAAGGACTGACAAAATATATGTAGGTATTGTTTTTAAAAAAGTGCTCCAAATAAATTGCAAACGGGAAGTTTATGCATTTCATAACGTTCATTTCGTTCTTGTTGTGTTACATTTGTTTACTTTTTACAGTTTTAGAATTTTGAAAGACTTTCTGAGCGTTTTATGTACTTTCGACACTATGAAAAAATAAGAATAAATTTACAAACGAACCACTACCCAATTTTTTCTTAACCGTAAAATCTTCGCCTTTACCATCTTTGACCAATTTTAAATTCCATAAGTTAAAAAACTCTTCTTTACTCTCTTCCACATAACTTTTGTAATCGGTAATTTTAAGAGGGCCCGTCAATGGAAAACGATCAGGTTTCTTATACATGGACGAAAACTTACAACAATGTAACAATTAGAACCCCACTCCACTGATTTTAATTATAAATTTTTGTTTAAATATCTGAGTGAAAAATTTTAAGCTACATTTGTATTATGTAATTTCCATGGAGACATTATTACATAATAAACAAAATTAAAAACACATTTATTACTGATAAACTAACAAACTAATTAGTTTGTGAAATAGTTTTTATAAAAAGCAGGGCACGAAGGTACGGCAATCTTCAGGACGGTGGTGATGGCTTTAAAAACCACAAATGGGTCCGTAGTATCGAGTGGTTGAGCTTATGCAAAAAAAATAATAAAATTACTTTATCCAACAGAAGAAATTGTTATTGAAGATATTGATTCTTGATCTCAGAAGGTGCGTCTTAAAGTTTCTCAAAATGATTATAAAAACGAATTTGAATCTTTCTTAAAAACAAAACATTGCCCTTTTGGTTCATTGTTTGAGAGTTTTGCAACCAGAACTGTAATTGTAAGTAACAGCTAAATCATGTTTTTATGTAACTGAACGAAAACTGGATGAAAACTATATTAATAATTATCAAATGGTTATAGTTCGTGTTGTTTTACTGTAATTTAGGTTTATATTTCGGTCCTAACAGAGGAAATAATTTAAAAGTTTTCATTTTCTAATTTTATAAACGTTGTAATTGACAATTCCAGTACTATCCCATATTTCCCATATTTTGTTACACTGGTTTCATTTAATTATTTCTCTAAAAAAATGTTTTTACAGGAAATTTTGTCAAAAACAACATGAATTTTTATGAATAAAGTTAAAAAAATATGTAAATAAAGAAGTTTTATAATTAATTTTACGTTATTATATAGATTTGATTAAGCCAATGCCTGCCCTTGGGAAAAAAGCCATTCGGCGACGAGCCTCCCAGTACTGGCTAGACGTGGTTGGTCGATCTGCATGCAAAACCTGACAGAAAAGCAAGTGATCTCATCCATGTGGCCATCGTGACAAAGTCGGTGTCTGCCGGGCCTATGCAGTGCAGGTGAGGCTGAAGACAGTCCTGTCCAGTGCATAAGCGAAACTCTGCCTTATGTAGTCTACTTCAATGAGAGATTACAAACTCACATGAAAACGTCTCTATAATGAAAAGAATAGAAATTAATGTGAAAAAGGAAACACACTTTTCATTAGTTTCTGTAAGTTATAGAACAAATAATGTGAACCTGGCTGTCAAAGTGAAAAATGTTTCCTAACCTGCCTACGCTTGCAATTTTTTCGATTGAAATTTGTTATCGCCGTTTAGGCTGTACAGTTTTGTTAATATCATTCTTCTAGCGCACGGGCACGCACACGCACAAATACAGTGGCAAATATTATTACGGTCTCACTCCTAAGCAATTTTTAAACGTAGGCCGTTAACAGCAGCAAGCTATTAAAACAATATTATTATTTTATGAAACTTCGGTCGAATAAAATCTTACATCTCTTACAGTTTTGGGGTTGTATATCTTGAGGCCTCTGAATAATATTTAGTTATTAGTTAACAGGATTGAATGTGACCCACAGAATTGAAGAATCCATTGAACAACTGCAAAACATGACCACCGAGAATCATCAGTAAGTAAAGGTTGTTTTAATCAAGTGAATTAATAAGGCAACATATATTTCTCGTGAAATAAAATTAACTATAAATTTAGGGGGTGCAGTGATGGAGGGATTTGGGAAGATAACACCCTCAGAAGGGTGATAAATTTTTGTCTCATATCTTTTATGTGCTAAAAATATTACTACTTGTTGGAAAACAACAAAAGATAATTCAAATATTAAGTCTTCAAGATGGACGAGGTATAAAAGTTACATTAAACTAAGGGCTGTTAATGGATATTCGTGTTCACTAAAATGTCTTTAAATTGACCTAAGTAGAAAGAGCTTCTTCGATCAGTTTTCTACATATTTGAGAAACAACACCTATTGGGCCTAGTTCTGGCTCTTATCCACGAAAAATAGCTAATAAAAACGATGAAGTTTGTTAAAATATTAAAAAAAAGTTAATCCATTTCAATATAGAAGTGTAGTTTTAGAAAATGAAAATGTATATCCAGATAAGCCTAATGTTATTTTTTGCAAGCTTTTACTATTATTTTCTAAACAACACAACTTATATGTCTACATGTACTTAAATGCAATGTTCATTAATACATTTGAATCGTATTTACATCATTTACAAACTTAATTCAATCATTTTCTTAGTTTACAGCTCTTTTTAAGCTTTAAAACTGCAAAAAATGGTAATAAAAAATGTAAATAGATAATGTTAGCAAATGTTTATATACAGTAATATAGACAACAAATATCGCTATTGTAATAAATGAATGTTTTATTAAACTTAGAATAATTCACAGTCAGTCAAGACGGTTATTTTGCATTCCCTCTGCTAGGTTATGTTTTATTTTTTTGTTTCTTTTTTCTGCCTCAATTGCGATCGGCCTACCAGATTGGATTCTTGCTGTGCTTTCCGATATCCAAGTTTACATCGTCGAGAGATAGGTGCTGGTTGAACTTTAATTAAAAAAATTGTATTCATTGATTTTTTTTGTAAAAGGTTCAAAACTCGGGTGGGCTTTTTAATATTTTTAAAATTGTTTTACAGTTTTGGCTAAGACACTAACGTTAGTATTATACTTATACGGACTACATTATTTAGTTATTGCTACTAAGAAGCAACACTTGGGACACTTTATGTTTGAAATTCAAGATTTGAAACCATAGTCCTTAAATTGCCAGCCAATTTAAAAAAAATAAAAGGTACTCCAAGTAAATTATTTTAAACAAAAGTAAGAGAGAAATTCGTCCAAAGTGCCATAGAAAATTTCCAGCAAACTCTAGTATGACTGGAAAGAAGACTGTATCTAGATCCTTCAATTATAATGAGGATTATTAGGTAATGGAGGATAATTAACGGCCCTGCATTATGGTTTCTTAGGAAACTCTAATGGCGTTTCGGCTAGACCAAAAAAATTTCCAAAGATTGAAAAATAAATAAAAATTCAATTTTAGATATTTGAATATAAGTGTTTATAAGCAACGTATGAAATTCACAACACTTTGATATGTTGATATTGTAAAGCTAGATTTTTAAGTAAAACTTTTGCAGATATTTTAAATTTTACGTTTTTAAAACGGCATCAGCTGAAATTAAATACGAAGTTGTGCACTGCAATGTAAAAAAAACAATTCCTCCATGAACAAAGAAATCCCCTACTCATTCCGACCAGACAGTTCCTCTAATCACTGAAACCATTGTTCTCATCAATAGCACTGGAATTTTATGTTTCCGTCCCATATTATCCACAGCAATAAATCGTAGAGGTTAGTTAGGCTGGAGTATTGCGTCAGCAGAATATTTTGCCTTGTTTTCGGAAACAACTATTTTTAAAAATATTTTTTATTTAAAATTTTAAATAAAATTTATTTTATTTTAAATAAAATTTTTTTATTTTTAATTTTATATTAAAAATTAATTATATTTTTATAAAAACACCCTTTTTTTATCATAACACCCTGAGAAAGCCAAAGAGTCGAGACCGGCAAAACGTTATTAACAACACTCTAGAAATAAAAATTGTTTATTTACTTAATAATTTTACTATTATCAGTAATGCAGCCAGAAAGTTCTTCTGGGTGGTGATAATAACGAACCCAAGTTGTGTATTTACAATCTATGTACGGTCTCAGCTGGCCGGGGTCGTGCATTGTAGTACAGGCCACTGGCAAATTGTACAAGGTTGAAGCGGAAAGAAGATACAAACACCGCAATAAAGATCATAAGTGCAAGGTCTTAATTTTCATTAAATTTAAGAAAGTTTGTAGAGGTACTTGGAAAAATTATATAAATCTCAAAACTGGATGTAACTGCAATATTGAGATAAAATTAATTTACTAGCATTCTGTTGTAGTTGAAGCTTTTAGTTACCTAAGAAGTTTTATAGAAGCTACTGACATACTTAGTTCATATTTTAACCAAGAAAGATACCATCAGCAGCTGAAAATTATGAAATTCAACTAATTGGAAATATATAAGATGAAAACACAATCTTTACAACTTGTAGACAAGTATTTTATTTATATCGAAACTGGCGTAAAGGAAAATATGGTGAAGATATATATGTATGGATATATGGATATATATATATATATATATATATATATATATATATATGTAGAACATTCTGACTAAGTAACATGATTTAAGAAATGGTAGTACACGAGAAATCACGTGCGATGTCTCAGAACCATGTTTACGAAGTCCGCACGTGCATCTCTCGCAGGAAACGTTATACAAACTCTGTTAAGCTACTAACAGCCTCTTTAAGTGAATAGTACAAAAACCTTTAGCCGTTCTGTCATCAGAACTGACGATTTGACCGCTGCGCTGAACGAATGTTTTTGCAAGCTACTACTTCTAAAGCGAGAGTTTTGTACTTTTCGTGTGAGTCAAGCTTTATGACGTTGGCTTTGGATCAAGATATCGACAAAAACGACAGTACAAGGTTTAATTATTCAAGTTCCTATTGTTACTTCTTCTATGAATATTTCAAATTTAGCTTTGTGCGGTTTTCCTTTTTTGGCTGGATTTTATTCTAAGGATTTAATTATAGAAAGTAATAATGGAATGGATTAAATAAAATTTGAATGCTGTAACTGTGATTGATGCACATTAAAATTTGGTAATAAGAATTGTAAAACAAAAATATTTGACTTTGGAAAACCATGTTCAGTCATTGGGGCATAGGAAAGTTGGTGCTTGTCGTTTAGCCAAGAATTAGTCACACTGGGTAGCCCCTCGAATTATGTTTGTGTAATGCATCTAACTTAGGAGCCATAATAGATTTTATTTGTAAAGTTTTAGATAACTATCATAGAAGACGACTGATTGATTTCGCAAATTCAAGGAGGGATAAAAAAATATGTTACAATATTTCAAGTTTCTAAACCAAACTACAATAAATGAAATAGTAAAAAGGAGTGATTATGAATTCAAAGTAACTTTGATTTATCTTACTATCGTACGCAATTCGTATCACGATAGCCATGAATATCCACACGTAATGCCTCTTCTGCGGTACCTAACAATAACCAACAAAGCTTCAAACCACCAACACTTTGCTGCTAAACAACGTACTGTAATAAAATAGCTCCACAGACAAACAGCATCCTTGAAGATGACTTCGAATGCCGTATAGTTCTACCTTGCTGATGGGTACAGACCTACTCAAATTAAAAGTTTCCCCCGGTACTAACCAAATATTTCTAGCACTATCGAGCTCCGAATATACCTCATCTTTCTAAGCGTAAAAGATCGGCGCCTCTTGGGTGGCCCGTACTCCAAAGCCACAGTTATGGTTTCCGGACCTTTAACAGCTACCACGATAACAAGTAGGCCAATGCAAGTTGATATCAAAACGCTAATGGGTCACACGATAGTCTTTAACAAATCTTTGTTTGTCGTTGACCAAATAGTTGAAGAGATGCCCCAAGTAAACGGACCAAGAGAGTGGCGCTCTCCGTTCGAAAATCTCGTTTAGCCTGACCCAGCTTCGATAATAATGGACCTGTCCAGGTACTCCTAGGCGAACTTCTGTTGCAGTTGTTGCTGACTAACGACCAACGATCGTTAGGTCAGGATCTTCCGGTGGCCATGTGTACTCACTTTGAAATCTTGCTCAAAGTTTATTAGTAAATCATTGATGAAAAATAAAAGTTAAAATGTAATGCAATTAATACACTTCCTTCGACAATCAGTAGCAACAATATAACATTTACCAAAATCCATAGAAACGTCTAATTCTATTGTTGTATTCGATTTAATATCTGTTGTGAATAGCCCTCTGCGGAGCCAACATCGGTTAGTTTTACATAATCGGTGCGGGCCGTGTAAGTAAGTCGTGAATAATCCTCCCTTAGGGAGCCGACACGGGTAGGCGCGGTGACTCCTACTGTAACCTGACTGGGGATGTCTGGGGGTCCTTCACTTATACGTTGAAGGCTCAAGTTATTCATCCTGCATTATGATTCTACCATAGAATACTTTTCTTTTTCTCTGGTACAATCATTATACCTGATGAATGCTTGACCCTTCCTCGTCTCACTGCTGCACTCCTGCTCAGTGCCATTCAGTTTACAGTTGGAGTCTCCCAAATAAGCATCAATGTATACAAGTGATGTAATAAACAAAATAAACTATAAAATACTGCATAGGCTATATATTTCAGTATGTAAATTAATTACAGATATTAAAATTTATAATCAAAGCAAACTTAGAAACAGCATAACAGTCAGAAACCTTCCAGCTATAAGTTTTATATTTACTGAAGATTTATATATAAGTTTTATATCAGGACGCCTATCAGTGATCAGGTCATACTCCGATTGAGTCGAAAACTTTAAACATTATGTTTCGCGTATGACGTGGATTATCATTTGGGAAAAGATTTTTTAAGCTTCTTTTAATCCTAGTAAATGACACATATGCCATTCCCTGTGCATTAATATGGAGTTTCTTAAGTCGATACCAACTTATTCAAAAGTTTGCCTTACGGAATAACTTATGGCATGCCTTTATGACTTATGGATTGTCATGGAAAATGGCGGTCTATGCATAGAACATCCAAGTTGACTCTTGCTTAAATCCAATGTAGTTCTGGAAATATGAACTTCTTAAAAACTTTCGAAAATGATATCGATTTTTCAGAAAAATTTCACCTAGCCCATTGGATTACTGACAAACCCCCATATAGCAATTCTGGGGTAAATCCTTGAAGTAGTGTTAGTTGTTCAAAGGTTTTCAAAAACTTGATAATGAATTATCAGAAAAGTTCCACTTAGCCAATTGGATTATGAATTATCAGAAAAGTTCCACTTAGCCAATTGGATTATGAATTATCAGAAAAGTTCCACTTAGCCAATTGGATTATGAATTATCAGAAAAGTTCCACTTAGCCAATTGGATTGCTAAGGTTATAAACTAAGGTTTTAAAACGAATTTTAGTGAAAATCTAGAGTAATTTCAGATGTTTAACAATTTTCGAAAAGGATTCACTAAAAGGCCCACCCCAGGCTGTAGTGCTACGTAGTAAGTAAGTAAGAATATATATATATATATATATATATATGCAATTTTCGAAAACTTGATAGTGATTTTTCAAAAATATTTCACTAGGCCCATTGGATTTCTAAGACTGAAAACCCCTATATACTAATTCTGGGGAAAATCCCTAGAGTAGTTTACGAGTAAAAATTTGCAAATATACATACCTACAATTTTTCGAAAACCTGTTGATGGCGAATTTTCAACGAAAATGTTTTTTAGTCCATTGGATTGCTGAGGTTAAAAACCACCTATGTACCAATTTAGGTGGAAATTTTAGAGTAAAATACAGATTTTTATATTGTTGTTAGCGGGTTTTATTTATTTAGTTAAAATTAGTCCACAGTGCTCTAACATATTATTAATGAGTAATAATTAAATGAAACTAGCCTCACAAAATATGGAATACAGCTGGAATTGTCAAGTACAACGTTTATATAACAAGAAAAGTAAACCTTTAAAATTATTTTCACTGTTAGGTCGTAACATGTAACTAAATTACGGTAAACACGAACACAATTATTATAACTATTTAATAAAATTGTTCTTATTTCGTGAAGTGGTTTTATATTTCCTTTAATTATTACATTATTTAACTGGTGCCTAATTAATTCAGTCACAATGGTTTTTATTTTTCAAAAAGATTCAAATTCTTTCATATATTTATCTTTTTGAGAAACTTTAAGACGCACCTTGTAAGAAGATGACTCGCTATCCTCGACAGCAATTTCTGTTGGTAAAAAGGGGGGTTTTAATTTCCTATTAAATAGGGCCAACCACTCGATACTACGGAGCCATTTGTGGTTTTTAATGTCATCAGCACCGTTCTTAAGATTGCCGTACCTTCGGGCTAAGTCAGGTTGCAGAATGTTCTTCACGAGGTCTTGCAGTTCTATAGTAAAGTAATTAGGCATGACATATTTACCGGCTGCTGCCTTCTCGTATATCTTTATTGGTCTTTTGTCGTAAAAAGGCGATTTACCTGCAACCAGTTCGTACAAAAGGACACCTACCGACCACCAGTCCACTGATTTTCCATATCCTTTGTTCAGAACTATTTCCGGTGCCAAATATTCTGGAGTTCCGCAAAGCGTGTATGTTCTACTTTTAAGAATTCTGGAAAATCCGAAATCGGTTACCTTCAGATAACCTGTTCGGTCGATCAACAGATTCTCAGGCTTCAAGTCTCTGTACACGATATCAAGTTTGTGTAAGTATTCTATAATTAGGACCACTTGTGCTCCGAAAAATTTTGCTTGGTGTTCTTCAAATTTACCGAATTTCCGGAGATGTTGAAACAACTCTCCGCCTGAAATAAAAGGACTAACAAAATAAATGTAGGTATTGTTTTTAAAAAAGTGCTCCAAATAAATTGCTAACGGAAAGTTTATGCATTTCATAACGTTCATTTCGTTCTTGGTGTGCTCAATTTCTTTAGTTTTTACAAGTTTAGATTTCTGTAAGACTTTCTGAGCATGATATGTATTTTTGACATTATGATGAATTAAAAACACTATTCCAAACGACCCGCTACCCAATTTTTTCTTAACCGTAAAATCTTCGATTTTACCCTCTTCGACCCATTTTAAATCCCATAATTTAAAAAATTCTTCTTTACTTGCTTCCATATAACTATCGTAATCGGTAATTTCGAGAGGGCCCATCAATGGAAAACGATCAGGTTTCTTATACATGGATGATAACTCACAAGAATGTACCTATTCAAAGCCCACTTCACTGATTTTAATGATACACTTTTGTTTAAATTTTTTTGAGTGAACAACTTTAGGTTATGTTTTTCTTATGTGATTTCCATGGAGAAGTTATGTGGTAAACAAATGTTAAAACACATACAATCGAAAAACCACTTTTATAAGCCAAAACCAAAATAGTTTGTAAGACATATTTTGAAAATAATGGTATTTCTAAAATTTTTATTTCTAAAACGTTATAGAAAATATAAACTACTGATTTTTAACATATTTCGTTTGTAATTTTTTTCAAATTCAGGTAATTACTACGAAACCGTCCAGCTTTTATCGGGTGACAATGCAGGTAACATTCACGAACAATAAATAAACTGAACGACAAAAAATATCTTGGCAAAAACAAATAAATGAGATGAGAACATTCAGGAGATGAAAATATTTTGAAATTAAATAAAACGAATTTTAATCTAAATTTACGGTACAAATATTACAACTGAGAATCAGCTGATTCTGTAACTACACATGACATTAAAGTAACGTACAGCTGTTTTACGAACTACATTGCACGAAAAATGTATTTGAATTCGAGAGCAATTAATTGAAGAGTAGATACAGTAAATGTAGATTACCTGTGTATTTAATTTCCTAATAAATTAAAAAGAAATTTAGTGAAATACGAAATTCACGACAGATTCTTATTTTGGAAACGATTTTTCTGTTCTGTACTCTTTTGTGTTATTTCGTACTCTTTATTGTTTGAATGTTTGATACAAAGCCATGTCCAATAGGTTTGGAAAATTCTTAGTCTTAAAATTCTACCAGTTAAAGGCAAATGTTGTCACGCTAATTGTACCCATTGTAGCATAGCTATGTCCAAACAGTTTGGCCAATTTTTAGCCCTAAAATTGTACCAGACAAAAGCAAATATTACCAGACTCCCTAACTTTACCCATTGTAGCATAGCTATGTCTAAACAGTTTGGCAAATTGTTAAGCATAAAATTGTACCAGATAAAGGGCAATATTGTCACGCTATTGTACCAATGTGCAAAACTTTGGTAAATCTTTAGGCTATTATTTTACCAGAGGCAAGTGTTTATCACGATATGTGTACCCATTGCAGCATATATCTATGTCCAAAGAATTTGGCAATTTTTTAGACCTATTATTGTGCCAGAAAAAGGAAAATGTTTATCACGCTACCTGTACGTATTGCAGCATATAGCTATGTCCAAAAATTTAAATAGAATTAAAGTTGTAAAATAAACTAAATATAGTAGGGTAAATTATTTCAGTGGCTAAATCCTGTTAAAAATTTCGTTAAAATAGGAGTCATTTTGTTAGCGTATTTGGACAAGTAAACAATTAACTCTAACCTAATTTACACATTTAAAATCACAAATTTAATAACAAAATTTTTATAATAAATACATTTGATTTGATAACATTTACAAAACTAACAATTTTTATCATGATTATAAACAAAATCGTTAAAATTTTAAAAACATAGCCCACGCCGTTACATTAAAATTTTGTCACATTTTAAAAATTATTTTCACTATCGCGAAGTTTTTATGAAAATGATTTTAGAGTCTGTAATTTCTTTTTAGAGGCATAATACAAAATAAATGGATTCTATGGGATGTTGTATCTTATATAGATTACATAGCATAAATAACGGAGCAATCAACCACGTAGGCTGTACAAACCTAGATTGTACTATATCTATTCAGATTATGGTAATGCAGTTTATAAACGTGAAATAATTATAAGACCTCTTTATTCAACTAATTTTTAATCTTAGTTGTTAAAAAACAAGTAGTATAAAAAATCAAGTTAACCGTACTGAGGTCAACAAAGAGAAATTTTACTTCAAGTACATTTTATTTTACAATTAGAATGAATATAAATATGTATATACGTACGGGAAAATTACAATATCGTGTCAGAATAAAAAGCAAGTTTCCTTGCAATTTTCCTCTCTATGGATTATAAGGTGTTGGAGTATATTTTGTTTTGATAATATTTATTCGTTTTTTCGATACTAATTTATTAAGCTGATGGTGGTCTATAATTTCTCATTCTATCCATCTCTTGTATTACTTCACTATTGTAAGGAACCTTCCTCTTATAATTTCATGTACATCTTTAAGTAATTGATTTCTAGCTATAGGAAAGTTTCCACAGTGCCAAAGTGCTTGATTTCAAACATGTAGTCATTCACTTCGAATTCGACCGAGACATCAGCTTTTTAAAATTGTAATTAATCAATAAATTAAAAAAAATAGTATTAACATCAATTGTCATCCACTACAGGTTAAAAAAATGTATTTAAACTTGATTGAATGAACAAAAACCTATTTTCCTAACCACTGAAAATTTGTGCAGGAGTGTGAGCTAATAGAAGGAATTGATTAAAAGATGTTTTTGGGGACATATTCCTGTATATTTGTTTTGAGCATTAGTCAAATTAAATCGGTGTTACAAAATATCTGATTAAGTTGGAATTGTCAATTATAAAATTTATAAAACAAGAAAATGAAAACTATAAGAACAAAGAAAGGAACTTTTAAAGTTATTTCCACTTGAAAATAGCCTTGAAATATGTAACTAAATAACAATAAAAATTACCATGAATAATAACAATTATATAACTATTTATTAATATTGTTTTATTTTGTGAAGTGCGTTAATACAGTATTTATCAAAAAAATTAATATTACGCTAACGATCAATTTGTTTTATTAACATTTAAGCTTCTGGATGTAAACTCTCAGGCAATTACCCAAAAGGACGATGCTTTATTTTTCAAAAAGATTCAAATTCTTTCTTATATTCATCGTTTTGTGCAATGTCAGAATGCACCTTGTGAGAAGATGACTCACTATCCTCGATAGAAATTTCTTTTGGTAAAAAAGGTGGTTTTAATATCCTATTAAACAGGGCCAACCACTCGATACTACGAAACCATCTGTGGTTTTTAATGTCATCAGCACCGTTCTTAAGATTGCCGTACCTTCTGGCTAAGTCAGTTTGCAGAATGTTCTTCACGAGGTCTTGCAGTTCCGTAGTAAAGTAATCAGGCATGGCATATATACCGGCCGCTGCTTTCTCGTACATCGCCATTGACGTTTTGTGGTAAAAAGGTGATTTGCCGGCAACCAGTTCGTATAAAAGGACACCTACAGCCCACCAGTCCACTGATTTTCCATATCCTTTGTTCAGAACTATTTCCGGTGCCAAATATTCTGGAGTTCCGCAAAGCGTGTATGTTCTACTTTTTACGATTTTGGTAAAGCCGAAATCGGCCACTTTCAGATAACCTGTTCGATCGATCAGTAGATTCTCAGGCTTCAAGTCTCTGTACACAATATCAAGTTTGTGTAAGTATTCTATACTTAGGACCACTTGTGCTCCGAAAAATGTGGCTTGGTGTTCTTCAAATTTACCGATTCTTCTGAGATGACTAAACAATTCTCCGCCTGAAATAAAAGGACTGATAAAATATATGTAGGTATTGTTTTTAAAAAAGTGCTCCAAATAAATTGCAAACGGAAAGTTTATGCATTTCATTACGTTCATTTCGTTCTTGGTGTTTTCCATTTGTTTATTTTTTACAATTTTAGATTTCTCAAATACTTTCTGAGCATGATATGTATTTTCGACATTATGATGAAGTAAAAACACTATTCCAAACGATCCACGGCCCAATTTTTTCTTAACCGTAAAATCTTCAATCTTACTATCTTCCACCCATTTTAAATTCCATAGTTCAAAAAATTCTTCTTTACTTTCTTTAACATAACTATCGTAATCGGTAATTTCGAGAGGCCCCGTCAATGGAAAACGATCAGGTTTCTTATACATGGATGAAAACTTTCAACAATGTACCTATTTGAAAAGCTCACTCCAACGATTTCTAAGTGAACAATTTTAGCCTATGTTTTTATGTGATTTCCATGGAGACATTAATACATGCGAAACAAAATTTAAAAAGCATATATAAAGTAAAATACCACATTAATAAGTCCAAACCTATATAATTTGTTTGGAAACTCTTAGAAACAATGTTTTTTTTAAAATTTGTTATGACGTTGGTTTCCAAAAAAATATAGAAAGTGTAAATTACTAATGTTCAACCTATTTCACCTGGTTAGTTTTCAAATATATGTTAGTTTTTATCAGGTGACAAAGTAGACTACATTCACAAACAATTCACTAAAATGATAGATGAAAAATGTCTAATACAAATAAATAAGATTAGACACCTTCACAAACTGAAAATACTTTGAAATCAAATAAAATAAATTTTAATCTGAATGTAACATACAAATTATAATTGAGAATCAGCTGATCTTCTCTAAACATCTGTCTATTAAAGTAACACAGCTGTTTTACTCGCAATATATCTCGTTGAGCCAACTTTTTTGACTGAGTTTTACACTTAAAGATAAGTTTTTTCGGATAAAGTTTTACATTTACTTGAACAATTAAATTGTCTTTCTCCAACACAATCATTGAATTGAAAAGAGCGTCTTGCCGTTTGAAATGCCTTTATTAATTACTCCTTGTCAGACAGCTTTTGGTTTAGTACGTCATTATATTCTTGCTCAATAATGTTTTTTTTGAGGATATCATCTTCTGACGGTAACCATGTATGATTCTCCATACCATCTCCTAACCATGATACTGGTCACATTGACGTAGTCAATTACTTCCACATTTTTGTCTACTACACTTGATTGTTTATATGTTTCCTCCAACGTTTTTATCTGTATTTGAATTTAAGTATGTAGTAAAATGTATTTGAACCTGAGGGGATGAATAAAAAGTATTTTATTAACAAATGGAAATTTGAACAAGATATATAAATAAATTTATAAATATATATAATAAAATATATAACATACACACACACACACACACACACACACACACACACACACACACACACACACACACACACACACACACACACACACACACACACACACACACACACACACACATACACACACACACACACACACACACACACACACACACTCACACAACACACACACACACACACACACACACACACACACACACACACACACACACACACACACACACACACACACACACACACACACACACACACACACACACACACACACACACACACACACACACACACACAACACACACACACACACAACACACACACACACAACACACACACACACACACACACACACACACACATACAACATACTCACTCACACAAGACACACACACACACACACATACAACATACTCACTCACACAAGACACACACACACACACACACACACACACACACACACACACACACACACACACACACACACACACACACACACACACACACTCAAGTGTCATCCACTACAAATTTATATCTTGCTACATGTCTAATACAGAAAAACTGCATTAACCTCAAGTGTCATCCACTACAAATTTATATCTTGCTACATGTCTAATACAGAAAAACTGCATTAACCTCAAGTGTCATCCACTACAAATTTAAAAAGTCTATTTGAACTTGAGTTAATGAATGAAAAGTATTTTATTAAAGATTTAAAATTCATATATATATATATATATATAAGTGTGAAAGAATAATAGGAATACAAATATATTAAACTATTTCCTCGAATTCCTCCCAGCTCCCCGACTGCCAAAATCTAACAGTCCTCCTCTTGTTGATCGCACCTTTCTTCCATTGCTTTCCTTTCTCCCATCTTCTTTATTAGTCAGCTTCCTTTTTTTTATTTTAGCCATTCCATTTCTCTTTTGGTTTTGTTTTGACGTAAGAATCCAAACCCTTTTTTCTCTTTGCGAGAACATTGTTTTGGAGAGTACGGTTTCCACCGACAACGAACCTGCTTTTGTAACTGAGGGCTTATGGTCAGTTCTTCGTCAAGCTAACTGTGTGACAGTTCATTTTTCAACTTTTCAGTTTAGTAGTATCTATAATTTTAAATATTGACGAATATTATGTACTTATTTAATAATGTTATATGTCTTTAACGAATAAATGCTAAGATTGAAGTAACATTAAAAAAAGTTCCATTGAGAATACATTTTTGTAGATGTATTATTGTAACTTTATGAGAGGTCGGGGTTCTATATAAGAAGAGGAGGAGGAGGAGGAGGAGGAAAAAAGAGTCAAAGAAATCAAACACGGATAATATAACTTTACTTACAAGGAAAATATATTTTAAAGATTACGAAAATTTTAAAAATTATAATCAATGGTTTTTTCATTGCGCTATTTTTCTGATCGCCTTTTTTTGTTTCATCAGATTACAATTGTAATGGGAGCGCCAAAGAAGAGTAGCAAAAACGCCTTCATTTAAAAATCTGAATGACTTCGTGACATAACGCTTGAAAACACACTTCAATTTATTTATTATTAGTAGTTCTGCACATAAGTGTATTTTGATATTCCCTGATTAAATATACAATATTACAATCGTGTCTAGATAAAACATGAGTGTATAAGACCTACAATATTGTAATCACAGGTTGGCATCAGTCCTCGGCTATTCAATGAATATTGTAACGACCGATGTGCTGCAGTCCTCACCTATTCATTGGATATTGTAACGACCGATGTGCTGCAGTCCTCACCTATTCATTGGATATTGTAACGACCGATGTGCTGCAGTCCTCACCTATTCATTGGATATTGTAACGACCGATGTGCTGCAGTCCTCACCTATTCATTGGATATAGTAACGACAGATTAGCCGAAGTGATCACTTAATATAAGGATATTGTAATGACAAGTTGAGAGCAGTCATCGCCTATTCAATGGATATTGTAACAATCGATGTGCTGCAGTCCTCGCCTATTCATTGGATATAGTAATCACAGATTGACCGAAGTGATCACTTAATATAAGGATATTGTAATGACAAGTTAACAGCAGTCCTCACCTATTCAATGGATATTGTAACGACCGATGTGCTGCAGTCCTCGCCTATTCATTGGATATAGTAATGACAGATTGACCGAAGTGATCACTTAATATATGGATATTGTAATGACAAGTTAACAGCAGTCCTCACCTATTCAATGGATATTGTAACGACCGATGTGCTGCAGTCCTCGCCTATTCATTGGATATTGTAACGACCGATGTGCTGCAGTCCTCGCCTATTCATTGGATATAGTAATGACAGATTGACCGAAGTGATCACTTAATATATGGATATTGTAATGACAAGTTAACAGCAGTCCTCACCTATTCAATGGATATTGTAACGACCGATGTGCTGCAGTCCTCGCCTATTCATTGGATATAGTAATGACAGATTGACCGAAGTGATCACTTAATATATGGATATTGTAATGACAAGTTAACAGCAGTCCTCACCTATTCAATGGATATTGTAACGACCGATGTGCTGCAGTCCTCGCCTATTCAATGGATATTGTAACGACCGATGTGCTGCAGTCCTCGCCTATTCATTGGATATAGTAATGACAGATTGACCGAAGTGATCACTTAATATATGGATATTGTAATGACAAGTTAACAGCAGTCCTCACCTATTCAATGGATATTGTAACGACCGATGTGCTGCAGTCCTCGCCTATTCATTGGATATAGTAATGACAGATTGACCGAAGTGATCACTTAATATATGGATATTGTAATGACAAGTTGACAGCAGTCCTCACCTATTCATTGGATATAGTAATGACAGATTGACCGAAGTGATCACTTAATATATGGATATTGTAATGACAAGTTAACAGCAGTCCTCACCTATTCAATGGATATTGTAACGACCTATGTGCTGCAGTCCTCACCTATTCATTGGATATAGTAATGACAGATTGACCGAAGTGATCATTTAATACAAGGATATTGTAATGACAAGTTAACAGCAGTCCTCACCTATTCAATGGATATTGTAACGACCTATGTACTGCAGTCCTCGCCTATTCATTGGATATAGTAATGACAGATTGACCGAAGTGATCACTTAATATAAGGATATTGTAATGACAAGTTGAGAGCAGTCATCGCCTATTCATTGGATATTGTAACGACCGATGTGCTGCAGTCCTCGCCTATTCATTGGATATAGTAATGACAGATTGACCGAAGTGATCACTTAATATAAGGATATTGTAATGACAAGTTAACAGCAGTCCTCACCTATTCAATGGATATTGTAACGACCGATGTGCTGCAGTCCTCGCCTATTCATTGGATATAGTAATGACAGATTGACCGAAGTGATCACTTAATATAAGGATATTGTAATGACAAGTTAACAGCAGTCCTCACCTATTCAATGGATATTGTAACGACCGATGTGCTGCAGTCCTCGCCTATTCATTGGATATAGTAATGACAGATTGACCGAAGTGATCACTTAATATAAGGATATTGTAATGACAAGTTGAGAGCAGTCATCGCCTATTCATTGGATATTGTAACGACCGATGTGCTGCAGTCCTCGCCTATTCATTGGATATAGTAATGACAGATTGACCGAAGTGATCACTTAATATAAGGATATTGTAATGACAAGTTAACAGCAGTCCTCACCTATTCAATGGATATTGTAACGACCGATGTGCTGCAGTCCTCGCCTATTCATTGGATATTGTAACGACCGATGTGCTGCAGTCCTCGCCTATTCATTGGATATTGTAACGACCTATGTGCTGCAGTCCTCGCCTATTCATTGGATATAGTAATGACAGATTGACCGAAGTGATCACTTAATATAAGGATATTGTAATGACAAGTTAACAGCAGTCCTCACATATTCAATGGATATTGTAACGACCGATGTGCTGCAGTCCTCGCCTATTCATTGGATATTGTAACGACCTATGTGCTGCAGTCCTCACCTATTCATTGGATATAGTAATCACAGATTGACCGAAGTGATCACTTAATATAAGGATATTGTAATGACAAGTTAACAGCAGTCCTCACCTATTCATTGGATATTGTAACGACCTATGTGCTGCAGTCCTCGCCTATTCATTGGATATAGTAACGACAGATTAGCCGAAGTGATCACTTAATATAAGGATATTGTAATGACAAGTTAACAGCAGTCCTCACCTATTCAATGGATATTGTAACGACCTATGTGCTGCAGTCCTCGCCTATTCATTGGATATAGTAACGACAGATTAGCCGAAGTGATCACTTAATATAAGGATATTGTAATGACAAGTTAACAGCAGTCCTCACCTATTCAATGGATATTGTAACGACCTATGTGCTGCAGTCCTCGCCTATTCATTGGATATTGTAACGACCGATGTGCTGCAGTCCTCACCTATTCAATGGATATTGTAACGACCTATGTGCTGCAGTCCTCACCTATTCATTGGATATAGTAATGACAGATTGACCGAAGTGATCACTTAATATAAGGATATTGTAATGACAAGTTAACAGCAGTCCTCACCTATTCAATGGATATTGTAACGACCGATGTGCTGCAGTCCTCGCCTATTCAATGGATATTGTAACGACCGATGTGCTGCAGTCCTCACCTATTCATTGGATATTGTAACGACCGATGTGCTGCAGTCCTCACCTATTCAATGGATATTGTAACGACCTATGTGCTGCAGTCCTCACCTATTCATTGGATATAGTAATGACAGATTGACCGAAGTGATCACTTAATATAAGGATATTGTAATGACAAGTTAACAGCAGTCCTCACCTATTCAATGGATATTGTAACGACCGATGTGCTGCAGTCCTCGCCTATTCAATGGATATTGTAACGACCGATGTGCTGCAGTCCTCGCCTATTCATTGGATATTGTAACGACCGATGTGCTGCAGTCCTCACCTATTCAATGGATATTGTAACGACCTATGTGCTGCAGTCCTCACCTATTCATTGGATATAGTAATGACAGATTGACCGAAGTGATCACTTAATATAAGGATATTGTAATGACAAGTTAACAGCAGTCCTCACCTATTCAATGGATATTGTAACGACCGATGTGCTGCAGTCCTCACCTATTCAATGGATATTGTAACGACCTATGTGCTGCAGTCCTCACCTATTCATTGGATATAGTAATGACAGATTGACCGAAGTGATCACTTAATATAAGGATATTGTAATGACAAGTTAACAGCAGTCCTCACCTATTCAATGGATATTGTAACGACCGATGTGCTGCAGTCCTCGCCTATTCAATGGATATTGTAACGACCGATGTGCTGCAGTCCTCGCCTATTCATTGGATATTGTAACGACCGATGTGCTGCAGTCCTCACCTATTCAATGGATATTGTAACGACCTATGTGCTGCAGTCCTCACCTATTCATTGGATATAGTAATGACAGATTGACCGAAGTGATCACTTAATATAAGGATATTGTAATGACAAGTTAACAGCAGTCCTCACCTATTCAATGGATATTGTAACGACCGATGTGCTGCAGTCCTCGCCTATTCAATGGATATTGTAACGACCGATGTGCTGCAGTCCTCGCCTATTCATTGGATATAGTAATGACAGATTGACCGAAGTGATCACTTAATATAAGGATATTGTAATGACAAGTTAACAGCAGTCCTCACCTATTCAATGGATATTGTAACGACCGATGTGCTGCAGTCCTCGCCTATTCATTGGATATTGTAACGACCGATGTGCTGCAGTCCTCGCCTATTCATTGGATATTGTAACGACCTATGTGCTGCAGTCCTCGCCTATTCATTGGATATAGTAATGACAGATTGACCGAAGTGATCACTTAATATAAGGATATTGTAATGACAAGTTAACAGCAGTCCTCACCTATTCAATGGATATTGTAACGACCTATGTGCTGCAGTCCTCGCCTATTCATTGGATATAGTAATGACAGATTGACCGAAGTGATCACTTAATATAAGGATATTGTAATGACAAGTTAACAGCAGTCCTCACCTATTCAATGGATATTGTAACGATCGATGTGCTGCAGTCCTCACCTATTCAATGGATATTGTAACGACCTATGTGCTGCAGCCCTCGCCTATTCATTGGATATAGTAATGACAGATTGACCGAAGTGATCACTTAATATAAGGATATTGTAATGACAAGTTAACAGCAGTCCTCACCTATTCAATGGATATTGTAACGACCGATGTGCTGCAGTCCTCGCCTATTCATTGGATATTGTAACGACCGATGTGCTGCAGTCCTCGCCTATTCATTGGATATTGTAACGACCTATGTGCTGCAGTCCTCGCCTATTCATTTTATATAGTAATGACAGATTGACCGAAGTGATCACTTAATATAAGGATATTGTAATGACAAGTTAACAACAGTCCTCACCTATTCAATGGATATTGTAACGACCGATGTGCTGCAGTCCTCGCCTATTCATTGGATATTGTAACGACCGATGTGCTGAAGTCCTCGCCTATTCATTGGATATTGTAACGACCTATGTGCTGCAGTCCTCGCCTATTCATTGGATATAGTAATGACAGATTGACCGAAGTGATCACTTAATATAAGGATATTGTAATGACAAGTTAACAGCAGTCCTCACCTATTCAATGGATATTGTAACGACCGATGTGCTGCAGTCCTCGCCTATTCATTGGATATAGTAACGACAGATTAGCCGAAGTGATCACTTAATATAAGGATATTGTAATGACAAGTTAACAGCAGTCCTCACCTATTCAATGGATATTGTAACGACCGATGTGCTGCAGTCCTCGCCTATTCATTGGATATAGTAATGACAGATTGACCGAAGTGATCACTTAATATAAGGATATTGTAATGACAAGTTAACAGCAGTCCTCACCTATTCAATGGATATTGTAACGACCGATGTGCTGCAGTCCTCGCCTATTCATTGGATATTGTAACGACCTATGTGCTGCAGTCCTCGCCTATTCATTGGATATAGTAATGACAGATTGACCGAAGTGATCACTTAATATAAGGATATTGTAATGACAAGTTAACAGCAGTCCTCACCTATTCAATGGATATTGTAACGACCTATGTGCTGCAGTCCTCGCCTATTCATTGGATATAGTAACGACAGATTAGCCGAAGTGATCACTTAATATAAGGATATTGTAATGACAAGTTAACAGCAGTCCTCACCTATTCAATGGATATTGTAACGACCTATGTGCTGCAGTCCTCGCCTATTCATTGGATATAGTAATGACAGATTGACCGAAGTGATCACTTAATATAAGGATATTGTAATGACAAGTTAACAGCAGTCCTCACCTATTCAATGGATATTGTAACGACCGATGTGCTGCAGTCCTCGCCTATTCATTGGATATTGTAACGACCGATGTGCTGCAGTCCTCGCCTATTCATTGGATATTGTAACGACCTATGTGCTGCAGTCCTCGCCTATTCATTGGATATAGTAATGACAGATTGACCGAAGTGATCACTTAATATAAGGATATTGTAATGACAAGTTAACAGCAGTCCTCACATATTCAATGGATATTGTAACGACCGATGTGCTGCAGTCCTCGCCTATTCATTGGATATTGTAACGACCTATGTGCTGCAGTCCTCACCTATTCATTGGATATAGTAATCACAGATTGACCGAAGTGATCACTTAATATAAGGATATTGTAATGACAAGTTAACAGCAGTCCTCACCTATTCATTGGATATTGTAACGACCTATGTGCTGCAGTCCTCGCCTATTCATTGGATATAGTAACGACAGATTAGCCGAAGTGATCACTTAATATAAGGATATTGTAATGACAAGTTAACAGCAGTCCTCACCTATGCAATGGATATTGTAACGACCTATGTGCTGCAGTCCTCGCCTATTCATTGGATATAGTAACGACAGATTAGCCGAAGTGATCACTTAATATAAGGATATTGTAATGACAAGTTAACAGCAGTCCTCACCTATTCAATGGATATTGTAACGACCTATGTGCTGCAGTCCTCACCTATTCATTGGATATAGTAATGACAGATTGACCGAAGTGATCACTTAATATAAGGATATTGTAATGACAAGTTAACAGCAGTCCTCACCTATTCAATGGATATTGTAACGACCGATGTGCTGCAGTCCTCGCCTATTCAATGGATATTGTAACGACCGATGTGCTGCAGTCCTCGCCTATTCATTGGATATAGTAATGACAGATTGACCGAAGTGATCACTTAATATAAGGATATTGTAATGACAAGTTAACAGCAGTCCTCACCTATTCAATGGATATTGTAACGACCGATGTGCTGCAGTCCTCGCCTATTCATTGGATATTGTAACGACCGATGTGCTGCAGTCCTCGCCTATTCATTGGATATTGTAACGACCTATGTGCTGCAGTCCTCGCCTATTCATTGGATATAGTAATGACAGATTGACCGAAGTGATCACTTAATATAAGGATATTGTAATGACAAGTTAACAGCAGTCCTCACCTATTCAATGGATATTGTAACGACCTATGTGCTGCAGTCCTCGCCTATTCATTGGATATAGTAATGACAGATTGACCGAAGTGATCACTTAATATAAGGATATTGTAATGACAAGTTAACAGCAGTCCTCACCTATTCAATGGATATTGTAACGACCGATGTGCTGCAGTCCTCGCCTATTCATTGGATATTGTAACGACCGATGTGCTGCAGTCCTCGCCTATTCATTGGATATTGTAACGACCTATGTGCTGCAGTCCTCGCCTATTCATTGGATATAGTAATGACAGATTGACCGAAGTGATCACTTAATATAAGGATATTGTAATGACAAGTTAACAACAGTCCTCACCTATTCAATGGATATTGTAACGACCGATGTGCTGCAGTCCTCGCCTATTCATTGGATATTGTAACGACCGATGTGCTGAAGTCCTCGCCTATTCATTGGATATTGTAACGACCTATGTGCTGCAGTCCTCGCCTATTCATTGGATATAGTAATGACAGATTGACCGAAGTGATCACTTAATATAAGGATATTGTAATGACAAGTTAACAGCAGTCCTCACCTATTCAATGGATATTGTAACGACCGATGTGCTGCAGTCCTCGCCTATTCATTGGATATAGTAACGACAGATTAGCCGAAGTGATCACTTAATATAAGGATATTGTAATGACAAGTTAACAGCAGTCCTCACTTATTCAATGGATATTGTAACGACCGATGTGCTGCAGTCCTCGCCTATTCATTGGATATAGTAATGACAGATTGACCGAAGTGATCACTTAATATAAGGATATTGTAATGACAAGTTAACAGCAGTCCTCACCTATTCAATGGATATTGTAACGACCGATGTGCTGCAGTCCTCGCCTATTCATTGGATATTGTAACGACCTATGTGCTGCAGTCCTCGCCTATTCATTGGATATAGTAATGACAGATTGACCGAAGTGATCACTTAATATAAGGATATTGTAATGACAAGTTAACAGCAGTCCTCACCTATTCAATGGATATTGTAACGACCTATGTGCTGCAGTCCTCGCCTATTCATTGGATATAGTAACGACAGATTAGCCGAAGTGATCACTTAATATAAGGATATTGTAATGACAAGTTAACAGCAGTCCTCACCTATTAAATGGATATTGTAACGACCGATGTGCTGCAGTCCTCGCCTATTCATTGGATATTGTAACGACCTATGTGCTGCAGTCCTCACCTATTCATTGGATATAGTAATGACAGATTGACCAAAGTGATCACTTAATATAAGGATATTGTAATTACAAGTTAACAGCAGTCCTCACCTATTCAATGGATATTGTAACGACCGATGTGCTGCAGTCCTCGCCTATTCATTGGATATAGTAATGACAGATTGACCGAAGTGATCACTTAATATAAGGATATTGTAATGACAAGTTAACAGCAGTCCTCACCTATTCAATGGATATTGTAACGACCGATGTGCTGCAGTCCTCGCCTATTCATTGGATATAGTAATGACAGATTGACCGAAGTGATCACTTAATATAAGGATATTGTAATGACAAGTTGAGAGCAGTCCTCGTATATTCAATGGATATTGTAACGACCTATGCGCTGCAGTCCTAACCTATTCATTGGATATAGTAATGATAGATTGGCCGAAGTGATCACTTAATATAAGGATATTGTAATGACATGTTGAGAGCAGTCCTCGTATATTCAATGGATATTGTAACGACCTATGCGCTGCAGTCCTAACCTATTCATTGGATATAGTAATGATAGATTGGCCGAAGTGATCACTTAATATAAGGATATTGTAATGACATGTTGAGAGCAGTCCTCGTATATTCAATGGATATTGTAACGACCTATGCGCTGCAGTCCTAACCTATTCATTGGATATAGTAATGTTAGATTGGCCGAAGTGATCACTTAACATAAGGATATTGTAATGACATGTTGAGACAAGTCCTCGTATATTCAATGGATATTGTAACAATCGATGTGCTGCAGTACTCACCTATTCATTGGATATAGTAATGATAGATTGACCGAAGTGATCACTTAATA
Source organism: Prosapia bicincta (assembly GCA_036971475.1). Taxonomy (NCBI): domain Eukaryota; kingdom Metazoa; phylum Arthropoda; class Insecta; order Hemiptera; family Cercopidae; genus Prosapia; species Prosapia bicincta. Next base: position 39,215,006 of record JBAIZL010000009.1, on the reverse strand, counting down.
TAAGGATATTGTAATGACAAGTTGAGAGCAGTCATCGCCTATTCAATGGATATTGTAACAATCGATGTGCTGCAGTACTCACCTATTCATTGGATATAGTAATGATAGATTGGCCGAAGCGATCACTTAATATAAGGATATTGTAAAGACAAGTTGAGAGCAGTCATCGCCTATTCAATGGATATTGTAACAATCGACGTGCTGCAGTACTCACCTATTCATTGGATATAATAATGACAGATTGACCGAAGTGATCACTTAATATAAGGATATTGTAATGACAAGTTGAGAGCAGTCATCGCCTATTCAATGGATATTGTAACAATCGATGTGCTGCTGTCCTCACCTATTCATTGGATATAGTAATGACAGATTGACCGAAGTGATCACTTAATATAAGGATATTGTAATGACAAGTTGAGAGCAGTCATCGCCTATTCAATGGATATTGTAACAATCTATGTGCTGCAGTACTCGCCTATTCATTGGATATTGTAACGTCCGATGTGCTGCAGTCCTCACCTATTCATTGGATATAGTAATGACAGATTGACCGAATTGATCACTTAATATAAGGATATTGTAATGACAAGTTAACAGCAGTCCTCACCTATTCAATGGATATTGTAACGATCGATGCACTGCAGTCCTCACCTATTCATTGGAAATAGTAATGACAGATTGACTGAAGTCATCACTTAATATAAGGATATTGTAATGACAAGTTAACAGCAGTCCTCACCTATTCAATGGATATTGTAACGATCGATGCACTGCAGTCCTCACCTATTCATTGGAAATAGTAATGACAGATTGACTGAAGTCATCACTTAATATAAGGATATTGTAATGACAAGTTAACAGCAGTCCTCACCTATTCAATGGATATTGTAACGATCGATGCACTGCAGTCCTCACCTATTCATTGGAAATAGTAATGACAGATTGACTGAAGTCATCACTTAATATAAGGATATTGTAATGACAAGTTAACAGCAGTCCTCACCTATTCATTGGATATTGTAACGACCGATGTGCTGCAGTCCTCACTTATTCATTGGATATAGTAATGACCTATTTACCGAAGTGATCAACTAATATAAGGATATTGTAATGACAAGTTGAGAGCAGTCCTCGCTTATTCAATGGATATTGTAACGACCGATGCCCTGCAGAACTCACCTATTCATTGGATATAGTAATGACAAATTGACTGAAGTGATCACTTAATACAAGGATATTGTAATGACAAGTTGAGAGCAGTCCTCGCCTATTCAATGGATATTGTAACTACCGATGCCCTGCAGTCCTCGCCTATTCATTGGATATAGTAATGACAGATTGACCGAAGTGATCATTTAATACAAGGATATTGTAATGACAAGTTGACAGTAGTCCTCGCCTATTCAATGGATATTGTAACTACCGATGCCCTGCAGTACTCACCTATTCATTGGATATAGTAATGACAGATTGACCGAAGTGATCACTTAATACAAGGATATTGTAATGACAAGTTGAGAGCAGTCCTCGCCTATTTAATGGATATTGTAACGACCGATGCCCTGCAGTCCTCACCTATTCATTGGATATAGTAATGACAGATTGACCGAAGTGATCACTTAATACAAGGATATTGTAATTACAAGTTAAGAGCAGTCCTCGCCTATTCAATGGATATTGTAACGACCTATGTGCTGCAGTCCTCGCCTATTCATTGGATATAGTAATGACAGATTGACCGAAGTGATCTCTTAATACAAGGATATTGTAATTACAAGTTAAGAGCAGTCCTCGCCTATTCATTGGATATTGTAACGACCTATGTGCTGCAGTCCTCACCTATTCATTGGATATAGTAATGACAGATTGACCGAAGTGATCACTTAATATAAGGATATTGTAATGACAAGTTAAGAGCAGTCCTCGCCTATTCATTGGATATTGTAACGACCTATGTGCTGCAGTCCTCACCTATTCATTGGATATAGTAATGACAGATTGACCGAAGTGATCACTTAATATACGGATATTGTAATGACATGTTGAGAGCAGTCCTCGTATATTCAATGGATATTGTAACGACCTATGTGCTGCAGTCCTCACCTATTCATTGGATATAGTAATGACAGATTGACCGAAGTGATCACTTAATATAAGGATATTGTAATGACATGTTGAGAGCAGTCCTCGTATATTCAATGGATATTGTAACGACCTATGTGCTGCAGTCCTCACCTATTCATTGGATATAGTAATGACAGATTGACCGAAGTGATCTCTTAATACAAGGATATTGTAATGACATGTTGAGAGCAGTCCTCGTATATTCAATGGATATTGTAACGACCTATGTGCTGCAGTCCTCACCTATTCATTGGATATAGTAATGACAGATTGACCGAAGTGATCACTTAATATAAGGATATTGTAATGACATGTTGAGAGCAGTCCTCGTATATTCAATGGATATTGTAACGACCTATGTGCTGCAGTCCTCACCTATTCATTGGATATAGTAATGACAGATTGACCGAAGTGATCACTTAATATAAGGATATTGTAATGACATGTTGAGAGCAGTCCTCGTATATTCAATGGATATTGTAACGACCTATGTGCTGCAGTCCTCACCTATTCATTGGATATAGTAATGACAGATTGACCGAAGTGATCTCTTAATACAAGGATATTGTAATTACAAGTTAAGAGCAGTCCTCGCCTATTCATTGGATATTGTAACGACCTATGTGCTGCAGTCCTCACCTATTCATTGGATATAGTAATGACAGAATGACAGAAGTGATCTCTTAATATAAGGATATTGCAATTACAAGTTGACAGCAGTCCTCGCCTATTCAATGGATATTGTAACGACCTATGTGCTGCAGTCCTCACCTATTCATTGGATATAGTAATGACAGATTGACCGAAGTGATCACTTAATATAAGGATATTGTAATTACAAGTTAAGAGCAGTCCTCGCCTATTCATTGGATATTGTAACGACCTATGTGCTGCAGTCCTCACCTATTCATTGGATATAGTAATGACAGATTGACCGAAGTGATCTCTTAATACAAGGATATTGTAATTACAAGTTAAGAGCAGTCCTCGCCTATTCATTGGATATTGTAACGACCTATGTGCTGCAGTCCTCACCTATTCATTGGATATAGTAATGACAGATTGACCGAAGTGATCTCTTAATACAAGGATATTGTAATTACAAGTTAAGAGCAGTCCTCGCCTATTCATTGGATATTGTAACGACCTATGTGCTGCAGTCCTCACCTATTCATTGGATATAGTAATGACAGATTGACCGAAGTGATCACTTAATATAAGGATATTGTAATCACAAGTTAAGAGCAGTCCTCGCCTATTCAATGGATATTGTAACGACCTATGTGCTGCAGTCCTCGCCTATTCATTGGATATAGTAATGACAGATTGACCGAAGTGATCACTTAATACAAGGATATTGTAATCACAAGTTAAGAGCAGTCCTCGCCTATTCAATGGATATTGTAACGACCGATGCATAGCATCCTCACCTATTCATTGGATATTGTAACGACTGATGTGCTGCAGTCCTCACCTATTCATTGGATATAGTAATGACAGATCGACCGAAATGTTCACTTAATATAAGGATATTGTAATGACATGTTGAGAGCAGTCCTCGTATATTCAATGGATATTGTAACGACCGATGCCCTGCAGTCCTCACCTATTCATTGGATTTAGTAATGACAGATTGACCGAAGTTATCACATTATATAAGGATATTGTAATGACAAGTTAACAGCAGTCCTCACCTATTCAATGGATATTGGAACGATCGATGTGCTGCAGTCCTCACCTATTCATTGGATATTGTAACGACCTATGTGCTGCAGTCCTCACCTATTCATTGGATATAGTAATGACAGATTGATCGAAGTGATCACTTAATATAAGGATATTGTAATGACAAGTTGAGAGCAGTCCTCGCCTATTCAATAGATATTGTAACGATCGATGTGCTGCAGTCCTCACCTATTCATTGGATATTGTAACGACCGATGTGCTGCAGTCCTCACCTATTCATTGGATATTGTAACGACCTATGTGCTGCAGTCCTCACCTATTCATTGGATATAGTAATGACAGATTGACCGAAGTGATCTCTTAATATAAGGATATTGTAATGGAATGTTGAGAGCAGTCCTCGCCTATTCAATGGATATTGTAACGACCGATGCCCTGCAGAACTCACCTATTCATTGGATATAGTAATGACAGATTGACCGAAGTGATCACTTAATACAAGGATATTGTAATGACAAGTTGAGAGCAGTCCTCGCCTATTTAATGGATATTGTAACGACCGATGCCCTGCAGTCCTCACCTATTCATTGGATATAGTAATGACAGATTGACCGAAGTGATCATTTAATACAAGGATATTGTAATGACAAGTTGACAGTAGTCCTCACCTATTCAATGGATATTGTAACGATCGATGTGCTGCAGTCCTCACCTATTAATTAAATATTGTAACGACCTATGTGCTGCAGTCCTCACCTATTCATTGGATATAGTAATGACAGATTGACCGAAGTGATCACATTATATAAGGATATTGTAATGACAAGTTAACAGCAGTCCTCACCTATTCAATGGATATTGTAACGATCGATGTGCTGCAGTCCTCACCTATTCATTGGATATTGTAACGACCTATGTGCTGCAGTCCTCACCTATTCATTGGATATAGTAATGACAGATTGATCGAAGTGATCACTTAATATAAGGATATTGTAATGACAAGTTGAAAGCGGTCCTCGCCTATTCAATGGATATTGTAACGATCGATGTGCTGCAGTCCTCACCTATTCATTGGATATTGTAATGACAGATGAGCTGCAGTCCTCACCTATTCATTGGATATAGTAATGACAGATTGATCGAAGTGATCACTTAATATAAGGATATTGTAATGACAAGTTGACAGCAGTCCTCACCTATTCATTGGATATTGTAACGATCGATGTGCTGCAGTCCTCACCTATTCATTGGATATTGTAACGACCTATGTGCTGCAGTCCTCACCTATTCATTGGATATAGTAATGACAGATTGATCGAAGTGATCACTTAATATAAGGATATTGTAATGACAAGTTGAAAGCGGTCCTCGCCTATTTAATGGATATTGTAACGATCGATGTGCTGCAGTCCTCACCTATTCATTGGATATTGTAACGACCGATGTGCTGCAGTCCTCACCTATTCATTGGATATTGTAACGACCGATGTGCTGCAGTCCTCACCTATTCATTGGATATAGTAATGACAGATTGATCGAAGTGATCACTTAATATAAGGATATTGTAATGACAAGTTGACAGCAGTCCTCACCTATTCATTGGATATTGTAACGATCGATGTGCTGCAGTCCTCACCTATTCATTGGATATTGTAACGACCGATGTGCTGCAGTCCTCACCTATTCATTGGATATAGTAATGACAGATTGATCGAAGTGATCACTTAATATAAGGATATTGTAATGACAAGTTGACAGCAGTCCTCACCTATTCATTGGATATTGTAACGATCGATGTGCTGCAGTCCTCACCTATTCATTGGATATTGTAATGACAGATGTGCTGCAGTCCTCACCTATTCATTGGATATAGTAATGACAGATTGATCGAAGTGATCACTTAATATAAGGATATTGTAATGACAAGTTGACAGCAGTCCTCACCTATTCATTGGATATTGTAACGATCGATGTGCTGCAGTCCTCACCTATTCATTGGATATTGTAACGACCGATGTGCTGCAGTCCTCACCTATTTATTGGATATAGTAATGACAGATTGATCGAAGTGATCACTTAATATAAGGATATTGTAATGACAAGTTGAAAGCGGTCCTCGCCTATTCAATGGATATTGTAACGATCGATGTGCTGCAGTCCTCACCTATTCATTGGATATTGTAACGACCTATGTGCTGCAGTCCTCACCTATTCATTGGATATAGTAATGACAGATTGATCGAAGTGATCACTTAATATAAGGATATTGTAATGACAAGTTGAGAGCAGTCCTCGCCTATTCAATGGATATTGTAACGACAGATGCCCTGCATCCTCACCTATTCATTGGATATTGTAATGACAGATTGACCGAAGTGATCACCTAATATAAGGATATTGTAATGACAAGTTGAGAGCAGTCCTCGCCTATTCAATGGATATTGCAACGATCGATGTGCTGCAGTCCTCGCCTATTCATTGGATATTGTAACGTCCGATGTGCTGCAGTCCTCACCTATTCATTGGATATAGTAATGACAGATTGACCGAAGTAATCTCTTAATATAAGGATATTGTAATGACAAGTTGAGAGCAGTCTTCGCTTATTCATTGGGTATTGTAACGACCGATGTGCTGCAGTCCTCACCTATTTATTGGATATAGTAATGACAGTTTGACCGAAGTGATCACTTAATATAAGGATATTGTAATGAGAAGTTGAGAGCAGTCGTCGCCTATTCAATGGATATTGTAACGACCTATGCGCTGCAGTCCTCACCTATTCATTGGATATTGTAACGTCCGATGTGCTGCAGTCCTCACCTATTTATTGGATATAGTAATGACAGATTTACCGAAGTGATCACTTAATATAAGGATATTGTAATGACATGTTGAGAGCAGTCCTCGTATATTCAATGGATATTGTAACGACCGATTCCCTGCAGTCCTCCCCTATTCATTGGATATAATAGTGACAGATTGACCGAAGTGATCACTTAATATAAGGATATTGTAATGACATGTTGAGAGCAGTCCTCAAATATTCATTGGATATAGTAATGACAGATTGACCGAAGTAATCTCTTAATATAAGGATATTGTAATGACAAGTTGAGAGCAGTCCTCGAATATTCAATGGATATTGTAACGACTGATGCCCTGCAGTCCTCACCTATTCATTGGATATAGTAATGACAGATTGACCGAAGTGATCACTTAATATAAGGATATTGTAATGACAAGTTGATAGCAGTCCTCGCCTATTCATTGGATATTGTAACGTCCGATGTGCTGCAGTCCTCACCTATTCATTGGATATAGTAATGACAGATTGGCCGAAGTGATCACTTAATATATGGATATTGTAATGACAAGTTGATTGTAGTCCTCGCCTATTCAATGGATATTGGAACGACCTATGCGCTGCAGTCCTCACCTATTCATTGGATATAGTAACGACCGATTGGCCGAAGTGATCACTTAATATATGAATATTGTAATGACAAGTCGACAGCAGTCCTCGCCTAATAATAGTATATGGTAATTGCAGTTTTACAGCAGTCCTCAAAGGTCATTGAAAGAACAGTTTGACACGACTCATAACCTAACCAAAGTCTATTGCAATGGGATTTTTACTTTAAAGTTTATGTTTTCCAAGGATACTGTAGTGACAGCTTGACGGAAATCTTTCCTCAATTGGATAACTAAAAGAATGAATCTGGGTTAATTTGTAATTTAATGTTTTTATTTATAAGATTCATATAGATTTATTTCACAAAAATGTCGTTACAGAATAGAGGTTTTAGCTCTAGTAAAGTAGAACGTTTCAGCTGAAGTATTTGTTTAAAGCTTCCAAGCTTAATTAAATCTTAAATTAGGTACAAAGTGTTCATACAGTTTAGATATTAACTTATAGAAGGCTGCTATCCTCCACCTCATTCTTCTCAGTGCTGCCAACGTGAGATTTAATTACTTACCACTATAAAGACGAAGGCTCCAGAAATAATGCTGGGTTATTAATTTAATTTTGTCTCTTAAATATCGGGTTAATATTTTGATCAACAGTTTAGAATAAACTACTTTAGAAATTTCAGAAATTAGGTTGAAAAGTAATTGTAAAGAGATTATTACAAACATTTCAACTCAATATTTTTAATAATATTTTCTACCGAATGTTCAATATTCCTTACATACACTTTTTTTTATAGCATCCACCATAATGCGCTACGCCTTTGGCAAAGTTAATGGGGGAAGTATGTGAGTATATTATCTATTTAGTCTAATGTCTATTACTATCTGGCAATTTGTCCAAAACTAGTCTTCGGTCTTTGGAACACAATGAACATAATATCGAGTACATTTCTTGTTCTTAAGGATATTGAGATTTTTCCCAATATATTTTTCCTTTTTGTGTGTAAATTTACTTAAATTTCTCTCTAAATAAATATTTATAATCGTCTAGATTATCGTTCGTTCAAAATTATTCTGAAATGCAACTTACAGGGTGCTCGTCAGAAAGCACCTCATGTTGGGAGGAGGGTCAACACATATAGTCCACCACCGTGTAATAGGTAGGGATGCTACACATATTGTCCTCTTCTGAATGGGTAAGTATATCACATATATAATCAGTCCATCGCTGCCTAGAGGGTAGGGAAGCCCCTCATATAATCGATCACCTATCTATTAGGTGATGAGTTAACACATATCGTCTACCACCTTTGTAATGGGTAGGGATGCTACACATATTGTCCTCTTCTGAATGGGTAAGTATATCACATATATAATCAGTCCATCGCTGCCTAGAGGGTAGGGAAGCCCCTCATATAATCGATCACCTATCTATTAGGTGATGAGTTAACACATATCGTCTACCACCTTTGTAATGGGTAGGGATGTTACACATATTATCCTCTTCTGAATGGGTAAGTATATCACATATATAATCAGTCCATCGCTGCCTAGAGGGTAGGGAAGCCCCTCATATAATCGATCACCTATCTATTAGGTGATGAGTTAACACATATCGTCTACCACCTTTGTAATGGGAAGGGATGTTACACATATTGTCCTCTTCTGAATGGGTAAGTATATCACATATATAATCAGTCCATCGCTGCCTAGAGGGTAGGGAAGCCCCTCATATAATCGATCACCTATCTATTAGGTGATGAGTTAACACATATCGTCTACCACCTTTGTAATGGGTAGGGATGTTACACATATTGTCTTCAGCCTGATGGGTAGGTAAGTCCCATATATAGTTAGTCCATCGCTGCCTAGAGGGTGGGGAAGCCCCTCATACAATCGATCACTTATCTATTAGGTGATGAGTCAACACATATCGTCTACCACCTTTGTAATGGGTAGGGATGTTACACATATTGTCTTCAGCCTGATGGGTAGGTAAGTCCCATATATAGTTAGTCCATCGCTGCCTAGAGGGTGGGGAAACCCCTCATACAATCGATCACTTATCTATTAGGTGATGAGTCAACACATATCGTCTACCACCTTTGTAATGGGTAGGGATGTTACACATATTGTCTTCAGCCTGATGGGTAGGTAAGTCCCATATATAGTTAGTCCATCGCTGCCTAGAGGGTGGGGAAGCCCCTCATATAATCGATCACTTATCTATTAGGTGATGAGTCAACACATATCGTCTACCACCTTTGTAATGGGTAGGGATGTTACACATATTGTCTTCAGCCTGATGGGTAGGTAAGTCCCATATATAGTTAGTCCATCGCTGCCTAGAGGGTGGGGAAACCCCTCATACAATCGATCACTTATCTATTAGGTGGTGAGTCAACACATATCGTCTACCCCCTTTGTAATGGGAAGGGATGTTACACATATTGTCTTCAGCCTGATGGGTAGGTAAGTCCCATATATAGTTAGTCCATCGCTGCCTAGAGGGTGGGGAAACCCCTCATACAATCGATCACTTATCTATTAGGTGGTGAGTCAACACATATCGTCTACCCCCTTTGTAATGGGAAGGGATGTTACACATATTGTCTTCAGCCTGTTGGGAGATAAGTCCCATATATAGTCAGTCCGTCGCTGCCTAGAGAGAAGGGAAGCACCTCATATTATCGATCTTCTGACTATTAGGTGGAGGGTCTATACATATAGTCCACCACCGTGTAATGGGTAGGGATGTTACACATATTGTCTTCAGCCTGATGGGTAGGTAAGTCCCATATATAGTCAGTCCATCGCTACCTAGAGGGTAGGGAAGTACCTCATACTATCGATCACATGACTATTAGGTGGAGGGTCAACACATATCGTCTACCCCCTTTGTAATGGGAAGGGATGTTACACATATTGTCTTCAGCCTGTTGGGAGATAGGTCCCATATATAGTCAGTCCGTCGCTGCCTAGAGAGAAGGGAAGCACCTCATATTATCGATCTTCTGACTATTAGGTGGAGGGTCTATACATATAGTCCACCACCGTGTAATGGGTAGGGATGTTACACATATTGTCTTCAGCCTGATGGGTAGGTAAGTCCCATATATAGTCAATCCATCGCTACCTAGAGGGTAGGGAAGTACGTCATATTATCGATCACATGACTATTAGGTGGAGGGTCAACACATATAGTCCAACACCGTGTAATGGGTAGGGATGTTACACATATTGTCTTCAGCCTGATGGGTAGGTAAGTCCCATATATAGTCAGTCCATCGCTACCTAGAGGGTAGGGAAGTACCTCATATTATCGATCACATGACTATTAGGTGAAGGGTCAACACATATAGTCCCACACCGTGTAATGGGTAGGGATGTTACACATATTGTCTTCAGCCTGATGGATAGGTAAGTCCCATATATAGTCAGTCCATCACTGCCTAGAGGGTAGGGAAGCACCTCATATAATTGATCATCTATCAGGTGGATGTGTTAACACACATATTCCACCCCGCCTAATGGGTAGGGATGCTACACTAGGATCCCTTCCTAATGCAATCAATCCCTTCTTAATGGACTGGGTAAAACCTTACAAGCCACCACCGATTAATGGGTAGGGATGCTACACTAGGATCCCTTCCTAATGCAATCAATCCCTTCTTAATGGACTGGGTAAAGCCTTACAAGCCACCACCGATTAATGGGTAGGGATGCTACACTAGGATCCCTTCCTAATGCAATCAATCCCTTCTTAATGGACTGGGTAAAACCTTACAAGCCACCACCGATTAATGGGTAGGGATGCTACACCAGGATCCCTTCCTAATGCAATCAGTCCCTTCTTAATGGACTGGGTAAAACCTCACAAGCCACCACCGATTAATGGGTAGGGATGCTACACTAGGATCCCTTCCTAATGCAATCAATCCCTTCTTAATGGACTGGGTAAAACCTCACAAGCCACCACCGATTAATGGGTAGGGATGCTACACTAGGATCCCTTCCTAATGCAATCAATCCCTTCTTAATGGACTGGGTAAAACCTTACAAGCCACCACCGATTAATGGGTAGGGATGCTACACCAGGATCCCTTCCTAATGCAATCAGTCCCTTCTTAATGGACTGGGTAAAACCTCACAAGCCACCACCGATTAATGGGTAGGGATGCTACACCAGGATCCCTTCCTAATGCAATCAGTCCCTTCTTAATGGACTGGGTAAAACCTTACAAGACACCACCGATTAATGGGTAGGGATGCTACACTAGGATCCCTTCCTAATCCAATCAGTCCCTTCTTAATGGACTGGGTAAAACCTCACAAGCCACCACCGATTAATGGGTAGGGATGCTACACTAGGATCCCTTCCTAATGCAATCAATCCCTTCTTAATGGACTGGGTAAAACCTTACAAGCCACCACCGATTAATGGGTAGGGATGCTACACTAGGATCCCTTCCTAATCCAATCAGTCCCTTCTTAATGGACTGGGTAAAACCTCACAAGCCACCACCGATTAATGGGTAGGGATGCTACACTAGGATCCCTTCCTAATGCAATCAGTCCCTTCTTAATGGACTGGGTAAAACCTTACAAGCCACCACCGATTAATGGGTAGGGATGCTACACTAGGATCCCTTCCTAATCCAATCAGTCCCTTCTTAATGGACTGGGTAAAACCTTACAAGCCACCACCGATTAATGGGTAGGGATGCTACACTAGGATCCCTTCCTAATCCAATCAGTCCCTTCTTAATGGACTGGGTAAAACCTCACAAGCCACCACCGATTAATGGGTAGGGATGCTACACTAGGATCCCTTCCTAATGCAATCAGTCCCTTCTTAATGGACTGGGTAAAACCTTACAAGCCACCACCGATTAATGGGTAGGGATGCTACACTAGGATCCCTTCCTAATCCAATCAGTCCCTTCTTAATGGACTGGGTAAAACCTTACAAGCCACCACCGATTAATGGGTAGGGATGCTACACTAGGATCCCTTCCTAATGCAATCAGTCCCTTCTTAATGGACTGGGTAAAACCTTACAAGCCACCACCGATTAATGGGTAGGGATGCTACACTAGGATCCCTTCCTAATCCAATCAGTCCCTTCTTAATGGACTGGGTAAAACCTTACAAGCCACCACCGATTAATGGGTAGGGATGCTACACTAGGATCCCTTCCTAATCCAATCAGTCCCTTCTTAATGGACTGGGTAAAACCTCACAAGCCACCACCGATTAATGGGTAGGGATGCTACACTAGGATCCCTTCCTAATGCAATCAGTCCCTTCTTAATGGACTGGGTAAAACCTCACAAGCCACCACCGATTAATGGGTAGGGATGCTACACTAGGATCCCTTCCTAATGCAATCAATCCCTTCTTAATGGACTGGGTAAAACCTTACAAGCCACCACCGATTAATGGGTAGGGATGCTACACTAGGATCCCTTCCTAATCCAATCAGTCCCTTCTTAATGGACTGGGTAAAACCTTACAAGCCACCACCGATTAATGGGTAGGGATGCTACACTAGGATCCCTTCCTAATCCAATCAGTCCCTTCTTAATGGACTGGGTAAAACCTCACAAGCCACCACCGATTAATGGGTAGGGATGCTACACTAGGATCCCTTCCTAATGCAATCAGTCCCTTCTTAATGGACTGGGTAAAACCTCACAAGCCACCACCGATTAATGGGTAGGGATGCTACACTAGGATCCCTTCCTAATGCAATCAATCCCTTCTTAATGGACTGGGTAAAACCTCACAAGCCACCACCGATTAATGGGTAGGGATGCTACACTAGGATCCCTTCCTAATGCAATCAATCCCTTCTTAATGGACTGGGTAAAACCTTACAAGCCACCACCGATTAATGGGTAGGGATGCTACACTAGGATCCCTTCCTAATGCAATCAGTCCCTTCTTAATGGACTGGGTAAAACCTCACAAGCCACCACCGATTAATGGGTAGGGATGCTACACTAGGATCCCTTCCTAATGCAATCAATCCCTTCTTAATGGACTGGGTAAAACCTCACAAGCCACCACCGATTAATGGGTAGGGATGCTACACTAGGATCCCTTCCTAATGCAATCAATCCCTTCTTAATGGACTGGGTAAAACCTCACAAGCCACCACCGATTAATGGGTAGGGATGCTACACTAGGATCCCTTCCTAATGCAATCAATCCCTTCTTAATGGACTGGGTAAAACCTTACAAGCCACCACCGATTAATGGGTAGGGATGCTACACTAGGATCCCTTCCTAATCCAATCAGTCCCTTCTTAATGGACTGGGTAAAACCTCACAAGCCACCACCGATTAATGGGTAGGGATGCTACACTAGGATCCCTTCCTAATGCAATCAGTCCCTTCTTAATGGACTGGGTAAAACCTCACAAGCCACCACCGATTAATGGGTAGGGATGCTACACTAGGATCCCTTCCTAATGCAATCAATCCCTTCTTAATGGACTGGGTAAAACCTCACAAGCCACCACCGATTAATGGGTAGGGATGCTACACTAGGATCCCTTCCTAATGCAATCAATCCCTTCTTAATGGACTGGGTAAAACCTCACAAGCCACCACCGATTAATGGGTAGGGATGCTACACTAGGATCCCTTCCTAATGCAATCAATCCCTTCTTAATGGACTGGGTAAAACCTTACAAGCCACCACCGATTAATGGGTAGGGATGCTACACTAGGATCCCTTCCTAATGCAATCAGTCCCTTCTTAATGGACTGGGTAAAACCTTACAAGCCACCACCGATTAATGGGTAGGGATGCTACACTAGGATCCCTTCCTAATGCAATCAATCCCTTCTTAATGGACTGGGTAAAACCTCACAAGCCACCACCGATTAATGGGTAGGGATGCTACACTAGGATCCCTTCCTAATGCAATCAGTCCCTTCTTAATGGACTGGGTAAAACCTCACAAGCCACCACCGATTAATGGGTAGGGATGCTACACTAGGATCCCTTCCTAATGCAATCAATCCCTTCTTAATGGACTGGGTAAAACCTCACAAGCCACCACCGATTAATGGGTAGAGATGCTACACTAGAATCCCTTCCTAATGCAATCAATCCCTTCTTAATGGACTGGGTAAAACCTTACAAGCCACCACCGATTAATGGGTAGGGATGCTACACTAGGATCCCTTCCTAATGCAATCAATCCCTTCTTAATGGACTGGGTAAAACCTTACAAGCCACCACCGATTAATGGGTAGGGATGCTACACTAGGATCCCTTCCTAATCCAATCAGTCCCTTCTTAATGGACTGGGTAAAACCTTACAAGCCACCACCGATTAATGGGTAGGGATGCTACACTAGGATCCCTTCCTAATGCAATCAGTCCCTTCTTAATGGACTGGGTAAAACCTTACAAGCCACCACCGATTAATGGGTAGGGATGCTACACTAGGATCCCTTCCTAATGCAATCAATCCCTTCTTAATGGACTGGGTAAAACCTTACAAGCCACCACCGATTAATGGGTAGGGATGCTACACTGGGATCCCTTCCTAATGCAATCAATCCCTTCTTAATGGACTGGGTAAAACCTCACAAGCCACCACCGATTAATGGGTAGGGATGCTACACTAGGATCCCTTCCTAATCCAATCAGTCCCTTCTTAATGGACTGGGTAAAACCTCACAAGCCACCACCGATTAATGGGTAGGGATGCTACACTAGGATCCCTTCCTAATGCAATCAATCCCTTCTTAATGGACTGGGTAAAACCTTACAAGCCACCACCGATTAATGGGTAGGGATGCTACACTAGGATCCCTTCCTAATGCAATCAATCCCTTCTTAATGGACTGGGTAAAACCTTACAAGCCACCACCGATTAATGGGTAGGGATGCTACACCAGGATCCCTTCCTAATGCAATCAGTCCCTTCTTAATGGACTGGGTAAAACCTTACAAGCCACCACCGATTAATGGGTAGGGATGCTACACCAGGGTCCCTTCCTAATGCAATCAGTCCCTTCTTAATGGACTGGGTAAAACCTTACAAGCCACCACCGATTAATGGGCAGGGATGCTACACTAGGATCCCTTCCTAATGCAATCAGTCCCTTCTTAATGGACTGGGTAAAACCTTACAAGCCACCACCGATTAATGGGTAGGGATGCTACACTAGGATCCCTTCCTAATCCAATCAGTCCCTTCTTAATGGACTGGGTAAAACCTCACAAGCCACCACCGATTAATGGGTAGGGATGCTACACTAGGATCCCTTCCTAATCCAATCAGTCCCTTCTTAATGGACTGGGTAAAACCTCACAAGCCACCACCGATTAATGGGTAGGGATGCTACACTAGGATCCCTTCCTAATCCAATCAGTCCCTTCTTAATGGACTGGGTAAAACCTCACAAGCCACCACCGATTAATGGGTAGGGATGCTACACTAGGATCCCTTCCTAATGCAATCAGTCCCTTCTTAATGGACTGGGTAAAACCTCACAAGCCACCACCGATTAATGGGTAGGGATGCTACACTAGGATCCCTTCCTAATCCAATCAGTCCCTTCTTAATGGACTGGGTAAAACCTCACAAGCCACCACCGATTAATGGGTAGGGATGCTACACTAGGATCCCTTCCTAATGCAATCAGTCCCTTCTTAATGGACTGGGTAAAACCTTACAAGCCACCACCGATTAATGGGTAGGGATGCTACACTAGGATCCCTTCCTAATCCAATCAGTCCCTTCTTAATGGACTGGGTAAAACCTTACAAGCCACCACCGATTAATGGGTAGGGATGCTACACTAGGATCCCTTCCTAATGCAATCAGTCCCTTCTTAATGGACTGGGTAAAACCTCACAAGCCACCACCGATTAATGGGTAGGGATGCTACACTAGGATCCCTTCCTAATGCAATCAGTCCCTTCTTAATGGACTGGGTAAAACCTCACAAGCCACCACCGATTAATGGGTAGGGATGCTACACTAGGATCCCTTCCTAATCCAATCAGTCCCTTCTTAATGGACTGGGTAAAGCCTTACAAGCCACCACCGATTAATGGGTAGGGATGCTACACTAGGATCCCTTCCTAATGCAATCAATCCCTTCTTAATGGACTGGGTAAAACCTTACAAGCCACCACCGATTAATGGGTAGGGATGCTACACTAGGATCCCTTCCTAATCCAATCAGTCCCTTCTTAATGGACTGGGTAAAACCTTACAAGCCACCACCGATTAATGGGTAGGGATGCTACACTAGGATCCCTTCCTAATCCAATCAGTCCCTTCTTAATGGACTGGGTAAAACCTCACAAGCCACCACCGATTAATGGGTAGGGATGCTACACTAGGATCCCTTCCTAATGCAATCAGTCCCTTCTTAATGGACTGGGTAAAACCTTACAAGCCACCACCGATTAATGGGTAGGGATGCTACACCAGGATCCCTTCCTAATGCAATCAGTCCCTTCTTAATGGACTGGGTAAAACCTCACAAGCCACCACCGATTAATGGGTAGGGATGCTACACTAGGATCCCTTCCTAATCCAATCAGTCCCTTCTTAATGGACTGGGTAAAACCTCACAAGCCACCACCGATTAATGGGTAGGGATGCTACACTAGGATCCCTTCCTAATGCAATCAGTCCCTTCTTAATGGACTGGGTAAAACCTCACAAGCCACCACCGATTAATGGGTAGGGATGCTACACTAGGATCCCTTCCTAATCCAATCAGTCCCTTCTTAATGGACTGGGTAAAACCTCACAAGCCACCACCGATTAATGGGTAGGGATGCTACACTAGGATCCCTTCCTAATGCAATCAGTCCCTTCTTAATGGACTGGGTAAAACCTTACAAGCCACCACCGAATAATGGGTAGGGATGCTACACTAGGATCCCTTCCTAATCCAATCAGTCCCTTCTTAATGGACTGGGTAAAACCTCACAAGCCACCACCGATTAATGGGTAGGGATGCTACACTAGGATCCCTTCCTAATCCAATCAGTCCCTTCTTAATGGACTGGGTAAAACCTTACAAGCCACCACCGATTAATGGGTATGGGTGCAGAATATAGTTCATCGCCGGTTAATGTGCTCAGATGCAACAGATGTAATTCATAATCAACTAAAGTTAGCGATTTAACGCATATAGTCAGAACATATATTGCAGTGTTGCAATATACATATTTACCACTGTCTGATGGGCAGCAAGTGTTTTCACAAGCATGTTCAAACTCTGTTCTAGGATCTGTGAAAGTAGAACTTCCGGCGAGGTGTTGACGGGAGCCAGGTACTCCTCCCCAAATATTCATCTTCAACCACCCCAATTATCGTCGTCACTATCATCAAATATTCCTTACCTCTTTATGTATATCTCTGTCTCTATTACGCCTGTCTGATGGGTAATAGTTCTTCATCACCTAATGAGTGTTTTGTCAGTTCTTAGAACGGGTACAGCTATTGGTGACACTCATGACGATAGAACTATAGTTGAATTAAACTTGTCTACAAGTTTGGTTAGACAAATAGAAAATACAGGTCGATCTCTGCAGGATCAGCGAAAGATACAAGTAGATAATCAAAGACTTCAGAGGAACAAATTACACTATTTGAGTTTAACTTTAAGTAAAAATAGTGTGTTTAAGATATGCGTTTTGTAAACGTCGTCTATCTTCCGAAGTACTCGGATAAAATTGTGTATTAAACTCGTAATTGCTTTATTGACGAATTTCCTTATTGTCTCATTATTATTTGTAAATAAAGCGTTTTGGCGTTCGCTTTTGGTGATATGACGAATATGCCCTAAAGTATTGCTTGGCTTTCTGAAACAAAAAATAACCTGCAGTTTTTGTGTTATACATCTTGAGGTTTTTATAGAAATTACACTTTTTTGTATTAACTTGGCAAAAAACTGATTTATTCAGCAAATGCGTTACACAACTGCGTCAATGCTGTGTATCTTTCACAAATTTGCATTTCACGCATTTAAACATTTGTGATATTTTGGTTCCTCTTTAACCAAAGAAACGCAACGCAAAGCGTTGTTAATTTTGGGGAGTTGCCTTCCTAGAGCACTAGAGTACATTTTAAGCCAAACCGTCACTGTCATTTCTAGCACTGCATTTTTCTTTTCATATTCGTTTTCAGAATTTTGTAAAAGCGAAGCGGAGTCGTCGTCCTTACGCTTTTTTCTTTGTCCGCAGTTCAGCAACCCCTCTACCAGTGTCGTTTAAACCGTGTTTTGTGAGGTGTGAGGAACCATGTGACGTCGTCATACAGCCTAGTTGGTATTATCTTGTTCCGCAGTTTGCATGCTTTGTCTAAAATCCTTTTTTCTCTATAACGTTTTAATTACGCGTTTTCGAGGTTCTCCTTCTAAATTTCCTCTTCATCTCTCTAGCTGTTCCTCATCGAACGTTCCTCTAGCATGGTTTTGACTATTTTTCTAACATTTTCAGTTTTACAAAAAAAACCTTTTAGTTTTAAATAGCTTGGTCTACTTTTTATTTCTATTATTCTGAGGCCTATGGCATTACATTTTGGTTTTACTCCTTGTTTTTATAAATTATAATTCCAATTTAAAATATTCATTGTAACTTATAAATTCCCAATGTAAGCCCGTTACAATTCAGACACACACACACACACAACACACACACCACACACACACACACACACACACACACACTCACACACACACACACACACACACACACACACACACACACACACACACACATACACACACACACACACACACACACACACACACACACACACACACACACACACACACACACACACACACACACACACACACACACACACACAAGGTTTTTTTATAATAAAAATTAAGTTTTTAGATAAATGAATATCAGTATATATGAGCAACATATGTAATTTACAATATCATGAGCTGCTAATACTATAATATTTATACTACATAAAACGTTTGCTGATAGTTTTAATTTTACGTTTTTAAACGCTCGTAATTTTAATTTAACTTTTTACCTTATTTTAACATTTTAATTTTTGCCTTTTTGAAATTAAATACAAAGTTGTGCACTAAAATGTAAAAAAACAATTCATTCATGAACAAAGCAATCCCCTACTCATTCCAACCAGACTGTTCTTCTAATCACCGAAGCCATTGTTCTAATCAATAGCACTGGAATTTTATGTTTCCGTCCCATATTATCCACAGCAATAAATCGTAGATATTAGGCTGTAGTATTGAGCGTGGGTAGAATATTTTGCTTGTTTTCGAAAAACACTATTTTTATGAATCAATACTGTTTTCGAAACTCCTTCAGAAAGCCAAAGAACACTATCCTCTAATAATCTTTTGAGGGTTTGAAATTAATATGAAATTTGTTGCAAAACTGGGCAGATTGAAGGAATATTTGTTGCCGACAAAAGATTAGCCCCCTGGTAATCGTAATAAATCCCTCCATCACTTCATCTTTTAAATGTAAAGTTAATTTATTTCTCGAGATATATATTTCATCTTATTATTTCACTCGCTTAAAACAACCTTTACTTACTGATGCTTCTAGGTAGACATGTTTTGCAACTGTTCAATGGATTCTTTAATTCTGTGAGCTACATTCAATGGTGGTTGTTAATAAAAAAATATAATTCAGAAACCTCAATATATATAAAAACCGCAAGAGGGATAAGATTTTATTTTACCGAAGTTTCTTGAAATAAGAATATTGTTTGAATAGATTGCTGCTGTGGTAGCTTTTAAAGATCGATAAAAAGTGGTACCATACTGAAATTTATCAGTATATCCTTGCGTGCCCGTGCGCAAGGAGAAGGATAATAACAAAACTGTTCAGTTTAAACGACGATAACAAATTTCCATCAAGGAAATTGCAAGGGTAGGTAGGCAGAGCTAGGGAACATTTTTCACTTTGACAGGCAGGTGACAGCCAGGTTCACATGATCTTTTCTGTATCTTACAGGGCAAACTTTTCTTCCTTCGCATTAAATTATATTCTTTTCATTATAGAGAAGTTTTTATGAAAATGATTGTTGAGCTTGGAATATCTTTTCAAGAGGACTCCAAAATAAATGGTTTTATGGAATGATGTAACACAGAGCCTATTACATAGCCTAAATCACTTAGGCATATTAAACCCTTAGGTGTTATACAACTATTCCGTTAATGTTAATAAATTTTATATAATATCGTAAAATTAATTATAACACCTTTTTATATGAGTAATATTTAAACTTTATTGTTAAAACACAGACTGGTGTTGGTGAAATATCCAGGTAAAACATTTTTTTAACTAATAATAAAATGAAACCAGTTTTACAAAACATGTGTAAAGTCAATTACATCTTTCATAAAATGAGAAAATGAAAAGTTTAAAGTCAAAGAAAGGAACTTTTAAAATTATTTCCACTGTTAGGGTTGAAATATAAAACTAAATTACAGTAAAAATGAACATGAATAATAACAATTATTATAACTATTTCTAATTTATATTTACGTCTTGTGAAGTGAATTAATGTTTCTTTTAAATATTAACATTTTTTAGCTAGGGACTATTTCATTTTGTCACAAATAAACATCTGGATGTACGGCTTTCAGATTATGAGCAAAAAAGGGCGATGTTTTATATTTCTCAAAAAGATTCAAATTCTTCCTTAAAGTAATCGTTTACAGAAACGTCAGAACACAAGTTTTTAGACGACGACTCACTATTGTCGATAGAAATTTCTGTTGGTAAAAATGGCGGTTTAGATTTCCTATTAAACAGGGCCAACCACTCGATACTACGGAACCATTTGTGGTTTTTAATGTCATCAGCACCGTTCTTAAGATTGCCGTACCTTCGGTCTAAATCGGGTTGCAGAATGTTCTTCACGAGGTCTTGCAGTTCCGTAGTAAAGTAATCAGGCATGGCATATTTACCGGCCGCTGCCTTCTCGTACATCGCCATTGACTTTTTGTGGTAAAAAGGTGATTTACCTGCAACCAGTTCGTAAAAAAGGACACCTACGGACCACCAATCCACTGATTTTCCATATCCTTTGTTCAGAACTATTTCCGGTGCCAAATATTCCGGAGTTCCACAAAGAGTGTATGTTCTACCTTTAAGGATTTTGGTAAAGCCGAAATCGGCCACTTTCAGATAACCTGTTCGATCGATCAGTAGATTCTCAGGCTTCAAGTCTCTATATACAATATCAAGTTTGTGTAAGTATTCTATACTTAGGACCACTTGTGCTCCGAAAAATTTGGCTTGGTGTTCTTCAAATTTACCGATTCTTCTGAGATGACTAAACAATTCTCCTCCTGATATAAAAGGACTGACAAAATATATGTAGGTATTGTTTTTAAAAAAGTGCTCCAAATAAATTGCTAAAGGAAAGTTTATGCATTTCATAACGTTCATTTCGTTCTTAGTGTGTTCTACTTGTTTATTTTTTACAAGTTTAGATTTCTCAAAAACTTTCTGAGCATGATATGTATTTTCGACATTATGATGAAGTAAAAACACTACTCCAAACGAACCACTGCCCAATTTTTTCTTAACCGTAAAATCTTCAATTTTACTATCTTCCACCCATTTTAAATTCCATAGGTTAAAAAACTCTTCTTTACTTTTTTCCACATAACTTTTGTAATCGGTAACTTCAAGAGGCCCCGTCAATGGAAAACGATCAGGTTTCTTATACATGGATGGAAATTTGCAACAACGTAACCATTAAAAGTCCACTTCACTCAATTTAAAAATAAATTTTTGTTTAAATTTATAGTTGAATAATTTTAGGTTATGTTTGTATCATGGTATTTCCATGGAGACATTATTGAAAAGTAAACAAAATTAAACAAAAACGTTTATATATTGAAAAACTATTCTTTTAAAGCAACATACTAAAGAGTTTGTAAGACAGTTTAAAATCAAAGACTTATTTTTAATTTTAATTTTCTTCAGTTTACCAAAAGTTAGAAAGTGTAATTTTAAATGAAAATGTAAGAGACTGATGTTGAAGTTATTTCTTTTGTAAAGTTTTATAATTCAATAATGGACTACATTACCTATCAGCTTTTATCAGTTGACAAAACAGTTTCCTAGCGATTCAATAAACCAAACGATACAAAATATTTTGGGGAACACATTAAATGGATTATGTTACATTCAGAAGCTGAAAATATTTTTAATTAAAATAAAATTGATTTTTATCTGAATATAACGTAAAAGGAATTACAATTGAAAATCAGCTGATCCTCCTGAAACATATGTCCTTTAATTATCATACAGCTGTTTTACCGGCTACATTGCGTGAAAAATATATTCAAATTGGAGTATATGTAGGTTAACTGTGTATTACATTCCTAAATAAAAATATAATGCAATCGTAAATGCACGAAAAAATTGCTTACCATGGCAAAGCATAAGAATGCGGGCTCTTGTTTACGTTGACGTGTCCAATAATTTCTGTATCTTTGGCAACCATTCTTTTTGTTTTTTGTACACGTTTTTGTTGAAGTATCTCTTTAACAAAAGTACGAAGACTTTAAAAATGTCGCTGGTCATCCAAGCATTTATGTGAAACTTGTAGTAAACATTTGAAGAATAAATGCCATGCAAATATCTCGGTATTTTACTTTTGCTATAACAAGACGTTTTATTGCTTCTGTACGTGTTTGCCCGTACCATAACGGTTACCCGATCTATGCTACGATTCCTCTCAAAACATTTTTCCGCTTTGAAAGGCGGAGATTAAAAAAAAAAACCGGTCTTGTCAGCACTAAATATGTTTTTGGATTGATATCTCACAGACGTTTTAACTGTTTAATGCCATACTTTGCGGTCTTCTTGGTTTATCTTGGCAATTTCATGCCTGACTTTAAATTTATCTAGCCAACCCGTACTTCCTGTAAAGTCGTCATACTGAAACACATTGGCCAATACTTAGGCCTAGTATTATACCTGACAAATGCACATGTTTTCAATCTAATTGTACCTATTGTAGCATAGCTATGTCCAAACATTTTAACCAATTCGTAGGCCTAGTATTGTACCAGACAAATGCACATGTTTTCAATCTAATTGTTTCTATTGTAGCATAGCTATGTCCAAACACTTTGACCAATTCGTAGGCCTAGTATTGTACCAGACAAATGCATATGTTTTCAATCTAATTGTACCTATTGTAGCATAGCTATGTCCAAACACTTTGACCTATTCGTAGGCCTAGTATTGTACCAGACAAATGCACATGTTTTCAATCTAATTGTACCTATTGTAGCATAGCTATGTCCAAACACTTTGACCTATTCGTAGGCCTAGTATTGTACCAGACATATGCACATGTTTTCAATCTAATTGTTTCTATTGTAGCATAGCTATGTCCAAACACTTTAACCAATTCGTAGGCCTAGTATTGTACCAAACAAATGCATATGTTTTCAATCTAATTGTACCTATTGTAGCATAGCTATGTCCAAACACTTTGACCTATTCGTAGGCCTAGTATTGTACCAGACAAATGCACATGTTTTCTATTTAATTGTACCTATTGTAGCATAGCTATGTCCAAACACTTTGGTCAATTCGTAGGCCTAGTATTGTACCAGACAAATGCACATGTTTTCAATCTAATTGTACCTATTGTAGCATTGCTATGTCCAAACACTTTGACCAATTCGTAGGCCTAGTATTGTACCAGACAAATGCACATGTTTTCAATCTAATTGTACCTATTGTAGCATAGCTATGTCCAAACACTTTGACCAATTCGTAGGCCTAGTATTGTACCAGACAAATGCACATGTTTTCAATCTAATTGTACCTATTGTAGCATAGCTATGTCCAAACACTTTGACCAATTCGTAGGCCTAGTATTGTACCAGACAAATGCACATGTTTTCAATCTAATTGTACCTATTGTAGCTTAGCTATGTCCAAACACTTTGACCTATTCGTAGGCCTAGTATTGTACCAGACAAATGCACATGTTTTCAATCTAATTGTACCTATTGTAGCATAGCTATGTCCAAAAACTTTGACCAATTCGTAGGCCTAGTATTGTACCAGACAAATGCACATGTTTTCAATCTAATTATACCTATTGTAGCTTAGCTATGTCCAAACACTTTGGCCAATTCGTAGGCCTAGTATTGTACCAGACAAATGCACATGTTTTCAATCTAATTGTACCTATTGTAGCTTAGCTACGTCCAAACACTTTAACCTATTCGTAGGCCTAGTATTGTACCAGACAAATGCACATGTTTTCAATCTAATTGTACCTATTGTAGCATAGCTATGTCCAAACACTTTGGCCAATTCGTAGGCCTAGTATTGTACCAGACAAATGCACATGTTTTCAATCTAATTGTACCTATTGTAGCATAGCTATGTCCAAACACTTTGGCCAATTCGTAGGCCTAGTATTGTACCAGACAAATGCATGTTTTCAATCTAATTGTACCTATTGTAGCATAGCTATGTCCAAACACTTTGGCCAATTCGTAGGCCTAGTATTGTACCAGACAAATGCACATGCTTTCAATCTAATTGTACCTATTGTAGCATAGCTATGTCCAAACACTTTGACCTATTCGTAGGCCTAGTATTGTACCAGACAAATGCACATGTTTTCAATCTAATTATACCTATTGTAGCTTAGCTATGTCCAAACACTTTGGCCAATTCGTAGGCCTAGTATTGTACCAGACAAATGCACATGTTTTCAATCTAATTGTACCTATTGTAGCTTAGCTATGTCCAAACACTTTAACCTATTCGTAGGCCTAGTATTGTACCAGACAAATGCACATGTTTTCAATCTAATTGTACCTATTGTAGCATAGCTATGTCCAAACACTTTGGCCAATTCGTAGGCCTAGTATTGTACCAGACAAATGCACATGTTTTCAATCTAATTGTACCTATTGTAGCATAGCTATGTCCAAACACTTTGGCCAATTCGTAGGCCTAGTATTGTACCAGACAAATGCATGTTTTCAATCTAATTGTACCTATTGTAGCATAGCTATGTCCAAACACTTTGGCCAATTCGTAGGCCTAGTATTGTACCAGACAAATGCACATGCTTTCAATCTAATTGTACCTATTGTAGCATAGCTATGTCCAAACACTTTGACCTATTCGTAGGCCTAGTATTGTACCAGACAAATGGAAATGTTTTCAATCTAATTGTACCTATTGTAGCATAGCTATGTTCAAACACAATGGCCAATTCGTAGGCCTAGTATTGTACCAGACAAATGCACATGCTTTCAATCTAATTGTACCTATTGTAGCATAGCTATGTCCAAACACTTTGGCCAATTCGTAGGCCTAGTATTGTACTAGACAAATGCACATGTTTTCAATCTAATTGTACCTATTGTAGCATAGCTATGTCCAAACACTTTGGCCAATTCGTAGGCCTAGTATTGTACCAGACAAATGCACATGCTTTCAATCTAATTGTACCTATTGTAGCATAGCTATGTCCAAACACTTTGACCTATTCGTAGGCCTAGTATTGTACCAGACAAATGAAAATGTTTTCAATCTAATTGTACCTATTGTAGCATAGCTATGTTCAAACACTTTGACCTATTCGTAGGCCTAGTATTGTACCAGACAAATGCACATGCTTTCAATCTAATTGTACCTATTGTAGCATAGCTATGTCCAAAAACCTTGGCCAATTCGTAGGCCTAGTATTGTACCAGACAAATGCACATGCTTTCAATCTAATTGTACCTATTGTAGCATAGCTATGTCCAAACACTTTGGCCAATTCGTAGGCCTAGTATTGTACCAGACAAATGCACATGTTTTCAATCAAATTGTACCTATTGCAGAATAGCTATGTCCAAACACTTTGACTAATTCGTAGGCCTAGTATTGTACCAGACAAATGCACATGTTTTCAATCTAATTGTACCTATTGTAGCATAGCTATGTCCAAAAACTTTGGCCAATTCGTAGGCCTAGTATTGTACCAGACAAATGCACATGCTTTCAATCTAATTGTACCTATTGTAGCATAGCTATGTCCAAACACTTTGACCTATTCGTAGGACTAGTATTGTACCAGACAAATGCACATGTTTTCAATCTAATTGTACCTATTGTAGCATAGCTATGTCCAAACACT
Organism: Prosapia bicincta; assembly: GCA_036971475.1. Lineage (NCBI taxonomy): Eukaryota > Metazoa > Arthropoda > Insecta > Hemiptera > Cercopidae > Prosapia > Prosapia bicincta. The sequence goes on along the minus strand of JBAIZL010000009.1, from coordinate 39,188,610 downwards.
TTGACCAATTCGGAGGCCTAGTATTGTACCAGAGAATGCACATGTTTTCAATCTAATTGTACCTATTGTAGCATAGCTATGTCCAAACACTTTGACCAATTCGTAGGCCTAGTATTGTACCAGACAAATGCACATGTTTTCAATCTAATTGTACCTATTGTAGCTTAGCTATGTCCAAACACTTTGACCTATTCGTAGGCCTAGTATTGTACCAGACAAATGCACATGTTTTCAATCTAATTGTTTCTATTGTAGCATAGCTATGTCCAAACACTTTGACCAATTCGTAGGCCTAGTATTGTACCAGACAAATGCATATGTTTTCAATCTAATTGTACCTATTGTAGCATAGCTATGTCCAAACACTTTGACCTATTCTTAGGCCTAGTATTGTACCAGACATATGCACATGTTTTCAATCTAATTGTTTCTATAGTAGCATAGCTATGTCCAAACACTTTGACCTATTCGTAGGCCTAGTATTGTACCAGAAAAAATGCACATGTTTTCAATCTAATTGTACCTATTGTAGCATAGCTATGTCCAAACACTTTGGCCAATTCGTAGGCCTGGTATTGTACCAGACAAATGCACATGCTTTCAATCTAATTGTACCTATTGTAGCATAGCTATGTCCAAACACTTTGACCTATTCGTAGGCCTAGTATTGTACCAGACAAATGAAAATGTTTTCAATCTAATTGTACCTATTGCAGCATAGCTATGTCCAAACACTTTGACCAATTCGTAGGCCTAGTATTGTACCAGACAAATGCACATGTTTTCAATCTAATTGTACCTATTGTAGCATAGCTATGTCCAAAAACTTTGGCCAATTCGTAGGCCTAGTATTGTACCAGACAAATGCACATGCTTTCAATCTAATTGTACCTATTGTAGCATAGCTATGTCCAAACACTTTGACCTATTCGTAGGCCTAGTATTGTACCAGACAAATGCACATGTTTTCAATCTAATTGTACCTATTGTAGCATAGCTATGTCCAAACACTTTGACAAATTCGGAGGCCTAGTATTGTACCAGAGAATGCACATGTTTTCAATCTAATTGTACCTATTGTAGCATAGCTATGTCCAAACACTTTGACCAATTCGTAGGCCTAGTATTGTACCAGACAAATGCACATGTTTTCAATCTAATTGTTTCTATTGTAGCATGGCTATGTCCAAACACTTTGACCAATTCGTAGGCCTAGTATTGTACCAGACAAATGCATATGTTTTCAATCTAATTGTACCTATTGTAGCATAGCTATGTCCAAACACTTTGACCTATTCGTAGGCCTAGTATTGTACCAGACAAATGCACATGTCTTCAATCTAATTGTACCTATTGTAGCATAGCTATGTCCAAACACTTTGACCTATACGTAGGCCTAGTATTGTACCAGACATATGCACATGTTTTCAATCTAATTGTTTCTATTGTAGCATAGCTATGTCCAAACACTTTAACCAATTCGTAGGCCTAGTATTGTACCAGACAAATGCATATGTTTTCAATCTAATTGTACCTATTGTAGCTTAGCTATGTCCAAACACTTTGGCCAATTCGTAGGCCTAGTATTGTACCAGACAAATGCACATGTTTTCTATTTAATTGTACCTATTGTAGCATAGCTATGTCCAAACACTTTGGCCAATTCGTAGGCCTAGTATTGTACCAGACAAATGCACATGTTTTCAATCTAATTGTACCTATTGTAGCATAGCTATGTCCAAACACTTTGACCAATTCGTAGGCCTAGTATTGTACCAGACAAATGCACATGTTTTCAATCTAATTGTACCTATTGTAGCATAGCTATGGCCAAACACTTTGACCTATTCGTAGGCCTAGTATTGTACCAGACAAATGCACATGTTTTCAATCTAATTGTACCTATTGTAGCATAGCTATGTCCAAACACTTTGACCAATTCGGAGGCCTAGTATTGTACCAGACAAATGCACATGTTTTCAATCTAATTATACCTATTGTAGCTTAGCTATGTCCAAACACTTTGGCCAATTCGTAGGCCTAGTATTGTACCAGACAAATGCACATGTTTTCAATCTAATTGTACCTATTGTAGCTTAGCTATGTCCAAACACTTTAACCTATTCGTAGGCCTAGTATTGTACCAGACAAATGCACATGTTTTCAATCTAATTGTACCTATTGTAGCATAGCTATGTCCAAACACTTTGGCCAATTCGTAGGCCTAGTATTGTACCAGACAAATGCACATGTTTTCAATCTAATTGTACCTATTGTAGCATAGCTATGTCCAAACACTTTGGCCAATTAGTAGGCCTAGTATTGTACCAGACAAATGCACATGTTTTCAATCTAATTGTACCTATTGTAGCATAGCTATGTTCAAACACTTTGGCCAATTCGTAGGCCTAGTATTGTACCAGACAAATGCACATGTTTTCAATCTAATGGTACCTATTGTAGCATAGCTATGTCCAAACACTTTGGCCAATTCGTAGGCCTAGTATTGTACCAGACAAATGCATGCTTTCAATCTAATTGTACCTATTGTAGCATAGCTATGTCCAAACACTTTGACCTATTCGTAGGCCTAGTATTGTACCAGACAAATGGAAATGTTTTCAATCTAATTGTACCTATTGTAGCATAGCTATGTTCAAACACTTTGGCCAATTCGTAGGCCTAGTATTGTACCAGACAAATGCACATGCTTTCAATCTAATTGTACCTATTGTAGCATAGCTATGTCCAAACACTTTGGCCAATTCGTAGGCCTAGTATTGTACCAGACAAATGTACATGTTTTCAATCTAATTGTACCTATTGTAGCATAGCTATGTCCAAACACTTTGGCCAATTCGTAGGCCTAGGATTGTACCAGACAAATGCACATGCTTTCAATCTAATTGTACCTATTGTAGCATAGCTATGTCCAAACACTTTGACCTATTTGTAGGCCTAGTATTGTACCAGACAAATGAAAATGTTTTCAATCTAATTGAACCTATTGTAGCATAGCTATGTTCAAACACTTTGACCTATTCGTAGGCCTAGTATTGTACAAGACAAATGCACATGCTTTCAATCTAATTGTACCTATTGTAGCATAGCTATGTCCAAAAACGTTGGCCAATTCGTAGGCCTAGTATTGTACCAGACAAATGCACATGTTTTCAATCTAATTGTACCTATTGTAGCATAGCTATGTTCAAACACTTTGGCCAATTCGTAGGCCTAGTATTGTACCAGACAAATGCACATGTTTTCAATCTAATGGTACCTATTGTAGCATAGCTATGTCCAAACACTTTGGCCAATTCGTAGGCCTAGTATTGTACCAGACAAATGCATGTTTTCAATCTAATTGTACCTATTGTAGCATAGCTATGTCCAAACACTTTGGCCAATTCGTAGGCCTAGTATTGTACCAGACAAATGCACATGCTTTCAATCTAATTGTACCTATTGTAGCATAGCTATGTCCAAACACTTTGACCTATTCGTAGGCCTAGTATTGTACCAGACAAATGGAAATGTTTTCAATCTAATTGTACCTATTGTAGCATAGCTATGTTCAAACACTTTGGCCAATTCGTAGGCCTAGTATTGTACCAGACAAATGCACATGCTTTCAATCTAATTGTACCTATTGTAGCATAGCTATGTCCAAACACTTTGGCCAATTCGTAGGCCTAGGATTGTACCAGACAAATGCACATGCTTTCAATCTAATTGTACCTATTGTAGCATAGCTATGTCCAAACACTTTGACCTATTTGTAGGCCTAGTATTGTACCAGACAAATGAAAATGTTTTCAATCTAATTGAACCTATTGTAGCATAGCTATGTTCAAACACTTTGACCTATTCGTAGGCCTAGTATTGTACAAGACAAATGCACATGCTTTCAATCTAATTGTACCTATTGTAGCATAGCTATGTCCAAAAACTTTGGCCAATTCGTAGGCCTAGTATTGTACCAGACAAATGCACATGCTTTCAATCTAATTGTACCTATTGTAGCATAGCTATGTCCAAACACTTTGACCTATTCGTAGGCCTAGTATTGTACCAGACAAATGCACATGTTTTCAATCTAATTGTACCTATTGTAGCATAGCTATGTCCAAACACTTTGACAAATTCGGAGGCCTAGTATTGTACCAGAGAATGCACATGTTTTCAATCTAATTGTACCTATTGTAGCATAGCTATGTCCAAACACTTTGACCAATTCGTAGGCCTAGTATTGTACCAGACAAATGCACATGTTTTCAATCTAATTGTTTCTATTGTAGCATAGCTATGTCCAAACACTTTGACCAATTCGTAGGCCTAGTATTGTACCAGACAAATGCATATGTTTTCAATCTAATTGTACCTATTGTAGCATAGCTATGTCCAAACACTTTGACCTATTGGTAGGCCTAGTATTGTACCAGACAAATGCACATGTCTTCAATCTAATTGTACCTATTGTAGCATAGCTATGTCCAAACACTTTGACCTATACGTAGGCCTAGTATTGTACCAGACATATGCACATGTTTTCAATCTAATTGTTTCTATTGTAGCATAGCTATGTCCAAACACTTTAACCAATTCGTAGGCCTAGTATTGTACCAGACAAATGCATATGTTTTCAATCTAATTGTACCTATTGTAGCTTAGCTATGTCCAAACACTTTGGCCAATTCGTAGGCCTAGTATTGTACCAGACAAATGCACATGTTTTCTATTTAATTGTACCTATTGTAGCATAGCTATGTCCAAACACTTTGGCCAATTCGTAGGCCTAGTATTGTACCAGACAAATGCACATGTTTTCAATCTAATTGTACCTATTGTAGCATAGCTATGTCCAAACACTTTGACCAATTCGTAGGCCTAGTATTGTACCAGACAAATGCACATGTTTTCAATCTAATTGTACCTATTGTAGCATAGCTATGGCCAAACACTTTGACCTATTCGTAGGCCTAGTATTGTACCAGACAAATGCACATGTTTTCAATCTAATTGTACCTATTGTAGCATAGCTATGTCCAAACACTTTGACCAATTCGGAGGCCTAGTATTGTACCAGACAAATGCACATGTTTTCAATCTAATTATACCTATTGTAGCTTAGCTATGTCCAAACACTTTGGCCAATTCGTAGGCCTAGTATTGTACCAGACAAATGCACATGTTTTCAATCTAATTGTACCTATTGTAGCTTAGCTATGTCCAAACACTTTAACCTATTCGTAGGCCTAGTATTGTACCAGACAAATGCACATGTTTTCAATCTAATTGTACCTATTGTAGCATAGCTATGTCCAAACACTTTGGCCAATTCGTAGGCCTAGTATTGTACCAGACAAATGCACATGTTTTCAATCTAATTGTACCTATTGTAGCATAGCTATGTCCAAACACTTTGGCCAATTCGTAGGCCTAGTATTGTACCAGACAAATGCACATGTTTTCAATCTAATTGTACCTATTGTAGCATAGCTATGTTCAAACACTTTGGCCAATTCGTAGGCCTAGTATTGTACCAGACAAATGCACATGTTTTCAATCTAATGGTACCTATTGTAGCATAGCTATGTCCAAACACTTTGGCCAATTCGTAGGCCTAGTATTGTACCAGACAAATGCATGTTTTCAATCTAATTGTACCTATTGTAGCATAGCTATGTCCAAACACTTTGGCCAATTCGTAGGCCTAGTATTGTACCAGACAAATGCACATGCTTTCAATCTAATTGTACCTATTGTAGCATAGCTATGTCCAAACACTTTGACCTATTCGTAGGCCTAGTATTGTACCAGACAAATGGAAATGTTTTCAATCTAATTGTACCTATTGTAGCATAGCTATGTTCAAACACTTTGGCCAATTCGTAGGCCTAGTATTGTACCAGACAAATGCACATGCTTTCAATCTAATTGTACCTATTGTAGCATAGCTATGTCCAAACACTTTGGCCAATTCGTAGGCCTAGTATTGTACCAGACAAATGTACATGTTTTCAATCTAATTGTACCTATTGTAGCATAGCTATGGCCAAACACTTTGGCCAATTCGTAGGCCTAGGATTGTACCAGACAAATGCACATGCTTTCAATCTAATTGTACCTATTGTAGCATAGCTATGTCCAAACACTTTGACCTATTTGTAGGCCTAGTATTGTACCAGACAAATGAAAATGTTTTCAATCTAATTGAACCTATTGTAGCATAGCTATGTTCAAACACTTTGACCTATTCGTAGGCCTAGTATTGTACAAGACAAATGCACATGCTTTCAATCTAATTGTACCTATTGTAGCATAGCTATGTCCAAAAACGTTGGCCAATTCGTAGGCCTAGTATTGTACCAGACAAATGCACATGTTTTCAATCTAATTGTACCTATTGTAGCATAGCTATGTTCAAACACTTTGGCCAATTCGTAGGCCTAGTATTGTACCAGACAAATGCACATGTTTTCAATCTAATGGTACCTATTGTAGCATAGCTATGTCCAAACACTTTGGCCAATTCGTAGGCCTAGTATTGTACCAGACAAATGCATGTTTTCAATCTAATTGTACCTATTGTAGCATAGCTATGTCCAAACACTTTGGCCAATTCGTAGGCCTAGTATTGTACCAGAGAAATGCACATGCTTTCAATCTAATTGTACCTATTGTAGCATAGCTATGTCCAAACACTTTGACCTATTCGTAGGCCTAGTATTGTACCAGACAAATGGAAATGTTTTCAATCTAATTGTACCTATTGTAGCATAGCTATGTTCAAACACTTTGGCCAATTCGTAGGCCTAGTATTGTACAAGACAAATGCACATGCTTTCAATCTAATTGTACCTATTGTAGCATAGCTATGTCCAAACACTTTGGCCAATTCGTAGGCCTAGTATTGTACCAGACAAATGTACATGTTTTCAATCTAATTGTACCTATTGTAGCATAGCTATGTCCAAACACTTTGGCCAATTCGTAGGCCTAGGATTGTACCAGACAAATGCACATGCTTTCAATCTAATTGTACCTATTGTAGCATAGCTATGTCCAAACACTTTGACCTATTTGTAGGCCTAGTATTGTACCAGACAAATGAAAATGTTTTCAATCTAATTGTACCTATTGTAGCATAGCTATGTCCAAACACTTTGGCCAATTCGTAGGCCTAGGATTGTACCAGACAAATGCACATGCTTTCAATCTAATTGTACCTATTGTAGCATAGCTATGTCCAAACACTTTGACCTATTTGTAGGCCTAGTATTGTACCAGACAAATGCACATGTTTTCAATCTAATGGTACCTATTGTAGCATAGCTATGTCCAAACACTTTGGCCAATTCGTAGGCCTAGTATTGTACCAGACAAATGCATGTTTTCAATCTAATTGTACCTATTGTAGCATAGCTATGTCCAAACACTTTGGCCAATTCGTAGGCCTAGTATTGTACCAGACAAATGCACATGCTTTCAATCTAATTGTACCTATTGTAGCATAGCTATGTCCAAACACTTTGACCTATTCGTAGGCCTAGTATTGTACCAGACAAATGGAAATGTTTTCAATCTAATTGTACCTATTGTAGCATAGCTATGTTCAAACACTTTGGCCAATTCGTAGGCCTAGTATTGTACCAGACAAATGCACATGCTTTCAATCTAATTGTACCTATTGTAGCATAGCTATGTCCAAACACTTTGGCCAATTCGTAGGCCTAGGATTGTACCAGACAAATGCACATGCTTTCAATCTAATTGTACCTATTGTAGCATAGCTATGTCCAAACACTTTGACCTATTTGTAGGCCTAGTATTGTACCAGACAAATGAAAATGTTTTCAATCTAATTGAACCTATTGTAGCATAGCTATGTTCAAACACTTTGACCTATTCGTAGGCCTAGTATTGTACAAGACAAATGCACATGCTTTCAATCTAATTGTACCTATTGTAGCATAGCTATGTCCAAAAACTTTGGCCAATTCGTAGGCCTAGTATTGTACCAGACAAATGCACATGCTTTCAATCTAATTGTACCTATTGTAGCATAGCTATGTCCAAACACTTTGACCTATTCGTAGGCCTAGTATTGTACCAGACAAATGCACATGTTTTCAATCTAATTGTACCTATTGTAGCATAGCTATGTCCAAACACTTTGACAAATTCGGAGGCCTAGTATTGTACCAGAGAATGCACATGTTTTCAATCTAATTGTACCTATTGTAGCATAGCTATGTCCAAACACTTTGACCAATTCGTAGGCCTAGTATTGTACCAGACAAATGCACATGTTTTCAATCTAATTGTTTCTATTGTAGCATAGCTATGTCCAAACACTTTGACCAATTCGTAGGCCTAGTATTGTACCAGACAAATGCATATGTTTTCAATCTAATTGTACCTATTGTAGCATAGCTATGTCCAAACACTTTGACCTATTGGTAGGCCTAGTATTGTACCAGACAAATGCACATGTCTTCAATCTAATTGTACCTATTGTAGCATAGCTATGTCCAAACACTTTGACCTATACGTAGGCCTAGTATTGTACCAGACATATGCACATGTTTTCAATCTAATTGTTTCTATTGTAGCATAGCTATGTCCAAACACTTTAACCAATTCGTAGGCCTAGTATTGTACCAGACAAATGCATATGTTTTCAATCTAATTGTACCTATTGTAGCTTAGCTATGTCCAAACACTTTGGCCAATTCGTAGGCCTAGTATTGTACCAGACAAATGCACATGTTTTCTATTTAATTGTACCTATTGTAGCATAGCTATGTCCAAACACTTTGGCCAATTCGTAGGCCTAGTATTGTACCAGACAAATGCACATGTTTTCAATCTAATTGTACCTATTGTAGCATAGCTATGTCCAAACACTTTGACCAATTCGTAGGCCTAGTATTGTACCAGACAAATGCACATGTTTTCAATCTAATTGTACCTATTGTAGCATAGCTATGGCCAAACACTTTGACCTATTCGTAGGCCTAGTATTGTACCAGACAAATGCACATGTTTTCAATCTAATTGTACCTATTGTAGCATAGCTATGTCCAAACACTTTGACCAATTCGGAGGCCTAGTATTGTACCAGACAAATGCACATGTTTTCAATCTAATTATACCTATTGTAGCTTAGCTATGTCCAAACACTTTGGCCAATTCGTAGGCCTAGTATTGTACCAGACAAATGCACATGTTTTCAATCTAATTGTACCTATTGTAGCTTAGCTATGTCCAAACACTTTAACCTATTCGTAGGCCTAGTATTGTACCAGACAAATGCACATGTTTTCAATCTAATTGTACCTATTGTAGCACAGCTATGTCCAAACACTTTGGCCAATTCGTAGGCCTAGTATTGTACCAGACAAATGCACATGTTTTCAATCTAATTGTACCTATTGTAGCATAGCTATGTCCAAACACTTTGGCCAATTCGTAGGCCTAGTATTGTACTAGACAAATGCACATGTTTTCAATCTAATTGTACCTATTGTAGCATAGCTATGTTCAAACACTTTGGCCAATTCGTAGGCCTAGTATTGTACCAGACAAATGCACATGTTTTCAATCTAATGGTACCTATTGTAGCATAGCTATGTCCAAACACTTTGGCCAATTCGTAGGCCTAGTATTGTACCAGACAAATGCATGTTTTCAATCTAATTGTACCTATTGTAGCATAGCTATGTCCAAACACTTTGGCCAATTCGTAGGCCTAGTATTGTACCAGACAAATGCACATGCTTTCAATCTAATTGTACCTATTGTAGCATAGCTATGTCCAAACACTTTGACCTATTCGTAGGCCTAGTATTGTACCAGACAAATGGAAATGTTTTCAATCTAATTGTACCTATTGTAGCATAGCTATGTTCAAACACTTTGGCCAATTCGTAGGCCTAGTATTGTACCAGACAAATGCACATGCTTTCAATCTAATTGTACCTATTGTAGCATAGCTATGTCCAAACACTTTGGCCAATTCGTAGGCCTAGTATTGTACCAGACAAATGTACATGTTTTCAATCTAATTGTACCTATTGTAGCATAGCTATGTCCAAACACTTTGGCCAATTCGTAGGCCTAGGATTGTACCAGACAAATGCACATGCTTTCAATCTAATTGTACCTATTGTAGCATAGCTATGTCCAAACACTTTGACCTATTTGTAGGCCTAGTATTGTACCAGACAAATGAAAATGTTTTCAATCTAATTGAACCTATTGTAGCATAGCTATGTTCAAACACTTTGACCTATTCGTAGGCCTAGTATTGTACAAGACAAATGCACATGCTTTCAATCTAATTGTACCTATTGTAGCATAGCTATGTCCAAAAACGTTGGCCAATTCGTAGGCCTAGTATTGTACCAGACAAATGCACATGTTTTCAATCTAATTGTACCTATTGTAGCATAGCTATGTTCAAACACTTTGGCCAATTCGTAGGCCTAGTATTGTACCAGACAAATGCACATGTTTTCAATCTAATGGTACCTATTGTAGCATAGCTATGTCCAAACACTTTGGCCAATTCGTAGGCCTAGTATTGTACCAGACAAATGCATGTTTTCAATCTAATTGTACCTATTGTAGCATAGCTATGTCCAAACACTTTGGCCAATTCGTAGGCCTAGTATTGTACCAGAGAAATGCACATGCTTTCAATCTAATTGTACCTATTGTAGCATAGCTATGTCCAAACACTTTGACCTATTCGTAGGCCTAGTATTGTACCAGACAAATGGAAATGTTTTCAATCTAATTGTACCTATTGTAGCATAGCTATGTTCAAACACTTTGGCCAATTCGTAGGCCTAGTATTGTACAAGACAAATGCACATGCTTTCAATCTAATTGTACCTATTGTAGCATAGCTATGTCCAAACACTTTGGCCAATTCGTAGGCCTAGTATTGTACCAGACAAATGTACATGTTTTCAATCTAATTGTACCTATTGTAGCATAGCTATGTCCAAACACTTTGGCCAATTCGTAGGCCTAGGATTGTACCAGACAAATGCACATGCTTTCAATCTAATTGTACCTATTGTAGCATAGCTATGTCCAAACACTTTGACCTATTTGTAGGCCTAGTATTGTACCAGACAAATGAAAATGTTTTCAATCTAATTGTACCTATTGTAGCATAGCTATGTCCAAACACTTTGGCCAATTCGTAGGCCTAGGATTGTACCAGACAAATGCACATGCTTTCAATCTAATTGTACCTATTGTAGCATAGCTATGTCCAAACACTTTGACCTATTTGTAGGCCTAGTATTGTACCAGACAAATGAAAATGTTTTCAATCTAATTGAACCTATTGTAGCATAGCTATGTTCAAACACTTTGACCTATTCGTAGGCCTAGTATTGTACAAGACAAATGCACATGCTTTCAATCTAATTGTACCTATTGTAACATAGCTATGTCCAAAAACGTTGGCCAATTCGTAGGCCTAGTATTGTACCAGACAAATGCACAGGTTTTCAATCTAATTGTACCTATTGCAGCATAGCTATGACCAAACACTTTGACCAATTCGTAGGCCTAGTATTGTACCAGACAAATGCACATGTTTTCAATCTAATTGTACCTATTGCACCACAGCTATGTCCAAACACTTTGACCAATTCGTAGGCCTAGTATTGTAAAAGACAAATGCACATGTTTTCAATCTAATTGTACCTATTGTAGCATAGCTATGTCCAAACACTTTGGCCAATTCGTAGGCCTAGTATTGTACCAGACAAATGCACATGCTTTCAATCTAATTGTACCTATTGTAGCATAGCTATGTCCAAACACTTTGGCCAATTCGTAGGCCTAGTATTGTACCAGACAAATGCACATGTTTTCAATCTAATTGTACCTATTGCAGCATAGCTATGTCCAAACACTTTGACCAATTCGTAGGCCTAGTATTGTACCAGACAAATGCACATGTTTTCAATCTAATTGTACCTATTGTAGCATAGCTATGTCCAAACACTTTGACCTATTCGTAGGCCTAGTATTGTACCAGACAAATGAAAATGTTTTCAATCTAATTGTACCTATTGTAGCATAGCTATGTCCAAACACTTTGATCAATTCGTAGGTCTAGTATAGTACCAGACAAATGCACATGTTTTCAATCTAATTGTACCTATTGTAGCATAGCTATGTCCAAACACTTTGACCTATTCGTAGGCCTAGTATTGTACCAGACAAATGCACATGTTTTCAATCTAATTGTACCTATTGTAGCATAGCTATGTCCAAACACTTTGGCCAATTCGTAGGCCTGGTATTGTACCAGAAAAATGCACATGCTTTCAATCTAATTGTACCTATTGTAGCATAGCTATGTCCAAACACTTTGACCTATTCGTAGGCCTAGTATTGTACCAGACAAATGTAAATGTTTTCAATCTAATTGTACCTATTGTAGCATAGCTATGTTCAAACACTTTGACCTATTCGTAGGCCTAGTATTGTACCAGACAAATGCACATGCTTTCAATCAAATTGTACCTATTGTAGCATAGCTATGTCCAAAAACTTTGGCCAATTCGTAGGCCTAGTATTGTACCAGACAAATGCACATGCTTTCAATCTAATTGTACCTATTGTAGCATAGCTATGTCCAAACACTTTGGCCAATTCGTAGGCCTAGTATTGTACCAGACAAATGCACATGTTTTCAATCTAATTGTACCTATTGCAGCATAGCTATGTCCAAACACTTTGACCAATTCGTAGGCCTAGTATTGTACCAGACAAATGCACATGTTTTCAATCTAATTGTACCTATTGTAGCATAGCTATGTCCAAAAACTTTGGCCAATTCGTAGGCCTAGTATTGTACCAGACAAATGCACATGCTTTCAATCTAATTGTACCTATTGTAGCATAGCTATGTCCAAACACTTTGACCTATTCGTAGGCCTAGTATTGTACCAGACAAATGCACATGTTTTCAATCTAATTGTACCTATTGTAGCATAGCTATGTCCAAACACTTTGACAAATTCGGAGACCTAGTATTGTACCAGAGAATGCACATGTTTTCAATCTAATTGTACCTATTGTAGCATAGCTATGTCCAAACACTTTGACCAATTCGTAGGCCTAGTATTGTACCAGACAAATGCACATGTTTTCAATCTAATTGTTTCTATTGTAGCATAGCTATGTCCAAACACTTTGACCAATTCGTAGGCCTAGTATTGTACCAGACAAATGCATATGTTTTCAATCTAATTGTACCTATTGTAGCATAGCTATGTCCAAACACTTTGACCTATTCGTAGGCCTAGTATTGTACCAGACAAATGCACATGTCTTCAATCTAATTGTACCTATTGTAGCATAGCTATGTCCAAACACTTTGACCTATACGTAGGCCTAGTATTGTACCAGACATATGCACATGTTTTCAATCTAATTGTTTCTATTGTAGCATAGCTATGTCCAAACACTTTAACCAATTCGTAGGCCTAGTATTGTACCAGACAAATGCATATGTTTTCAATCTAATTGTACCTATTGTAGCTTAGCTATGTCCAAACACTTTTCTCCAATTCGTAGGCCTAGTATTGTACCAGACAAATGCACATGTTTTCTATTTAATTGTACCTATTGTAGCATAGCTATGTCCAAACACTTTGACCAATTCGTAGGCCTAGTATTGTACCAGACAAATGCACATGTTTTCAATCTAATTGTACCTTTTGTAGCATAGCTATGGCCAAACACTTTGACCTATTCGTAGGCCTAGTATTGTACCAGACAAATGGACATGTTTTCAATCTAATTGTACCTATTGTAGCATAGCTATGTCCAAACACTTTGACCAATTCGGAGGCCTAGTATTGTACCAGACAAATGCACATGTTTTCAATCTAATTATACCTATTGTAGCTTAGCTATGTCCAAACACTTTGGCCAATTCGTAGGCCTAGTATTGTACCAGACAAATGCACATGTTTTCAATCTAATTGTACCTATTGTAGCTTAGCTATGTCCAAACACTTTAACCTATTCGTAGGCCTAGTATTGTACCAGACAAATGCACATGTTTTCAATCTAATTGTACCTATTGTAGCATAGCTATGTCCAAACACTTTGGCCAATTCGTAGGCCTAGTATTGTACCAGACAAATGCACATGTTTTCAATCTAATTGTACCTATTGTAGCATAGCTATGTTCAAACACTTTGGCCAATTCGTAGGCCTAGTATTGTACCAGACAAATGCACATGTTTTCAATCTAATTGTACCTATTGTAGCATAGCTATGTCCAAACACTTTGGCCAATTCGTAGGCCTAGTATTGTACCAGACAAATGCATGTTTTCAATCTAATTGTACCTATTGTAGCATAGCTATGTCCAAACACTTTGGCCAATTCGTAGGCCTAGTATTGTACCAGACAAATGCACATGCTTTCAATCTAATTGTACCTATTGTAGCATAGCTATGTCCAAACACTTTGACCTATTCGTAGGCCTAGTATTGTACCAGACAAATGGAAATGTTTTCAATCTAATTGTACCTATTGTAGCATAGCTATGTTCAAACACTTTGGCCAATTCGTAGGCCTAGTATTGTACCAGACAAATGCACATGCTTTCAATCTAATTGTACCTATTGTAGCATAGCTATGTCCAAACACTTTGGCCAATTCGTAGGCCTAGTATTGTACCAGACAAATGTACATGTTTTCAATCTCATTGTACCTATTGTAGCATAGCTATGTCCAAACACTTTGGCCAATTCGTAGGCCTAGGATTGTACCAGACAAATGCACATGCTTTCAATCTAATTGTACCTATTGTAGCATAGCTATGTCCAAACACTTTGACCTATTCGTAGGCCTAGTATTGTACCAGACAAATGAAAATATTTTCAATCTAATTGAACCTATTGTAGCATAGCTATGTTCAAACACTTTGACCTATTCGTAGGCCTAGTATTGTACAAGACAAATGCACATGCTTTCAATCTAATTGTACCTATTGTAGCATAGCTATGTCCAAAAACGTTGGCCAATTCGTAGGCCTAGTATTGTACCAGACAAATGCACATGCTTTCAATCTAATTGTACCTATTGTAGCATAGCTATGTCCAAACACTTTGGCCAATTCGTAGGCCTAGTATTGTACCAGACAAATGCACAGGTTTTCAATCTAATTGTACCTATTGCAGCATAGCTATGTCCAAACACTTTGACCAATTCGTAGGCCTAGTATTGTACCAGACAAATGCACATGTTTTCAATCTAATTGTACCTATTGTAGCATAGCTATGTCCAAACACTTTGACCTATTCGTAGGCCTAGTATTGTACCAGACAAATGAAAATGTTTTCAATCTAATTGTACCTATTGTAGCATAGCTATGTCCAAACACTTTGATCAATTCGTAGGCCTAGTATAGTACCAGACAAATGCACATGTTTTCAATCTAATTGTACCTATTGTAGCATAGCTATGTCCAAACACTTTGACCTATTCGTAGGCCTAGTATTGTACCAGACAAATGCACATGTTTTCAATCTAATTGTACCTATTGTAGCATAGCTATGTCCAAACACTTTCACCTATTCGTAGGCCTAGTATTGTACCAGACAAATGTACATGTTTTCAATCTAATTGTACCTATTGTAGAATAGCTGTGTCCAAACACTTTGACCAATTCGTAGGCCTAGTATTGTACCAGACAAATGCACATGTTTTCAATCTAATTGTACCTATTGTAGCATAGCTATGTCCAAACACTTTGACCTATACGTAGGCCTAGTATTGTACCAGACATATGCACATGTTTTCAATCTAATTGTTTCTATTGTAGCATAGCTGTGTCCAAACACTTTAACCAATTCGTAGGCCTAGTATTGTACCAGACAAATGCATATGTTTTCAATCTAATTGTACCTATTGTAGCTTAGCTATGTCCAAACACTTTGGCCAATTCGTAGGCCTAGTATTGTACCAGACAAATGCACATGTTTTCTATTTAATTGTACCTATTGTAGCATAGCTTTGTCCAAACACTTTGACCAATTCGTAGGCCTAGTATTGTACCAGACAAATGCACATGTTTTCAATCTAATTGTACCTATTGTAGCATAGCTATGTCCAAACACTTTGACCAATTCGTAGGCCTAGTATTGTACCAGACAAATGCACATGTTTTCAATCTAATTGTACCTATTGTAGCATAGCTATGGCCAAACACTTTGACCTATTCTTAGGCCTATTATTGTACCAGACAAATGGACATGTTTTCAATCTAATTGTACCTATTGTAGCATAGCTATGTCCAAACACTTTGACCAATTCGGAGGCCTAGTATTGTACCAGACAAATGCACATGTTTTCAATCTAATTATACCTATTGTAGCTTAGCTATGTCCAAACACTTTGGCCAATTCGTAGGCCTAGTATTGTACCAGACAAATGCACATGTTTTCAATCTAATTGTACCTATTGTAGCTTAGCTATGTCCAAACACTTTAACCTATTCGTAGGCCTAGTATTGTACCAGACAAATGCACATGTTTTCAATCTAATTGTACCTATTGTAGCATAGCTATGTCCAAACACTTTGGCCAATTCGTAGGCCTAGTATTGTACCAGACAAATGCACATGCTTTCAATCTAATTGTACCTATTGTAGCATAGCTATGTCCAAACACTTTGACCTATTCGTAGGCCTAGTATTGTACCAGACAAATGAAAATGTTTTCAATCTAATTGATCCTATTGTAGCATAGCTATGGTCAAACACTTTGACCTATTCGTAGGCCTAGTATTGTACAAGACAAATGCACATGCTTTCAATCTAATTGTACCTATTGTAGCATAGCTATGTCCAAAAACTTTGGCCATTTCGTAGGCCTAGTATTGTACCAGACAAATGCACATGCTTTCAATCTAATTGTACCTATTGTAGCATAGCTATGTCCAAACACTTTGGCCAATTCGTAGGCCTAGTATTGTACCAGACAAATGCACATGTTTTCAATCTAATTGTACCTATTGCAGCATAGCTATGTCCAAACACTTTGACCAATTCATAAGGCCTAGTATTGTACCAGACAAATGCACATGTTTTCAATCTAATTGTACCTATTGTAGCATAGCTATGTCCAAACACTTTGACCTATTCGTAGGCCTAGTATTGTACCAGACAAATGAAAATGTTTTCAATCTAATTGTACCTATTGTAGCATAGCTATGTCCAAACACTTTGATCAATTCGTAGGCCTAGTATAGTACCAGACAAATGCACATGTTTTCAATCTAATTGTACCTATTGTAGCATAGCTGTGTCCAAACACTTTGACCTATTCATAGGCCTAGTATTGTACCAGACAAATGCACATGTTTTCAATCTAATTGTACCTATTGTAGCATAGCTATGTCCAAACACTTTGACCAATTCGGAGGCCTAGTATTGTACCAGACAAATGTACATGTTTTCAATCTAATTGTACCTATTGTAGAATAGCTGTGTCCAAACACTTTGACCAATTCGTAGGCCTAGTATTGTACCAGACAAATGCACATGTTTTCAATCTAATTGTACCTATTGTAGCATAGCTATGTCCAAACACTTTGACCTATTCGTAGGCCTAGTATTGTACCAGACAAATGCACATGTTTTCAATCTAATTGTACCTATTGTAGCATAGCTATGTCCAAACACTTTGACCTATTCGTAGGCCTAGTATTGTACCATACAAATGCACATGTTTTCAATCTAATTGTACCTATTGTAGCATAGCTATGTCCAAACACTTTGGCCAATTCGTAGGCCTAGTATTGTACCAGACAAATGCACATGTTTTCAATCTAATTGTACCTATTGTAGCTTAGCTATGTCCAAACACTTTGACCTATTCGTAGGCCTAGTATTGTACCAGACAAATGCACATGTTTTCAATCTAATTGTACCTATTGTAGCATAGCTATGTCCAAACACTTTGATCAATTCGTAGGCCTAGTATAGTACCAGACAATTGCACATGTTTTCAATCTAATTGTACCTATTGTAGCATAGCTATGTCCAAACACTTTGACCTATTCGTAGGCCTAGTATTGTACCAGACAAATGCACATGTTTTCAATCTAATTGTACCTATTGTAGCATAGCTATGTCCAAACACTTTCACCTATACGTAGGCCTAGTATTGTACCAGACAAATGCACATGTTTTCAATCTAATTGTACCTATTGTAGAATAGCTGTGTCCAAACACTTTGACCAATTCGTAGGCCTAGTATTGTACCAGACAAATGCACATGTTTTCAATCTAATTGTACCTATTGTAGCATAGCTATGTCCAAACACTTTGGCCAATTCGTAGGCCTAGTATTGTACCAGACAAATGCACATGTTTTCAATCTAATTGTACCTATTGTAGCATAGCTATGTCCAAACACTTTGACCTATTCGTAGGCCTAGTATTGTACCAGACAAATGCAGATGTTTTCAATCTAATTGTACCTATTGTAGCATAGCTATGTCCAAACACTTTGACCAATTCGTAGGCCTAGTATTGTACCAGACAAATGCACATGCTTTCAATCTAATTGTACCTATTGTAGCATAGCTATGTCCAAACATTTTGACCTATTCGTAGGCCTAGTATTGTATCAGACAAATGCACATGTTTTCAATCTAATTGTACCTTTTGTAGCATAGCTATGTCCAAACACTTTGGCCGATTCGTAGGCCTAATATTGTGCCAGACAAATGCACTTGTTTTTCAATCTAATTGTACATATTGTAGCATAGCTATGTCCAAACACTTTGACCAATTCGTAGGCCTAGTATTGTACCAGACAAATGCACATGTTTTCAATCTAATTGTACCTATTGTAGCATAGCTATGTCCAAACATTTTGACCTATTCGTAGGCCTAGTATTGTACCAGACAAATGCACATGTTTTCAATCTAATTGTACCTATTGTAGCATAGCTATGTCCAAACACTTTGATCAATTCGTAGGCCTAGTATTGTATCAGACAAATGCACATGATTTTCAATCTAATTGTACCTTTTGTAGCATAGCTATGTCCAAACACTTTGGCCAATTCGTAGGCCTAGTATTGTACCAGACAAATGCACATGTTTTCAATCTAATTGTACCTATTGTAGCATAGCTATGTCCAAACATTTTGACCTATTCGTAGGCCTAGTATTGTATCAGACAAATGCACATGATTTTCAATCTAATTGTACCTTTTGTAGCATAGCTATGTCCAAACACTTTGGCCAATTCGGAGGCCTAGTATTGTACCAGACAAATGCACATGTTTTCAATCTAATTGTACCTATTGTAGCATAGCTATGTCCAAACACTTTGATCAATTAGTAGGCCTAGTATTGTATCAGACAAATGCACATGATTTTCAATCTAATTGTACCTTTTGTAGCATAGCTATGTCCAAACACTTTGGCCAATTCGTAGGCCTAGTATTGTACCAGACAAATGCACATGTTTTCAATCTAATTGTACCTATTGTAGCATAGCTATGTCCAAACATTTTGACCTATTAGTAGGCCTAGTATTGTATCAGACAAATGCATATGATTTTCAATCTAATTGTACCTTTTGTAGCATAGCTATGTCCAAACACTTTGGCCAATTCGTAGGCCTAGTATTGTTTCAGACAAATGCACATGTTTTCAATCTAATTGTACCTATTGTAGCTTAGCTATGTCCAAACACTTTAACCTATTCGTAGGCCTAGTATTGTACCAGACAAATGCACATGTTTTCAATCTTATTGTACCTATTGTAGCATAGCTATGTCCAAACACTTTGGTAAATTCGTAGGCCTAGTATTGTACCAGACAAATGCACATGTTTTCAATCTAATTGTACCTATTGTAGCATAGCTATGTCCAAACACTTTGGCCAATTCGTAGGCCTAGTATTGTACCAGACAAATGCACATGTTTTCAATCTAATTGCAAATATTGTAGCATAGCTATGTTCAAACACTTTGGAAAATTCGTAGGCCTAGTATTGTACCAGACAAATGCACATGTTTTCAATCTAATTGTCCCTATTGTAGCATAGCTATGTCCAAACACTTTGGCCAATTCGTAGGCCTAGTATTGTACCAGACAAATGCACATGCTTTCAATCTAATTGTACCTATTGTAGCATAGCTATGTCCAAACACTTTGGCCAATTCGTAGGCCTAGTATTGTACCAGACAAATGCACATGTTTTCAATCTAATTGTACCTATTGTAGCATAGCTATGTTCAAACACTTTGGCCAATTCGTAGGCCTAGTATTGTACCAGACAAATGCACATGCTTTCAATCTAATTGTACCTATTGTAGCATAGCTATGTCCAAACACTTTGGCCAATTCGTAGGCCTAGTATTGTACCAGATAAATGCATGTTTTCAATCTAATTGTACCTATTGTAGCATAGCTATGTCCAAACACTTTGGCCAATTCGTAGGCCTAGTATTGTACCAGACAAATGCACATGCTTTCAATCTAATTGTACCTATTGTAGCATAGCTATGTCCAAACACTTTGACCTATTCGTAGGCCTAGTATGTTACCAGACAAATGAAAATGTTTTCAATCTAATTGTACCTATTGTAGCATAGCTATGTTCAAACACTTTGGCCAATTCGTAGGCCTAGTATTGTACCAGACAAATGCACATGCTTTCAATCTAATTGTACCTATTGTAGCATAGCTATGTCCAAAAACTTTGGCTAATTCGTAGGCCTAGTATTGTACCAGACAAATGCACATGCTTTCAATCTAATTGTACCTATTGTAGCATAGCTATGTCCAAACACTTTGGCCAATTCGTAGGCCTAGTATTGTACCAGATAAATGCACATGTTTTCAATCTAATTGTACCTATTGTAGCATAGCTATGTCCAAACACTTTGACCTATTCGTAGGCCTAGTATTGTACCAGACAAATGAAAATGTTTTCAATCTAATTGTACCTATTGTAGCATAGCTATGTCCAAACACTTTGACCAATTCGTATTCCTAGTATTGTACCAGATAAATGCACATGTTTTCAATCTAATTGTACCTATTGTAGCATAGCTATGTCCAAACACTTTGACCTATTCGTAGGCCTAGTATTGTACCAGACAAATGAAAATGTTTTCAATCTAATTGTACCTATTATAGCATAGCTATGTTCAAACACTTTGACCTATTCGTAGGACTAGTATTGTACCAGACAAATGCACATGCTTTCAATCTAATTGTACCTATTGTAGCATAGCTATGTCCAAACGTTTTGATCAATTCGTAGGCCTAGTATTGTACCAGACAAATGCACATGTTTTCAATCTAATTGTACCTATTGTAGCATAGCTATGTCCAAACACTTTGGCCAATTCGTAGGCCTAGTATTGTACCAGATAAATGCACATGTTTTCAATCTAATTGTACCTATTGTAGCATAGCTATGTCCAAACACTTTGACCTATTCGTAGGCCTAGTATTGTACCAGACAAATGCACATGTTTTCAATCTAATTGTACCTATTGTAGCATAGCTATGTCCAAACACTTTGGCCAATTCGTAGGCCTAGTATTGTACCAGACAAATGCACATGTTTTCAATCTAATTGTACCTATTGTAGCATAGCTATGTCCAAACACTTTGACCTATTCGTAGGCCTAGTATTGTACCAGACAAATGCAGATGTTTTCAATCTAATTGTACCTATTGTAGCATAGCTATGCCCAAACACTTTGACCAATTCGTAGGCCTAGTATTGTACCAGACAAATGCACATGTTTTCAATCTAATTGTACCTATTGTAGAATAGCTGTGTCCAAACACTTTGACAAATTCGTAGGCCTAGTATTGTACCAGACTAATGCACATGCTTTCAATCTAATTGTACCTATTGTAGCATAGCTATGTCCAAACATTTTGACCTATTCGTAGGCCTAGTATTGTATCAGACAAATGCACATGGTTTTCAATCTAATTGTACCTTTTGTAGCATAGCTATGTCCAAACACTTTGGCCAATTCGTAGGCCTAATATTGTGCCAGACAAATGCACATGTTTTCAATCTAATTGTACATATTGTAGCATAGCTATGTCCAAACACTTTGACCAATTCGTAGGCCTAGTATTGTACCAGACAAATGCACATGTTTTCAATCTAATTGTACCTATTGTAGCATAGCTATGTCCAAACATTTTGACCTATTCGTAGGACTAGTATTGTACCAGACAAATGCACATGCTTTCAATCTAATTGTACCTATTGTAGCATAGCTATGTCCAAACACTTTGGCCAATTCGTAGGCCTAGTATTGTACCAGATAAATGCATGTTTTCAATCTAATTGTACCTATTGTAGCATAGCTATGTCCAAACACTTTGGCCAATTCGTAGGCCTAGTATTGTACCAGACAAATGCACATGCTTTCAATCTAATTGTACCTATTGTAGCATAGCTATGTCCAAACACTTTGACCTATTCGTAGGCCTAGTATTGTACCAGACAAATGAAAATGTTTTCAATCTAATTGTACCTATTGTAGCATAGCTATGTTCAAACACGTTGGCCAATTCGTAGGCCTAGTATTGTACCAGACAAATGCACATGCTTTCAATGTAATTGTAATTATTGTAGCATAGCTATGTCCAAAAATTTTGGCTAATTCGTAGGCCTAGTATTGTACCAGACAAATGCACATGCTTTCAATCTAATTGTACCTATTGTAGCATAGCTATGTCCAAACACTTTGGCCAATTCGTAGGCCTAGTATTGTACCAGATAAATGCACATGTTTTCAATCTAATTGTACCTATTGCAGCATAGCTATGTCCAAACACTTTGACCAATTCGTAGGCCTAGTATTGTACCAGATAAATGCACATGTTTTCAATCTAATTGTACCTATTGTAGCATAGCTATGTCCAAACACTTTGACCTATTCGTAGGCCTAGTATTGTACCAGACAAATGAAAATGTTTTCAATCTAATTGTACCTATTATAGCATAGCTATGTTCAAACACTTTGACCTATTCGTAGGACTAGTATTGTACCAGACAAATGCACATGCTTTCAATCTAATTGTACCTATTGTAGCATAGCTATGTCCAAACGTTTTGATCAATTCGTAGGCCTAGTATTGTACCAGACAAATGCACATGTTTTCAATCTAATTGTACCTATTGTAGCATAGCTATGTCCAAACATTTTGGCCAATTCGTAGGCCTAGTATTGTACCAGATAAATGCACATGTTTTCAATCTAATTGTACCTATTGTAGCATAGCTATGTCCAAACACTTTGACCTATTCGTAGGCCTAGTATTGTACCAGACAAATGCACATGTTTTCAATCTAATTGTACCTATTGTAGCATAGCTATGTCCAAACACTTTGGCCAATTCGTAGGCCTAGTATTGTACCAGACAAATGCACATGTTTTCAATCTAATTGTACCTATTGTAGCATAGCTATGTCCAAACACTTTGACCTATTCGTAGGCCTAGTATTGTACCAGACAAATGCAGATGTTTTCAATCTAATTGTACCTATTGTAGCATAGCTATGCCCAAACACTTTGACCAATTCGTAGGCCTAGTATTGTACCAGACAAATGCACATGTTTTCAATCTAATTGTACCTATTGTAGAATAGCTGTGTCCAAACACTTTGACAAATTCGTAGGCCTCGTATTGTACCAGACTAATGCACATGCTTTCAATCTAATTGTACCTATTGTAGCATAGCTATGTCCAAACATTTTGACCTATTCGTAGGCCTAGTATTGTATCAGACAAATGCACATGGTTTTCAATCTAAT
The DNA here is from genome assembly GCA_036971475.1 of Prosapia bicincta. Lineage (NCBI taxonomy): Eukaryota > Metazoa > Arthropoda > Insecta > Hemiptera > Cercopidae > Prosapia > Prosapia bicincta. Next base: position 39,164,739 of record JBAIZL010000009.1, on the reverse strand, counting down.
TGTACCTTTTGTAGCATAGCTATGTCCAAACACTTTGGCCAATTCGTAGGCCTAATATTGTACCAGACAAATGCATATGTTTTCAATCTAATTGTACCTATTGTAGCTTAGCTATGTCCAAACACTTTGGCCAATTCGTAGGCCTAGTATTGTACCAGACAAATGCACATGTTTTCTATGTAATTGTACCTATTGTAGCATAGCTATGTCCAAACACTTTGACCAATTCGTAGGCCTAGTATTGTACCAGACAAATGCACATGTTTTCAATCTAATTGTACCTATTGTAGCATAGCTATGTCCAAACACTTTGACCAATTCGTAGGCCTAGTATTGTACCAGATAAATGCACATGTTTTCAATCTAATTGTACCTATTGTAGCATAGCTATGGCCAAACACTTTGACCTATTCGTAGGCCTAGTATTGTACCAGACAAATGGACATGTTTTCAATCTAATTGTACCTATTGTAGCATAGCTATGTCCAAACACTTTGACCAATTCGGAGGCCTAGTATTGTACCAGACAAATGCACATGTTTTCAATCTAATTATACCTATTGTATCTTAGCTATGTCCAAACACTTTGGCCAATTCGTAGGCCTAGTATTGTACCAGACAAATGCACATGTTTTCAATCTAATTGTACCTATTGTAGCTTAGCTATGTCCAAACACTTTAACCTATTCGTAGGCCTAGTATTGTACCAGACAAATGCACATGTTTTCAATCTAATTGTACCTATTGTAGCATAGCTATGTCCAAACACTTTGGCCAATTCGTAGGCCTAGTATTGTACCAGACAAATGTACATGTTTTCAATCTAATTGTACCTATTGTAGCATAGCTATGTCCAAACACTTTGGCCAATTCGTAGGCCTAGTATTGTACCAGACAAATGCACATGCTTTCAATCTAATTGTACCTATTGTAGCATAGCTATGTCCAAACACTTTGACCTATTCGTAGGCCTAGTATTGTACCAGACAAATGAAAATGTTTTCAATCTAATTGAACCTATTGTAGCATAGCTATGGTCAAACACTTTGACCTATTCGTAGGCCTAGTATTGTACAAGACAAATGCACATGCTTTCAATCTAATTGTACCTATTGTAGCATAGCTATGTCCAAAAACTTTGGCCAATTCGTAGGCCTAGTATTGTACCAGACAAATGCACATGCTTTCAATCTAATTGTACCTATTGTAGCATAGCTATGTCCAAACACTTTGGCCAATTCGTAGGCCTAGTATTGTACCAGACAAATGCACATGTTTTCAATCTAATTGTACCTATTGCAGCATAGCTATGTCCAAACACTTTGACCAATTCGTAGGCCTAGTATTGTACCAGACAAATGCACATGTTTTCAATCTAATTGTACCTATTGTAGCATAGCTATGTCCAAACACTTTGACCTATTCGTAGGCCTAGTATTGTACCAGACAAATGAAAATGTTTTCAATCTAATTGTACCTATTGTAGCATAGCTATGTCCAAACACTTTGATCAATTCGTAGGCCTAGTATAGTACCAGACAAATGCACATGTTTTCAATCTAATTGTACCTATTGTAGCATAGCTATGTCCAAACACTTTGACCTATTCATAGGCCTAGTATTGTACCAGACAAATGCACATGTTTTCAATCTAATTGTACCTATTGTAGCATAGCTATGTCCAAACACTTTGACCAATTCGGAGGCCTAGTATTGTACCAGACAAATGCACATGTTTTCAATCTAATTATACCTATTGTAGCTTAGCTATGTCCAAACACTTTGACCAATTCGGAGGCCTAGTATTGTACCAGACAAATGTACATGTTTTCAATCTAATTGTACCTATTGTAGAATAGCTGTGTCCAAACACTTTGACCAATTCGTAGGCCTAGTATTGTACCAGACAAATGCACATGTTTTCAATCTAATTGTACCTATTGTAGCATAGCTATGTCCAAACACTTTGACCTATTCGTAGGCCTAGTATTGTACCAGACAAATGCACATGTTTTCAATCTAATTGTACCTATTGTAGCATAGCTATGTCCAAACACTTTGACCTATTCGTAGGCCTAGTATTGTACCATACAAATGCACATGTTTTCAATCTAATTGTACCTATTGTAGCATAGCTATGTCCAAACACTTTGGCCAATTCGTAGGCCTAGTATTGTACCAGACAAATGCACATGTTTTCAATCTAATTGTACCTATTGTAGCTTAGCTATGTCCAAACACTTTGACCTATTCGTAGGCCTAGTATTGTACCAGACAAATGCACATGTTTTCAATCTAATTGTACCTATTGTAGCATAGCTATGTCCAAACACTTTGATCAATTCGTAGGCCTAGTATAGTACCAGACAATTGCACATGTTTTCAATCTAATTGTACCTATTGTAGCATAGCTATGTCCAAACACTTTGACCTATTCGTAGGCCTAGTATTGTACCAGACAAATGCACATGTTTTCAATCTAATTGTACCTATTGTAGCATAGCTATGTCCAAACACTTTCACCTATACGTAGGCCTAGTATTGTACCAGACAAATGCACATGTTTTCAATCTAATTGTACCTATTGTAGAATAGCTGTGTCCAAACACTTTGACCAATTCGTAGGCCTAGTATTGTACCAGACAAATGCACATGTTTTCAATCTAATTGTACCTATTGTAGCATAGCTATGTCCAAACACTTTGGCCAATTCGTAGGCCTAGTATTGTACCAGACAAATGCACATGTTTTCAATCTAATTGTACCTATTGTAGCATAGCTATGTCCAAACACTTTGACCTATTCGTAGGCCTAGTATTGTACCAGACAAATGCAGATGTTTTCAATCTAATTGTACCTATTGTAGCATAGCTATGTCCAAACACTTTGACCAATTCGTAGGCCTAGTATTGTACCAGACAAATGCACATGCTTTCAATCTAATTGTACCTATTGTAGCATAGCTATGTCCAAACATTTTGACCTATTCGTAGGCCTAGTATTGTATCAGACAAATGCACATGTTTTCAATCTAATTGTACCTTTTGTAGCATAGCTATGTCCAAACACTTTGGCCGATTCGTAGGCCTAATATTGTGCCAGACAAATGCACTTGTTTTTCAATCTAATTGTACATATTGTAGCATAGCTATGTCCAAACACTTTGACCAATTCGTAGGCCTAGTATTGTACCAGACAAATGCACATGTTTTCAATCTAATTGTACCTATTGTAGCATAGCTATGTCCAAACATTTTGACCTATTCGTAGGCCTAGTATTGTACCAGACAAATGCACATGTTTTCAATCTAATTGTACCTATTGTAGCATAGCTATGTCCAAACACTTTGATCAATTCGTAGGCCTAGTATTGTATCAGACAAATGCACATGATTTTCAATCTAATTGTACCTTTTGTAGCATAGCTATGTCCAAACACTTTGGCCAATTCGTAGGCCTAGTATTGTACCAGACAAATGCACATGTTTTCAATCTAATTGTACCTATTGTAGCATAGCTATGTCCAAACATTTTGACCTATTCGTAGGCCTAGTATTGTATCAGACAAATGCACATGATTTTCAATCTAATTGTACCTTTTGTAGCATAGCTATGTCCAAACACTTTGGCCAATTCGGAGGCCTAGTATTGTACCAGACAAATGCACATGTTTTCAATCTAATTGTACCTATTGTAGCATAGCTATGTCCAAACACTTTGATCAATTAGTAGGCCTAGTATTGTATCAGACAAATGCACATGATTTTCAATCTAATTGTACCTTTTGTAGCATAGCTATGTCCAAACACTTTGGCCAATTCGTAGGCCTAGTATTGTACCAGACAAATGCACATGTTTTCAATCTAATTGTACCTATTGTAGCATAGCTATGTCCAAACATTTTGACCTATTAGTAGGCCTAGTATTGTATCAGACAAATGCACATGATTTTCAATCTAATTGTACCTTTTGTAGCATAGCTATGTCCAAACACTTTGGCCAATTCGTAGGCCTAGTATTGTTTCAGACAAATGCACATGTTTTCAATCTAATTGTACCTATTGTAGCTTAGCTATGTCCAAACACTTTAACCTATTCGTAGGCCTAGTATTGTACCAGACAAATGCACATGTTTTCAATCTTATTGTACCTATTGTAGCATAGCTATGTCCAAACACTTTGGTAAATTCGTAGGCCTAGTATTGTACCAGACAAATGCACATGTTTTCAATCTAATTGTACCTATTGTAGCATAGCTATGTCCAAACACTTTGGCCAATTCGTAGGCCTAGTATTGTACCAGACAAATGCACATGTTTTCAATCTAATTGCAAATATTGTAGCATAGCTATGTTCAAACACTTTGGCCAATTCGTAGGCCTAGTATTGTACCAGACAAATGCACATGTTTTCAATCTAATTGTCCCTATTGTAGCATAGCTATGTCCAAACACTTTGGCCAATTCGTAGGCCTAGTATTGTACCAGACAAATGCACATGCTTTCAATCTAATTGTACCTATTGTAGCATAGCTATGTCCAAACACTTTGGCCAATTCGTAGGCCTAGTATTGTACCAGACAAATGCACACTTTTTCAATCTAATTGTACCTATTGTAGCATAGCTATGTTCAAACACTTTGGCCAATTCGTAGGCCTAGTATTGTACCAGACAAATGCACATGCTTTCAATCTAATTGTACCTATTGTAGCATAGCTATGTCCAAACACTTTGGCCAATTCGTAGGCCTAGTATTGTACCAGATAAATGCATGTTTTCAATCTAATTGTACCTATTGTAGCATAGCTATGTCCAAACACTTTGGCCAATTCGTAGGCCTAGTATTGTACCAGACAAATGCACATGCTTTCAATCTAATTGTACCTATTGTAGCATAGCTATGTCCAAACACTTTGACCTATTCGTAGGCCTAGTATTGTACCAGACAAATGAAAATGTTTTCAATCTAATTGTACCTATTGTAGCATAGCTATGTTCAAACACTTTGGCCAATTCGTAGGCCTAGTATTGTACCAGACAAATGCACATGCTTACAATCTAATTGTACCTATTGTAACATAGCTATGTCCAAAAACTTTGGCTAATTCGTAGGCCTAGTATTGTACCAGACAAATGCACATGCTTTCAATCTAATTGTACCTATTGTAGCATAGCTATGTCCAAACACTTTGGCCAATTCGTAGGCCTAGTATTGTACCAGATAAATGCACATGTTTTCAATCTAATTGTACCTATTGTAGCATAGCTATGTCCAAACACTTTGACCTATTCGTAGGCCTAGTATTGTACCAGACAAATGAAAATGTTTTCAATCTAATTGTACCTATTGTAGCATAGCTATGTCCAAACACTTTGACCAATTCGTATTCCTAGTATTGTACCAGATAAATGCACATGTTTTCAATCTAATTGTACCTATTGTAGCATAGCTATGTCCAAACACTTTGACCTATTCGTAGGCCTAGTATTGTACCAGACAAATGAAAATGTTTTCAATCTAATTGTACCTATTATAGCATAGCTATGTTCAAACACTTTGACCTATTCGTAGGACTAGTATTGTACCAGACAAATGCACATGCTTTCAATCTAATTGTACCTATTGTAGCATAGCTATGTCCAAACGTTTTGATCAATTCGTAGGCCTAGTATTGTACCAGACAAATGCACATGTTTTCAATCTAATTGTACCTATTGTAGCATAGCTATGTCCAAACACTTTGGCCAATTCGTAGGCCTAGTATTGTACCAGATAAATGCACATGTTTTCAATCTAATTGTACCTATTGTAGCATAGCTATGTCCAAACACTTTGACCTATTCGTAGGCCTAGTATTGTACCAGACAAATGCACATGTTTTCAATCTAATTGTACCTATTGTAGCATAGCTATGTCCAAACACTTTGGCCAATTCGTAGGCCTAGTATTGTACCAGACAAATGCACATGTTTTCAATCTAATTGTACCTATTGTAGCATAGCTATGTCCAAACACTTTGACCTATTCGTAGGCCTAGTATTGTACCAGACAAATGCAGATGTTTTCAATCTAATTGTACCTATTGTAGCATAGCTATGCCCAAACACTTTGACCAATTCGTAGGCCTAGTATTGTACCAGACAAATGCACATGTTTTCAATCTAATTGTACCTATTGTAGAATAGCTGTGTCCAAACACTTTGACAAATTCGTAGGCCTAGTATTGTACCAGAGTAATGCACATGCTTTCAATCTAATTGTACCTATTGTAGCATAGCTATGTCCAAACATTTTGACCTATTCGTAGGCCTAGTATTGTATCAGACAAATGCACATGGTTTTCAATCTAATTGTACCTTTTGTAGCATAGCTATGTCCAAACACTTTGGCCAATTCGTAGGCCTAATATTGTGCCAGACAAATGCACATGTTTTCAATCTAATTGTACATATTGTAGCATAGCTATGTCCAAACACTTTGACCAATTCGTAGGCCTAGTATTGTACCAGACAAATGCACATGCTTTCAATCTAATTGTACCTATTGTAGCATAGCTATGTCCAAACACTTTGGCCAATTCGTAGGCCTAGTATTGTACCAGATAAATGCATGTTTTCAATCTAATTGTACCTATTGTAGCATAGCTATGTCCAAACACTTTGGCCAATTCGTAGGCCTAGTATTGTACCAGACAAATGCACATGCTTTCAATCTAATTGTACCTATTGTAGCATAGCTATGTCCAAACACTTTGACCTATTCGTAGGCCTAGTATTGTACCAGACAAATGAAAATGTTTTCAATCTAATTGTACCTATTGTAGCATAGCTATGTTCAAACACTTTGGCCAATTCGTAGGCCTAGTATTGTACCAGACAAATGCACATGCTTTCAATTTAATTGTAATTATTGTAGCATAGCTATGTCCAAAAATTTTGGCTAATTCGTAGGCCTAGTATTGTACCAGACAAATGCACATGCTTTCAATCTAATTGTACCTATTGTAGCATAGCTATGTCCAAACACTTTGGCCAATTCGTAGGCCTAGTATTGTACCAGATAAATGCACATGTTTTCAATCTAATTGTACCTATTGCAGCATAGCTATGTCCAAACACTTTGACCAATTCGTAGGCCTAGTATTGTACCAGATAAATGCACATGTTTCAATCTAATTGTACCTATTGTAGCATAGCTATGTCCAAACACTTTGACCTATTCGTAGGCCTAGTATTGTACCAGACAAATGAAAATGTTTTCAATCTAATTGTACCTATTATAGCATAGCTATGTTCAAACATTTTGACCTATTCGTAGGACTAGTATTGTACCAGACAAATGCACATGCTTTCAATCTAATTGTACCTATTGTAGCATAGCTATGTCCAAACGTTTTGATCAATTCGTAGGCCTAGTATTGTACCAGACAAATGCACATGTTTTCAATCTAATTGTACCTATTGTAGCATAGCTATGTCCAAACATTTTGGCCAATTCGTAGGCCTAGTATTGTACCAGATAAATGCACATGTTTTCAATCTAGTTGTACCTATTGTAGCATAGCTATGTCCAAACACTTTGACCTATTCGTAGGCCTAGTATTGTACCAGACAAATGCACATGTTTTCAATCTAATTGTACCTATTGTAGCATAGCTATGTCCAAACACTTTGGCCAATTCGTAGGCCTAGTATTGTACCAGACAAATGCACATGTTTTCAATCTAATTGTACCTATTGTAGCATAGCTATGTCCAAACACTTTGACCTATTCGTAGGCCTAGTATTGTACCAGACAAATGCAGATGTTTTCAATCTAATTGTACCTATTGTAGCATAGCTATGCCCAAACACTTTGACCAATTCGTAGGCCTAGTATTGTACCAGACAAATGCACATGTTTTCAATCTAATTGTACCTATTGTAGAATAGCTGTGTCCAAACACTTTGACAAATTCGTAGGCCTAGTATTGTACCAGACTAATGCACATGCTTTCAATCTAATTGTACCTATTGTAGCATAGCTATGTCCAAACATTTTGACCTATTCGTAGGCCTAGTATTGTATCAGACAAATGCACATGGTTTTCAATCTAATTGTACCTTTTGTAGCATAGCTATGTCCAAACACTTTGGCCAATTCGTAGGCCTAATATTGTACCAGACAAATGCATATGTTTTCAATCTAATTGTACCTATTGTAGCTTAGCTATGTCCAAACACTTTGGCCAATTCGTAGGCCTAGTATTGTACCAGACAAATGCACATGTTTTCTATGTAATTGTACCTATTGTAGCATAGCTATGTCCAAACACTTTGACCAATTCGTAGGCCTAGTATTGTACCAGACAAATGCACATGTTTTCAATCTAATTGTACCTATTGTAGCATAGCTATGTCCAAACACTTTGACCAATTCGTAGGCCTAGTATTGTACCAGATAAATGCACATGTTTTCAATCTAATTGTACCTATTGTAGCATAGCTATGGCCAAACACTTTGACCTATTCGTAGGCCTAGTATTGTACCAGACAAATGGACATGTTTTCAATCTAATTGTACCTATTGTAGCATAGCTATGTCCAAACACTTTGACCAATTCGGAGGCCTAGTATTGTACCAGACAAATGCACATGTTTTCAATCTAATTATACCTATTGTATCTTAGCTATGTCCAAACACTTTGGCCAATTCGTAGGCCTAGTATTGTACCAGACAAATGCACATGTTTTCAATCTAATTGTACCTATTGTAGCTTAGCTATGTCCAAACACTTTAACCTATTCGTAGGCCTAGTATTGTACCAGACAAATGCACATGTTTTCAATCTAATTGTACCTATTGTAGCATAGCTATGTCCAAACACTTTGGCCAATTCGTAGGCCTAGTATTGTACCAGACAAATGCACATGTTTTCAATCTAATTGTACCTATTGTAGCATAGCTATGTCCAAACACTTTGGCCAATTCGTAGGCCTAGTATTGTACCAGACAAATGCACATGCTTTCAATCTAATTGTACCTATTGTAGCATAGCTATGTTCAAACACTTTGGCCAATTCGTAGGCCTAGTATTGTACCAGACAAATGCACATGCTTTCAATCTAATTGTACCTATTGTAGCATAGCTATGTCCAAACACTTTGGCCAATTCGTAGGCCTAGTATTGTACCAGACAAATGTACATGTTTTCAATCTAATTGTACCTATTGTAGCATAGCTATGTCCAAAAACGTTGGCCAATTCGTAGGCCTAGTATTGTACCAGACAAATGCACATGCTTTCAATCTAATTGTACCTATTGTAGCATAGCTATGTCCAAACACTTTGGCCAATTCGTAGGCCTAGTATTGTACCAGACAAATGCACAGGTTTTCAATCTAATTGTACCTATTGCACCATAGCTATGTCCAAACACTTTGACCAATTCGTAGGCCTAGTATTGTACCAGACAAATGCACATGTTTTCAATCTAATTGTACCTATTGTAGCATAGCTATGTCCAAACACTTTGGCCAATTCGTAGGCCTAGTATTGTACCAGACAAATGCACATGCTTTCAATCTAATTGTACCTATTGTAGCATAGCTATGTCCAAACACTTTGGCCAATTCGTAGGCCTAGTATTGTACCAGACAAATGCACATGTTTTCAATCTAATTGTACCTATTGCAGCATAGCTATGTCCAAACACTTTGACCAATTCGTAGGCCTAGTATTGTACCAGACAAATGCACATGTTTTCAATCTAATTGTACCTATTGTAGCATAGCTATGTCCAAACACTTTGACCTATTCGTAGGCCTAGTATTGTACCAGACAAATGAAAATGTTTTCAATCTAATTGTACCTATTGTAGCATAGCTATGTCCAAACACTTTGATCAATTCGTAGGCCTAGTATAGTACCAGACAAATGCACATGTTTTCAATCTAATTGTACCTATTGTAGCATAGCTATGTCCAAACACTTTGACCTATTCGTAGGCCTAGTATTGTACCAGACAAATGCAGATGTTTTCAATCTAATTGTACCTATTGTAGCATAGCTATGCCCAAACACTTTGACCAATTCGTAGGCCTAGTATTGTACCAGACAAATGCACATGTTTTCAATCTAATTGTACCTATTGTAGAATAGCTGTGTCCAAACACTTTGACAAATTCGTAGGCCTAGTATTGTACCAGACTAATGCACATGCTTTCAATCTAATTGTACCTATTGTAGCATAGCTATGTCCAAACATTTTGACCTATTCGTAGGCCTAGTATTGTATCAGACAAATGCACATGGTTTTCAATCTAATTGTACCTTTTGTAGCATAGCTATGTCCAAACACTTTGGCCAATTCGTAGGCCTAATATTGTACCAGACAAATGCATATGTTTTCAATCTAATTGTACCTATTGTAGCTTAGCTATGTCCAAACACTTTGGCCAATTCGTAGGCCTAGTATTGTACCAGACAAATGCACATGTTTTCTATGTAATTGTACCTATTGTAGCATAGCTATGTCCAAACACTTTGACCAATTCGTAGGCCTAGTATTGTACCAGACAAATGCACATGTTTTCAATCTAATTGTACCTATTGTAGCATAGCTATGTCCAAACACTTTGACCAATTCGTAGGCCTAGTATTGTACCAGATAAATGCACATGTTTTCAATCTAATTGTACCTATTGTAGCATAGCTATGGCCAAACACTTTGACCTATTCGTAGGCCTAGTATTGTACCAGACAAATGGACATGTTTTCAATCTAATTGTACCTATTGTAGCATAGCTATGTCCAAACACTTTGACCAATTCGGAGGCCTAGTATTGTACCAGACAAATGCACATGTTTTCAATCTAATTATACCTATTGTATCTTAGCTATGTCCAAACACTTTGGCCAATTCGTAGGCCTAGTATTGTACCAGACAAATGCACATGTTTTCAATCTAATTGTACCTATTGTAGCTTAGCTATGTCCAAACACTTTAACCTATTCGTAGGCCTAGTATTGTACCAGACAAATGCACATGTTTTCAATCTAATTGTACCTATTGTAGCATAGCTATGTCCAAACACTTTGGCCAATTCGTAGGCCTAGTATTGTACCAGACAAATGCACATGTTTTCAATCTAATTGTACCTATTGTAGCATAGCTATGTCCAAACACTTTGGCCAATTCGTAGGCCTAGTATTGTACCAGACAAATGCACATGCTTTCAATCTAATTGTACCTATTGTAGCATAGCTATGTTCAAACACTTTGGAAAATTCGTAGGCCTAGTATTGTACCAGACAAATGCACATGCTTTCAATCTAATTGTACCTATTGTAGCATAGCTATGTCCAAACACTTTGGCCAATTCGTAGGCCTAGTATTGTACCAGACAAATGTACATGTTTTCAATCTAATTGTACCTATTGTAGCATAGCTATGTCCAAAAACGTTGGCCAATTCGTAGGCCTAGTATTGTACCAGACAAATGCACATGCTTTCAATCTAATTGTACCTATTGTAGCATAGCTATGTCCAAACACTTTGGCCAATTCGTAGGCCTAGTATTGTACCAGACAAATGCACAGGTTTTCAATCTAATTGTACCTATTGCACCATAGCTATGTCCAAACACTTTGACCAATTCGTAGGCCTAGTATTGTACCAGACAAATGCACATGTTTTCAATCTAATTGTACCTATTGTAGCATAGCTATGTCCAAACACTTTGGCCAATTCGTAGGCCTAGTATTGTACCAGACAAATGCACATGCTTTCAATCTAATTGTACCTATTGTAGCATAGCTATGTCCAAACACTTTGGCCAATTCGTAGGCCTAGTATTGTACCAGACAAATGCACATGTTTTCAATCTAATTGTACCTATTGCAGCATAGCTATGTCCAAACACTTTGACCAATTCGTAGGCCTAGTATTGTACCAGACAAATGCACATGTTTTCAATCTAATTGTACCTATTGTAGCATAGCTATGTCCAAACACTTTGACCTATTCGTAGGCCTAGTATTGTACCAGACAAATGAAAATGTTTTCAATCTAATTGTACCTATTGTAGCATAGCTATGTCCAAACACTTTGATCAATTCGTAGGCCTAGTATAGTACCAGACACATGCACATGTTTTCAATCTAATTGTACCTATTGTAGCATAGCTATGTCCAAACACTTTGACCTATTCGTAGGCCTAGTATTGTACCAGACAAATGCACATGTTTTCAATCTAATTGTACCTATTGTAGCATAGCTATGTCCAAACACTTTGACCAATTCGGAGGCCTAGTATTGTACCAGACAAATGCACATGTTTTCAATCTAATTATACCTATTGTAGCTTAGCTATGTCCAAACACTTTGACCAATTCGGAGACCTAGTATTGTACCAGACAAATGTACATGTTTTCAATCTAATTGTACCTATTGTAGAATAGCTGTGTCCAAACACTTTGACCAATTCGTAGGCCTAGTATTGTACCAGACAAATGCACATGTTTTCAATCTAATTGTACCTATTGTAGCATAGCTATGTCCAAACACTTTGACCTATTCGTAGGCCTAGTATTGTACCATACAAATGCACATGTTTTCAATCTAATTGTACCTATTGTAGCATAGCTATGTCCAAACACTTTGGCCAATTCGTAGGCCTAGTATTGTACCAGACAAATGCACATGTTTTCAATCTAATTGTCCCTATTGCAGCATAGCTATGTCCAAACACTTTGACCAATTCGTAGGCCTAGTATTGTACCAGACAAATGCACATGTTTTCAATCTAATTGTACCTATTGTAGCTTAGCTATGTCCAAACACTTTGACCTATTCGTAGTCCTAGTATTGTACCAGACAAATGCACATGTTTTCAATCTAATTGTACCTATTGTAGCATAGCTATGTCCAAACACTTTGATCAATTCGTAGGCCTAGTATAGTACCAGACAATTGCACATGTTTTCAATCTAATTGTACCTATTGTAGCATAGCTATGTCCAAACACTTTGACCTATTCGTAGGCCTAGTATTGTACCAGACAAATGCACATGTTTTCAATCTAATTGTACCTATTGTAGCATAGCTATGTCCAAACACTTTCACCTATACGTAGGCCTAGTATTGTACCAGACAAATGCACATGTTTTCAATCTAATTGTACCTATTGTAGAATAGCTGTGTCCAAACACTTTGACCAATTCGTAGGCCTAGTATTGTACCAGACAAATGCACATGTTTTCAATCTAATTGTACCTATTTTAGCATAGCTATGTCCAAACACTTTGGCCAATTCGTAGGCCTAGTATTGTACCAGACAAATGCACATGTTTTCAATCTATTTTTACCTATTGTAGCATAGCTATGTCCAAACACTTTGACCTATTCGTAGGCCTAGTATTGTACCAGACAAATGCAGATGTTTTCAATCTAATTGTACCTATTGTAGCATAGCTATGTCCAAACACTTTGACCAATTCGTAGGCCTAGTATTGTACCAGACAAATGCACATGCTTTCAATCTAATTGTACCTATTGTAGCATAGCTATGTGAAAACATTTTGACCTATTCGTAGGCCTAGTATTGTATCAGACAAATGCACATGTTTTCAATCTAATTTTCCTTTTTGTAGCATAGCTATGTCCAAACACTTTGGCCGATTCGTAGGCCTAATATTGTGCCAGACAAATGCACTTGTTTTTCAGTCTAATTGTACATATTGTAGCATAGCTATGTCCAAACACTTTGACCAATTCGTAGGCCTAGTATTGTACCAGACTAATGCACATGTTTTCAATCTAATTGTACCTATTGTAGCATAGCTATGTCCAAACATTTTGACCTATTCGTAGGCCTAGTATTGTACCAGACAAATGCACATGTTTTCAATCTAATTGTACCTATTGTAGCATAGCTATGTCCAAACACTTTGATCAATTCGTAGGCCTAGTATTGTATCAGACAAATGCACATGATTTTCAATCTAATTGTACCTTTTGTAGCATAGCTATGTCCAAACACTTTGGCCAATTCGTAGGCCTAGTATTGTACCAGACAAATGCACATGTTTTCAATCTAATTGTACCTATTGTAGCATAGCTATGTCCAAACATTTTGACCTATTCGTAGGCCTAGTATTGTATCAGACAAATGCACATGATTTTCAATCTAATTGTACCTTTTGTAGCATAGCTATGTCCAAACACTTTGGCCAATTCGGAGGCCTAGTATTGTACCAGACAAATGCACATGTTTTCAATCTAATTGTACCTATTGAAGCATAGCTATGTCCAAACACTTTGATCAATTAGTAGGCCTAGTATTGTATCAGACAAATGCACATGATTTTCAATCTAATTGTACCTTTTGTAGCATAGCTATGTCCAAACACTTTGGCCAATTCGTAGGCCTAGTATTGTACCAGACAAATGCACATGTTTTCAATCTAATTGTACCTATTGTAGCATAGCTATGTCCAAACATTTTGACCTATTAGTAGGCCTAGTATTGTATCAGACAAATGCACATGATTTTCAATCTAATTGTACCTTTTGTAGCATAGCTATGTCCAAACACTTTGGCCAATTCGTAGGCCTAGTATTGTACCAGACAAATGCACATGTTTTCAATCTAATTGTACCTATTGTAGCTTAGCTATGTCCAAACACTTTAACCTATTCGTAGGCCTAGTATTGTACCAGACAAATGCACATGTTTTCCATCTTATTGTACCTATTGTAGCATAGCTATGTCCAAACACTTTGGCCAATTCGTAGGCCTAGTATTGTACCAGACAAATGCACATGTTTTCAATCTAATTGTACCTATTGTAGCATAGCTATGTCCAAACACTTTGGCCAATTCGTAGGCCTAGTATTGTACCAGACAAATGCACATGTTTTCAATCTAATTGTACCTATTTTAGCATAGCTATGTTCAAACACTTTTGCCAATTCGTAGGCCTAGTATTGTACCAGACAAATGCACATGTTTTCAATCTAATTGTCCCTATTGTAGCATAGCTATGTCCAAACACTTTGGCCAATTCGTAGGCCTAGTATTGTACCAGACAAATGCACATGCTTTCAATCTAATTGTACCTATTGTAGCATAGCTATGTCCAAACCCTTTGGCCAATTCGTAGGCCTAGTATTGTACCAGACAAATGCACATGTTTTCAATCTAATTGTACCTATTGTAGCATAGCTATGTTCAAACACTTTGGCCAATTCCTAGGCCTAGTATTGTACCAGACAAATGCACATGCTTTCAATCTAATTGTACCTATTGTAGCATAGCTATGTCCAAACACTTTGGCCAATTCGTAGGCCTAGTATTGTACCAGATAAATGCATGTTTTCAATCTAATTGTACCTATTGTAGCATAGCTATGTCCAAACACTTTTGCCAATTCGTAGGCCTAGTATTGTACCAGACAAATGCACATGCTTTCAATCTAATTGTACCTATTGTAGCATAGCTATGTCCAAACACTTTGACCTATTCGTAGGCCTAGTATTGTACCAGACAAATGAAAATGTTTTCAATCTAATTGTACCTATTGTAGCATAGCTATGTTCAAACACTTTGGCCAATTCGTAGGCCTAGTATTGTACCAGACAAATGCACATGCTTTCAATCTAATTGTACCTATTGTAGCATAGCTATGTCCAAAAACGTTGGCTAATTCGTAGGCCTAGTATTGTACCAGACAAATGCACATGCTTTCAATCTAATTGTACCTATTGTAGCATAGCTATGTCCAAACACTTTGGCCAATTCGTAGGCCTAGTATTGTACCAGATAAATGCACATGTTTTCAATCTAATTGTACCTATTGCAGCATAGCTATGTCCAAACACTTTGACCAATTCGTAGGCCTAGTATTGTACCAGATAAATGCACATGTTTTCAATCTAATTGTACCTATTGTAGCATAGCTATGTCCAAACACTTTGACCTATTCGTAGGCCTAGTATTGTACCAGACAAATGAAAATGTTTTCAATCTAATTGTACCTATTATAGCATAGCTATGTTCAAACACTTTGACCTATTCGTAGGACTAGTATTGTACCAGACAGATGCACATGCTTTCAATCTAATTGTACCTATTGTAGCATAGCTATGTCCAAACGTTTTGATCAATTCGTAGGCCTAGTATTGTACCAGACAAATGCACATGTTTTCAATCTAATTGTACCTATTGTAGCATAGCTATGTCCAAACACTTTGGCCAATTCGTAGGCCTAGTATTGTACCAGATAAATGCACATGTTTTCAATCTAATTGTACTTATTGTAGCATAGCTATGTCCAAACACTTTGACCTATTCGTAGGCCTAGTATTGTACCAGACAAATGCACATGTTTTCAATCTAATTGTACCTATTGTAGCATAGCTATGTCGAAACACTTTGGCCAATTCGTAGGCCTAGTATTGTACCAGACAAATGCACATGTTTTCAATCTAATTGTACCTATTGTAGCATAGCTATGTCCAAACACTTTGACCTACTCGTAGGCCTAGTATTGTACCAGACAAATGCAGATGTTTTCAATCTAATTGTACCTATTGTAGCATAGCTATGCCCAAACACTTTGACCAATTCGTAGGCCTATTATTGTACCAGACAAATGCACATGTTTTCAATCTAATTGTACCTATTGTAGAATAGCTGTGTCCAAACACTTTGACAAATTCGTAGGCCTAGTATTGTACCAGACTAATGCACATGCTTTCAATCTAATTGTACCTATTGTAGCATAGCTATGTCCAAACATTTTGACCTATTCGTAGGCCTAGTATTGTATCAGACAAATGCACATGGTTTTCAATCTAATTGTACCTTTTGTAGCATAGCAATGTCCAAACACTTTGGCCAATTCGTAGGCCTAATATTGTGCCAGACAAATGCACATGTTTTCAATCTAATTGTACATATTGTAGCATAGCTATGTCCAAACACTTTGACCAATTCGTAGGCCTAGTATTGTACCAGACAAATGCACATGTTTTCAATCTAATTGTACCTATTGTAGCATAGCTATGTCCAAACATTTTGACCTATTCGTAGGAATAGTATTGTACCAGACAAATGCACATGCTTTCAATCTAATTGTACCTATTGTAGCATAGCTATGTCCAAACACTTTGGCCAATTCGTAGGCCTAGTATTGTACCAGATAAATGCATGTTTTCAATCTAATTGTACCTATTGTAGCATAGCTATGTCCAAACACTTTGGCCAATTCGTAGGCCTAGTATTGTACCAGACAAATGCACATGCTTTCAATCTAATTGTACCTATTGTAGCATAGCTATGTCCAAACACTTTGACCTATTCGTAGGCCTAGTATTGTACCAGACAAATGAAAATGTTTTCAATCTAATTGTACCTATTGTAGCATAGCTATGTTCAAACACTTTGGCCAATTCGTAGGCCTAGTATTGTACCAGACAAATGCACATGCTTTCAATCTAATTGTACCTATTGTAGCATAGCTATGTCCAAAAACTTTGGCTAATTCGTAGGCCTAGTATTGTACCAGACAAATGCACATGCTTTCAATCTAATTGTACCTATTGTAGCATAGCTATGTCCAAACACTTTGGCCAATTCGTAGGCCTAGTATTGTACCAGATAAATGCACATGTTTTCAATCTAATTGTACCTATTGCAGCATAGCTATGTCCAAACACTTTGACCAATTCGTAGGCCTAGTATTGTACCAGATAAATGCACATGTTTTCAATCTAATTGTACCTATTGTAGCATAGCTATGTCCAAACACTTTGACCTATTCGTAGGCCTAGTATTGTACCAGACAAATGAAAATGTTTCAATCTAATTGTACCTATTATAGCATAGCTATGTTCAAACACTTTGACCTATTCGTAGGACTAGTATTGTACCAGACAAATGCACATGCTTTCAATCTAATTGTACCTATTGTAGCATAGCTATGTCCAAACGTTTTGATCAATTCGTAGGCCTAGTATTGTACCAGACAAATGCACATGTTTTCAATCTAATTGTACCTATTGTAGCATAGCTATGTCCAAACACTTTGGCCAATTCGTAGGCCTAGTATTGTACCAGATAAATGCACATGTTTTCAATCTAATTGTACTTATTGTAGCATAGCTATGTCCAAACACTTTGACCTATTCGTAGGCCTAGTATTGTACCAGACAAATGCACATGTTTTCAATCTAATTGTACCTATTGTAGCATAGCTATGTCCAAACACTTTGGCCAATTCGTAGGCCTAGTATTGTACCAGACAAATGCACATGTTTTCAATCTAATTGTACCTATTGTAGCATAGCTATGTCCAAACACTTTGACCTACTCGTAGGCCTAGTATTGTACCAGACAAATGCAGATGTTTTCAATCTAATTGTACCTATTGTAGCATAGCTATGCCCAAACACTTTGACCAATTCGTAGGCCTATTATTGTACCAGACAAATGCACATGTTTTCAATCTAATTGTACCTATTGTAGAATAGCTGTGTCCAAACACTTTGACAAATTCGTAGGCCTAGTATTGTACCAGACTAATGCACATGCTTTCAATCTAATTGTACCTATTGTAGCATAGCTATGTCCAAACATTTTGACCTATTCGTAGGCCTAGTATTGTATCAGACAAATGCACATGGTTTTCAATCTAATTGTACCTTTTGTAGCATAGCAATGTCCAAACACTTTGGCCAATTCGTAGGCCTAATATTGTGCCAGACAAATGCACATGTTTTCAATCTAATTGTACATATTGTAGCATAGCTATGTCCAAACACTTTGACCAATTCGTAGGCCTAGTATTGTACCAGACAAATGCACATGTTTTCAATCTAATTGTACCTATTGTAGCATAGCTATGTCCAAACATTTTGACCTATTCGTAGGAATAGTATTGTACCAGACAAATGCACATGCTTTCAATCTAATTGTACCTATTGTAGCATAGCTATGTCCAAACACTTTGGCCAATTCGTAGGCCTAGTATTGTACCAGATAAATGCATGTTTTCAATCTAATTGTACCTATTGTAGCATAGCTATGTCCAAACACTTTGGCCAATTCGTAGGCCTAGTATTGTACCAGACAAATGCACATGCTTTCAATCTAATTGTACCTATTGTAGCATAGCTATGTCCAAACACTTTGACCTATTCGTAGGCCTAGTATTGTACCAGACAAATGAAAATGTTTTCAATCTAATTGTACCTATTGTAGCATAGCTATGTTCAAACACTTTGGCCAATTCGTAGGCCTAGTATTGTACCAGACAAATGCACATGCTTTCAATCTAATTGTACCTATTGTAGCATAGCTATGTCCAAAAACTTTGGCTAATTCGTAGGCCTAGTATTGTACCAGACAAATGCACATGCTTTCAATCTAATTGTACCTATTGTAGCATAGCTATGTCCAAACACTTTGGCCAATTCGTAGGCCTAGTATTGTACCAGATAAATGCACATGTTTTCAATCTAATTGTACCTATTGCAGCATAGCTATGTCCAAACACTTTGACCAATTCGTAGGCCTAGTATTGTACCAGATAAATGCACATGTTTTCAATCTAATTGTACCTATTGTAGCATAGCTATGTCCAAACACTTTGACCTATTCGTAGGCCTAGTATTGTACCAGACAAATGAAAATGTTTTCAATCTAATTGTACCTATTATAGCATAGCTATGTTCAAACACTTTGACCTATTCGTAGGACTAGTATTGTACCAGACAAATGCACATGCTTTCAATCTAATTGTACCTATTGTAGCATAGCTATGTCCAAACGTTTTGATCAATTCGTAGGCCTAGTATTGTACCAGACAAATGCACATGTTTTCAATCTAATTGTACCTATTGTAGCACAGCTATGTCCAAACACTTTGGCCAATTCGTAGGCCTAGTATTGTACCAGATAAATGCACATGTTTTCAATCTAATTATACCTATTGTAGCATAGCTATGTCCAAACACTTTGACCTATTCGTAGGCCTAGTATGGTACCAGACAAATGCACATGTTTTCAATCTAATTGTACCTATTGTAGCATAGCTATGTCCAAACACTTTGGCCAATTCGTAGGCCTAGTATTGTACCAGACAAATGCACATGTTTTCAATCTAATTGTACCTATTGTAGCATAGCTATGTCCAAACACTTTGACCTATTCGTAGGCCTAGTATTGTACCAGACAAATGCAGATGTTTTCAATCTAATTGTACCTATTGTAGCATAGCTATGCCCAAACACTTTGACCAATTCGTAGGCCTAGTATTGTACCAGACAAATGCACATGTTTTCAATCTAATTGTACCTATTGTAGAATAGCTGTGTCCAAACACTTTGACAAATTCGTAGGCCTAGTATTGTACCAGACTAATGCACATGCTTTCAATCTAATTGTACCTATTGTAGCATAGCTATGTCCAAATATTTTGACCTATTCGTAGGCCTAGTATTGTATCAGACAAATGCACATGGTTTTCAATCTAATTGTACCTTTTGTAGCATAGCTATGTCCAAACACTTTGGCCAATTCGTAGGCCTAATATTGTGCCAGACAAATGCACATGTTTTCAATCTAATTGTACATATTGTAGCATAGCTATGTCCAAACACTTTGACCAATTCGTAGGCCTAGTATTGTACCAGACAAATGCACATGTTTTCAATCTAATTGTACCTTTTGTAGCATAGCTATGTCCAAACACTTTGGCCAATTCGTAGGCCTAGTATTGTACCAGACAAATTCACATGTTTTCAATCTAATTGTACCTATTGTAGCATAGCTATGTCCAAACACTTTGGCCAATTCGTAGGCCTAGTATTGTACCAGACAAATGCACATGTTTTCAATCTAATTGTACCTATTGTAGCATAGCTATGTTCAAACACTTTGGCCAATTTGTAGGCCTAGTATTGTACCAGACAAATGCACATGTTTTCAATCTAATTGTCCCTATTGTAGCATAGCTATGTCCAAACACTTTGGCCAATTCGTAGGCCTAGTATTGTACCAGACAAATGCACATGCTTTCAATCTAATTGTACCTATTGTAGCGTAGCTATGTCCAAACACTTTGGCCAATTCGTAGGCCTAGTATTGTACCAGACAAATGCACATGTTTTCAATCTAATTGTACCTATTGTAGCATAGCTATGTTCAAACACTTTGGCCAATTCGTAGGCCTAGTATTGTACCAGACAAATGCACATGCTTTCAATCTAATTGTACCTATTGTAGCATAGCTATGTCCAAACACTTTGGCCAATTCGTAGGCCTAGTATTGTACCAGATAAATGCATGTTTTCAATCTAATTGTACCTATTGTAGCATAGCTATGTCCAAACACTTTGGCCAATTCGTAGGCCTAGTATTGTACCAGACAAATGCACATGCTTTCAATCTAATTGTACCTATTGTAGCATAGCTATGTCCAAACACTTTGACCTATTCGTAGGCCTAGTATTGTACCAGACAAATGAAAATGTTTTCAATCTAATTGTACCTATTGTAGCATAGCTATGTTCAAACACTTTGGCCAATTCGTAGGCCTAGTATTGTACCAGACAAATGCACATGCTTTCAATCTAATTGTACCTATTGTAGCATAGCTATGTCCAAAAACTTTGGCTAATTCGTAGGCCTAGTATTGTACCAGACAAATGCACATGCTTTCAATCTAATTGTACCTATTGTAGCATAGCTATGTCCAAACACTTTGGCCAATTCGTAGGCCTAGTATTGTACCAGATAAATGCACATGTTTTCAATCTAATTGTACCTATTGCAGCATAGCTATGTCCAAACACTTTGACCAATTCGTAGGCCTAGTATTGTACCAGATAAATGCACATGTTTTCAATCTAATTGTACCTATTGTAGCATAGCTATGTCCAAACACTTTGACCTATTCGTAGGCCTAGTATTGTACCAGACAAATGAAAATGTTTTCAATCTAATTGTACCTATTATAGCATAGCTATGTTCAAACACTTTGACCTATTCGTAGGACTAGTATTGTACCAGACAAATGCACATGCTTTCAATCTAATTGTACCTATTGTAGCATAGCTATGTCCAAACGTTTTGATCAATTCGTAGGCCTAGTATTGTACCAGACAAATGCACATGTTTTCAATCTAATTGTACCTATTGTAGCTTAGCTATGTACAAACACGTTGACCTATTCGTAGGCCTAGTATTTTACCAGACAAATGCACATGTTTTCAATCTAATTGTACCTATTGTAGCATAGCTATGTCCAAACACTTTGACCTATTCGTAGGCCTAGTATTGTACCAGACATATGCACATGTTTTCAATCTAATTGTACCTATTGTAGCATAGCTATGTCCAAACACTTTGGCCAATTCGTAGGCCTAGTATTGTACCAGACAAATGCACATGTTTTCAATCTAATTGTACCTATTGTAGAATAGCTGTGTCCAAACACGTTGACAAATTCGTAGTCCTAGTATTGTACCAGACTAATGCACATGCTTTCAATCTAATTGTACCTATTGTAGCATAGCTATGTCCAAACATTTTGACCTATTCGTAGGCCTAGTATTGTATCAGACAAATGCACATGGTTTTCAATCTAATTGTACCTTTTGTAGCATAGCTATGTCCAAACACTTTGGCCAATTCGTAGGCCTAATATTGTGCCAGACAAATGCACATGTTTTCAATCTAATTGTACATATTGTAGCATAGCTATGTCCAAACACTTTGACCAATTCGTAGGCCTAGTATTGTACCAGACAAATGCACATGTTTTCAATCTAATTGTACCTATTGTAGCATAGCTATGTCCAAACATTTTGACCTATTCGTAGGACTAGTATTGTACCAGACAAATGCACATGTTTTCAATCTAATTGTACCTATTGTAGCATAGCTATGTCCAAACACTTTGATCAATTCGTAGGCCTAGTATTGTATCAGACAATTGCACATGATTTTCAATCTAATTGTACCTTTTGTAGCATAGCTATGTCCAAACACTTTGGCCAATTCGTAGGCCTAGTATTGTACCAGACAAATGCACATGTTTTCAATCTAATTGTACCTATTGTAGCATAGCTATGTCCAAACATTTTGACCTATTAGTAGGCCTAGTATTGTATCAGACAAATGCACATGATTTTCAATCTAATTGTACCTTTTGTAGCATAGCTATGTCCAAACACTTTGGCCAATTCGTAGGCCTAGTATTGTACCAGACAAATGCACATGTTTTCAATCTAATTGTACCTATTGTAGCTTAGCTATGTCCAAACACTTTAACCTATTCGTAGGCCTAGTATTGTACCAGACAAATGCACATGTTTTCAATCTAATTGTACCTATTGTAGAATAGCTGTGTCCAAACACTTTGACAAATTCGTAGGCCTAGTATTGTACCAGACTAATGCACATGCTTTCAATCTAATTGTACCTATTGTAGAATAGCTGTGTCCAAACACTTTGACAAATTCGTAGGCCTAGTATTGTACCAGACTAATGCACATGCTTTCAATCTAATTGTACCTATTGTAGCATAGCTATGTCCAAACATTTTGACCTATTCGTAGGCCTAGTATTGTATCAGACAAATGCACATGGTTTTCAATCTAATTGTACCTTTTGTAGCATAGCTATGTCCAAACACTTTGGCCAATTCGTAGGCCTAATATTGTGCCAGACAAATGCACATGTTTTCAATCTAATTGTACATATTGTAGCATAGCTATGTCCAAACACTTTGACCAATTCGTAGGACTAGTATTGTACCAGACAAATGCACATGTTTTCAATCTAATTGTACCTATTGTAGCATAGCTATGTCCAAACACTTTGATCAATTCGTAGGCCTAGTATTGTATCAGACAATTGCACATGATTTTCAATCTAATTGTACCTTTTGTAGCATAGCTATGTCCAAACACTTTGGCCAATTCGTAGGCCTAGTATTGTACCAGACAAATGCACATGATTTCAATCTAATTGTACCTATTGTAGCATTGCTATGTCCAAACACTTTAACCTATTCGTAGGCCTAGTATTGTACCAGACAAATGCACATGTTTTCAATCTAATTGTACCTATTGTAGCATAGCTATGTCCAAACACTTTGGCCAATTCGTAGGCCTAGTATTGTACCAGACAAATGCACATGTTTTCAATCTAATTGTACCTATTGTAGCATAGCTATGTCCAAACACTTTGGCCAATTCGTAGGCCTAGTATTGTACCAGACAAATGCACATATTTTCAATCTAATTGTACCTATTGTAGCATAGCTATGTCCAAACACTTTGGATAATTCGTAGGCCTAGTATTGTACCAGACAAATTCACATGTTTTCAATCTAATTGTACCTATTGTAGCATAGCTATGTCCAAACACTTTCACCTATTCGTAGGCCTAGTATTGTACCAGACAAATGCACATGTTTTCAATCTAATTGTACCTATTGTAGCATAGCTATGTCCAAACACTTTGGCCAATTCGTAGGCCTAGTATTGTACCAGACAAATGCACATGTTTTCAATCTAATTGTACCTATTGTAGCATAGCTATGTCCAAACACTTTGACCTATTCGTAGGCCTAGTATTGTACCAGACAAATGCAGATGTTTTCAATCTAATTGTACCTATTGTAGCATAGCTATGTCCAAACACTTTGACCAATTCGTAGGCCTAGTATTGTACCAGACAAATGCACATGTTTTCAATCTAATTGTACCTATTGTAAAATAGCTGTGTCCAAACACTTTGACAAATTCGTAGGCCTAGTATTGTACCAGACAAATGCACATGCTTTCAATCTAATTGTACCTATTGTAGCATAGCTATGTCCAAACATTTTGACCTATTCGTAGGCCTAGTATTGTACCAGACAAATGCAGATGTTTTCAATCTAATTGTACCTATTGTAGCATAGCTATGCCCAAACACTTTGACCAATTCGTAGGCCTAGTATTGTACCAGACAAATGCACATGTTTTCAATCTAATTGTACCTATTGTAGAATAGCTGTGTCCAAACACTTTGACAAATTCGTAGGCCTAGTATTGTACCAGACTAATGCACATGCTTTCAATCTAATTGTACCTATTGTAGCATAGCTATGTCCAAACATTTTGACCTATTCGTAGGCCTAGTATTGTATCAGACAAATGCACATGGTTTTCAATCTAATTGTACCTTTTGTAGCATAGCTATGTCCAAACACTTTGGCCAATTCGTAGGCCTAATATTGTGCCAGACAAATGCACATGTTTTCAATCTAATTGTACATATTGTAGCATAGCTATGTCCAAACACTTTGACCAATTCGTAGGCCTAGTATTGTACCAGACAAATGCACATGTTTTCAATCTAATTGTACCTATTGTAGCATAGCTATGTCCAAACATTTTGACCTATTCGTAGGACTAGTATTGTACCAGACAAGTGCACATGTTTTCAATCTAATTGTACCTATTGTAGCATAGCTATGTCCAAACACTTTGATCAATTCGTAGGCCTAGTATTGTATCAGACAAATGCACATGATTTTCAATCTAATTGTACCTTTTGTAGCATAGCTATGTCCAAACACTTTGGCCAATTCGTAGGCCTAGTATTGTACCAGACAAATGCACATGTTTTCAATCTAATTGTACCTATTGTAGCTTAGCTATGTCCAAACACTTTAACCTATTCGTAGGCCTAGTATTGTACCAGACAAATGCACATGTTTTCAATCTAATTGTACCTATTGTAGCATAGCTATGTCCAAACACTTTGGCCAATTCGTATTCCTAGTATTGTACCAGACAAATGCACATGTTTTCAATCTAATTGTACCTATTGTAGCATAGCTATGTCCAAACACTTTGGCCAATTCGTAGGCCTAGTATTGTACCAGACAAATGCACATGTTTTCAATCTAATTGTACCTATTGTAGCATAGCTATGTCCAAACACTTTGGCCAATTCGTAGGCCTAGTATTGTGCCAGACAAATGCACGTGTTTTCAATCTAATTGTACCTATTGTAGCATAGCTATGTCCAAACACTTTGGCCAATTCGTAGGCCTAGTATTGTACCAGACAAATGCACATGCTTTCAATCTAATTGTACCTATTGTAGCATAGCTATGTCCAAACACTTTGACCTATTCGTAGGCCTAGTATTGTACCAGACAAATGAAAATGTTTTCAATCTAATTGTACCTATTGTAGCATAGCTATGTTCAAACACTTTGGCCAATTCGTAGGCCTAGTATTGTACCAGACAAATGCACATGCTTTCAATTTAATTGTACCTATTGTAGCATAGCTATGTCCAAAAACTTTGGCCAATTCGTAGGCCTAGTATTGTACCAGACAAATGCACATGCTTTCAATCTAATTGTACCTATTGTAGCATAGCTATGTCCAAACACTTTGGCCAATTCGTAGGCCTAGTATTGTACCAGACAAATGCACATGTTTTCAATCTAATTGTACCTATTGCAGCATAGCTATGTCCAAACACTTTGACCAATTCGTAGGCCTAGTATTGTACCAGACAAATGCACATGTTTTCAATCTAATTGTACCTATTGTAGCATAGCTATGTCCAAACACTTTGACCTATTCGTAGGCCTAGTATTGTACCAGACAAATGCACATGCTTTCAATCTAATTGTACCTATTGTAGCATAGCTATGTCCAAACGTTTTGATCAATTCGTAGGCCTAGTATTGTACCAGACAAATGCACATGTTTTCAATCTAATTGTACCTATTGTAGCTTAGCTATGTACAAACACTTTGACCTATTCGTAGGCCTAGTATTGTACCAGACAAATGCACATGTTTTCAATCTAATTGTACCTATTGTAGCATAGCTATGTCCAAACACTTTGATCAATTCGTAGGCCTAGTATAGTACCAGACAAATGCACATGTTTTCAATCTAATTGTACCTATTGTAGCATAGCTATGTCCAAACACTTTGACCTATTCGTAGGCCTAGTATTGTACCAGACAAATGCACATGATTTTCAATCTAATTGTACCTATTGTAGCATAGCTATGTCCAAACACTTTCACCTATTCGTAGGCCTAGTATTGTACCAGACAAATGCACATGTTTTCAATCTAATTGTACCTATTGTAGAATAGCTGTGTCCAAACACTTTGACCAATTCGTAGGCCTAGTATTGTACCAGACAAATGCACATGTTTTCAATCTAATTGTAACTATTGTAGCATAGCTATGTCCAAACACTTTGACCTATTCGTAGGCCTAGTATTGTACCAGACAAAAGCACATGTTTTCAATCTAATTGTACCTATTGTAGCATAGCTATGTCCAAACACTTTGGCCAATTCGTAGGCCTAGTATTGTACCAGACAAATGCACATGTTTTCAATCTAATTGTACCTATTGTAGCATAGCTATGTCCAAACACTTTGACCTATTCGTAGGCCTAGTATTGTACCAGACAAATGCACATGATTTTCAATCTAATTGTACCTATTGTAGCATAGCTATGTCCAAACACTTTCACCTATTCGTAGGCCTAGTATTGTACCAGACAAATGCACATGTTTTCAATCTAATTGTACCTATTGTAGAATAGCTGTGTCCAAACACTTTGACCAATTCGTAGGCCTAGTATTGTACCAGACAAATGCACATGTTTTCAATCTAATTGTAACTATTGTAGCATAGCTACGTCCAAACACTTTGACCTATTCGTAGGCCTAGTATTGTACCAGACAAATGCAGATGTTTTCAATCTAATTGTACCTATTGTAGCATAGCTATGCCCAAACACTTTGACCAATTCGTAGGCCTAGTATTGTACCAGACAAATGCACATGTTTTCAATCTAATTGTACCTATTGTAGAATAGCTGTGTCCAAACACTTTGACAAATTCGTAGGCCTAGTATTGTACCAGACTAATGCACATGCTTTCAATCTAATTGTACCTATTGTAGCATAGCTATGTCCAAACATTTTGACCTATTCGTAGGCCTAGTATTGTATCAGACAAATGCACATGGTTTTCAATCTAATTGTACCTTTTGTAGCATAGCAATGTCCAAACACTTTGGCCAATTCGTAGGCCTAATATTGTGCCAGACAAATGCACATGTTTTCAATCTAATTGTACATATTGTAGCATAGCTATGTCCAAACACTTTGACCAATTCGTAGGCCTAGTATTGTACCAGACAAATGCACATGCTTTCAATCTAATTGTACCTATTGTAGCATAGCTATGTCCAAACATTTTGACCTATTCGTAGGCCTAGTATTGTATCAGACAAATGCACTTGATTTTCAATCTAATTGTACCTTTTGTAGCATAGCTATGACCAAACACTTTGGCCAATTCGTAGGCCTAGTATTGTACCAGACAAATGCACATGTTTTCAATCTAATTGTACCTATTGTAGCATAGCTATGTCCAAACACTTTGACCAATTCGTAGGCCTAGTATTGTACCAGACAAATGCACATGTTTTCAATCTAATTGTACCTATTGTAGAATAGCTGTGTCCAAACACTTTGACAAATTCGTAGGCCTAGTATTGTACCAGACAAATGCACATGCTTTCAATCTAATTGTACCTATTGTAGCATAGCTATGTCCAATCATTTTGACCTATTCGTAGGCCTAGTATTGTATCAGACAAATGCACATGATTTTCAATCTAATTGTACCTTTTGTAGCATTGCTATGTCCAAACACTTTGGCCAATTCGTAGGCCTAATATTGTGCCAGACAAATGCACATGTTTTTCAATCTAATTGTACATATTGTAGCATAGCTATGTCCAAACACTTTGAAAAATTCGTAGGCCTAGTATTGTACCAGACAAATGCACATGTTTTCAAGCTAATTGTACCTATTGTAGCATAGCTATGTCCATACATTTTGACCTATTCGTAGGCCTAGTATTGTACCAGACAAATGCACATGTTTTCAATCTAATTGTACCTATTGTAGCATAGCTATGTCCAAACACTTTGATCAATTCGTAGGCCTAGTATTGTATCAGACAAATGCACATGATTTTCAATCTAATTGTACCTTTTGTAGCATAGCTATGTCCAAACACTTTGGCCAATTCGTAGGCCTAGTATTGTACCAGACAAATGCACATGTTTTCAATCTAATTGTCCCTATTGTAGCATAGCTATGTCCAAACATTTTGACCTATTCGTAGGCCTAGTATTGTATCAGACAAATGCACATGATTTTCAATCTAATTGTACCTTTTGTAGCATAGCTATGACCAAACACTTTGGCCAATTCGTAGGCCTAGTATTGTACCAGACAAATGCACATGTTTTCAATCTAATTGTACCTATTGTAGCATAGCTATGTCCAAACACTTTGATCAATTCGTAGGCCTAGTATTGTACCAGACAAATGCACATGTTTTCAATCTAATTGTACCTATTGTAGCATAGCTATGTCCAAACATTTTGACCTATTCGTAGGCCTAGTATTGTATCAGACAAATGCACATGATTTTCAATCTAATTGTACCTTTTGTAGCATAGCTATGTCCAAACACTTTGGCCAGTTCGTAGGCCTAGTATTGTACCAGACAAATGCACATGTTTTCAATCTAATTGTACCTATTGTAGCATAGCTATGTCCAAACACTTTGACCTATTCGTAGGCCTAATATTGTACCAGACAAATGCACATGTTTTCAATCTAATTGTACCTATTGTAGCATAGCTATGTCCAAACATTTTGACCTATTCGTAGGCCCAGTGTTGTACCAGACAAATGACATGTTTTTAGTCTAATTGTACCTATTGTAGCATAGCTATGTCCAAACATTTTGACCTATCCGTAGGCCTAGTATTGTACCAGACAAATGCACATGTTTTCAATCTAATTGTACCTATTGTAGCATAGCTATGTCCAAACACTTTGATCAATTCGTAGGCCTAGTATTGTATCAGACAAATGCACATGATTTTCAATCTAATTGTACCTTTTGTAGCATAGCTATGTCCAAACACTTTGGCCAATTCGTAGGCCTAGTATTGTACCAGACAAATGCACATGTTTTAAATCTAATTGTCCCTATTGTAGCATAGCTATGTCCAAACATTTTGACCTATTCGTAGGCCTAGTATTGTACCAGACAAATGACATGTTTTTAGTCTAATTGTACCTATTGTAGCATAGCTATGTCCAAACACTTTGACCTATTCATAGGCCTAGTATTGTACCAGACAAATGCACATGTTTTCAATCTAATTGTACCTATTGTAGCATAGCTATGTCCAAACACTTTGATCAATTCGTAGGCCTAGTATTGTATCAGACAAATGCACATGATTTTCAATCTAATTGTACCTTTTGTAGCATAGCTATGTCCAAACACTTTGGCCAATTCGTAGGCCTAGTATTGTACCAGACAAATGCACATGTTTTCAATCTAATTGTACCTATTGTAGCATAGCTATGTCCAAACATTTTGACCTATTCGTAGGCCTAGTATTGTATCAGACAAATGCACATGATTTTCAATCTAATTGTACCTATTGTAGCATAGCTATGTCCAAACACTTTGACCTATTCGTAGGCCTAGTATTGTACCAGACAAATGCACATGTTTTCAATCTAATTGTACCTATTGTAGCATAGCTATGTCCAAACATTTTGACCTATTCGTAGGCCCAGTGTTGTACCAGACAAATGACATGTTTTTAGTCTAATTGTACCTATTGTAGCATAGCTATGTCCAAACACTTTGACCTATTCGTAGGCCTATTATTGTACGAGACAGGCAAATATTTGTAACACTAATTGTACCCAAAGATTAAGGTATTTTATAAACATTTCTTTCACACTAAAGCTACGAGGGAAAAATGAAAATAGGGCCGTTTCTTAGAATGCAGGTAGTGGAGTAACGAGCCGGAAATAAATTTCTGATAAATGGAAAGAAATGTTTTTAACAAAAAATGACACGTATGGAGAAAAACTCCGCAAGCGCTCTTTAGAAGGAAGAACTAGACAGGATTACCAATATAATTACTAATAGGCAGCTAGAGCAGCTTGTTAGGGGATGTTGGGCGAGGAAATTAGGATATTACTTGTTCGTGATCGGATAAATAAAGTAAACGTAATTTCTATCGGGGTGATAAAGAGTATCTACCCTCTACAACCCCTCGTAAGAAAAGATAGTACTAGGTAGAAAGCATAATGATTTGGAGCTCTCTTGACTTCAGTAAAATAGAGTTCACTTCAATATTTTACCAAAGTTCCAATAGTGAAGTTTGAGTTTGTTATACTGTTAGATGTTAATTGTGTTTAAAAATAAAATAGTCTTATTACGATCCACTAGAAGTTAAACAGTTGTTATAAAAACAAAAGGTTTTGCACCACTGATATTCCAAAATACATTACTCATTTTTTTAATACTTAACCCTCGAGAGGACACATGCAGAGTTTTTCTCCGCACTTATCATTATTTGTTAAGAAAACGGTTTTGTCAGATGTTTATTTCCAGCCAGTTACTCTACAACCTGGATTCTAGGAAACGGCCCAACCTATTTTTGTTAATTTTTTCCAAGTAGCATTAGTGTGAAATTAATCTTTGTCAATCGTGGTCAAATTGCGTAGGCTTCGTCTACAAGCGCCCTTCCGTGTAAGTTATTTGTGCGGAGTTCCTCGTGCAGTTATTTATATCACAAAAGACTTTGTGGAGTTAAATTATAACTTTTTTGTTGGTATTATTATTTTAGTTTTGTTTATCCTTTTAGTATCTAACTTTTACATTTTACTGTTGTTGCATTTGAAGAAGAGGGAAATCTTAAAATACTATTTGGTGTCGAGAAAGAAGAAAATCAATACATACTTTCTATCGGAAATTTTGTTAGACAGCTCTTTGACGGTTCTGATGAAAACTAGTATTTTTGCCAGATGATGAACCTGACGTATAAGTAAATGAAATTGTAAATCAAACAAACGAAGACATAATAGGTAAATCTGAAAATGAGCAAAATGACTAATTTGTTGAAATGTAAGATTTTGACGTTATAGAGTAAATCCCGCTAAACATTCGCCAGGAAGCTGTTTTGCAATAGTAGGGATATTTGTTTTAGTAAAAAACGAAAGTGCTGTGATATACTGAACCAGATAGGCAAGGGAGAACAGCAAAAAGAAACATAATTCTCATGAGAGTAGGTCATGTTCACGCTACACTAGTGGTGACTAGTAAGCTTAGAAATGAACTATTACCAATCGGTTATTCAACAAAGACTGTAAGATTCTGCTAGAACCTGTTGTGTTATAAAGCCAATACTTTTTTCATCCACTAATTTTTAGGGTTATATATTTTAATAAAAATATTCCTTATTTTTACTAAATATTATAATTAATGTTAACTTCTTATATGTAGGGCCTATTATCACGATAATATATTTTATACGTTGAATTATTTCATTACAGAAAAATAACACGCAAACACCCAGTAATGAGAACAGCGGTCTAGTATACATTGCGTCTAGTATACACGTTTTAATAATTCGAAATATTTTTAGAAATATGACGTTTAGAAAATTGAAATTGTACAATAATGGTGTTTAAAATGTTTTACAATGCATGTATTTAATTTTGAAATCACCCAAATATAAAATCGTAATCTAATTAAATTTTAAAAGATATTTGTGCGGAATAAACCTCCGCAAGCTCTCCTTCCCGTTTAAATTGCTATGCGCCCTCTCGAAGGTTAAAAAAATATAACGTTGTTCAAACGTCTACATTTTATTATTACTAAAAAAAAATTATTATAGTAATTTATTATTTTACTATTTAATTTGCATAAAATAGTAAAACACTATTTTATGCAAAGAGTTTTAACAATTAACTAACATTCAGAAGAAACAAGTCTCTATAAACATGTTTTTCTGCGTCAAGGGAAAGGAAGGAATTTGGTTGACCTTGGCTTTAGGCGTCCATTCAACAACAGAGGTAACTTAGTAACGCTTTACTGCCATTTTTATTGGTTTACTTTTGTCGCCAGTTTCACCAATAAATACAATTTCAAATAAAGTTCTAAAAAATATAAATAAAATCAAGCGACTCGACCAATCTCTTGGGCATTTGTAATCTGAAATTTTTAGTTTCAAGCCTTTAAAGTGGATGATCTACTTGCAAACATCGTAGGGCTATACATTACATACGAATAGACCTCAAAGGCAGATGGAAAGCTGTTTTTTTAAAAATTTGTTTTTTAAATTGATGTATTTAGGAATCAATGTAATAATAGTTCGATTAATATGACTAGTTAATATTAAGCTTATATTTAATTACAATGCTTATAGTTTTGATTACTATGAATTATTATTGTGTAGCTATGTGAGTAATTAAGGGATTACTCGCTGACGCGTTTTGAAACAATCGTTTCATTTAAAAAACGAAGTGAGTTCTAAGATATTCACTTAGTTACGTAATAAATACTTATGGTTTAATCAGGGAATTCAAGATGATTACAAAAAGCTACTTTTCGATTAGATTTTAAAACCTTTAAAACACCAAGAGACCTATTTAAAAAAATAATAAAGGAAGCCGTTTATAACTGCAGCTGGGATCAACGAGATATTCTGATGGGTTTAGAATCGCGGAGAGGCTACGACGAGATTAAAACGTTTAAAAAAGGATGAAAGAAGAAAAGATAAACTGTGTTAGAAGATGTATCGGTAAAAATATAAAATATAAAAACCTATCAAAATAAAGTAAATGAAATTGATTGTGAAGGAATTGTAGAACAAAGTAGAAGCAA
Source organism: Prosapia bicincta (assembly GCA_036971475.1). Lineage (NCBI taxonomy): Eukaryota > Metazoa > Arthropoda > Insecta > Hemiptera > Cercopidae > Prosapia > Prosapia bicincta. Next base: position 39,130,926 of record JBAIZL010000009.1, on the reverse strand, counting down.
GTGAAAAAACGTTTAGAAAAATAGAAGGACAATTGATGAAAACGTATGAAAGAATAATGAATGTGTTTATAAAGGATATTCCACCGCCTCCCTCTCATTCTCTACCTTGTCATATTTCCTTTCTCCTCGCCTTCCCAAACCTTTTTTTCTATGTCACTTTATTTTGCGTCCCCTCCCCTCCCTCCTTAAAGGAAAAGGCCTCTCTTTCTATTCCTCTTATTACACAATGTCTCTCTTTTATTTATCTAACTTATAATATACGTACTGGTAAACTCGCAACGCCTTTTATCAAGTATAGTATGCAAGATGCACGACAGTACCTAAATCACCTACTCAGCGCCGTTCAATCGATTGCAATTCATGAGCCAGGAGTCGGTATCGTCAAACGTTTTAAACAAAAAATTTCGGTAAATCAAAATATGTTCGTCAAAAAAGTATACTATATATATATTTTTTTTTAGGTGTTAAAAAAACATAACAAATTATTAAACCAGAAACGGTTAATTAATATTCCCACTGTCAAGGATTTGTTCTATGTCGGAAACAGTTTTACAATAAGGATAATTTGCAATTAATGTGATTATTTATGTGGCCCAGAACATACAAGGAAACCTCGCTAATTTGTAACACTAAAAATAAATTCTGTATTACCTAACGTGTAACCCTACAGACCTATGCCCCTCTCGAAGCCTGAGCATGCGCACAGAGTCCAAACAACAACAATAAAAAGGATTACGCATTGATTATTTACACGTTTCTGATATAAAAAATTCAATAAAATTTCAACTTGACCAGTTGGAAAGCAAATTTTATTTTTTCACAAGTTTATAATTCTTCTGATTTAAGGAAGAATCCACACGTGTAACCACCACAGATGCCAAACAAATTAAAGATTTTATTTGCCCCAAGAGAAAACAATGGTGTAAAACTAATAAATATAATACGAAATTCCAGAGTTCAATATTTTATCTATCATAAATCATTGACCGTATTACTGAAGTATTTTGAAACGTATAATTCAACACCAAAACATTTACAATAAAAATACAAACTGATTATGTTGAACTTTTTAAAGACACTTCTTAATCCTAATGAAGCTTCACCTAGTAATCTTTATTCAGTTCATTTTATTATTTCACACTCTCCTTATATACGAGTATATCTCGTTCAGTTTTTCCATCGTTAGTAAAATACATTTTACTCATGCACTCAAGTTCAAATACAAGTTTTTATACTTGTAGTGAACATTTGATGTTAATATAGAGTTTTTTCAAATATTAATAATTCTTTAATAAATTTAATCATGAATTAGTTTTAATATTTATGTTTATTTAGGTACTCCAGATAATCATTGAACAAATGAAAAGGTGGTCGAATATTGAGACAAGTTTATTTATTTAATGCAAAATAAATAAATATTTATTTAATGACATTAAATAAATAAACGTGACTCGATATTCAACCAGTTTGTCATTTGTTCAATGAATTAATTTCAGTTTTATATGGGAGACAAACTTTTCACAAACGTAACAATTAATGCAGTATTCTGTCCCATATGGCTTAATATAAGTCATAACATATGATTTCATGAAACAGCTGATTTTATGTTATTAGGTTATGTGGAAGAACAGCTGTTCTAACGCATAGGTTATGTTACTTTATTTATATTTTTTATAATTCTTTAATACAAAGTAACTAAAATTAAATTTCTTTGTCTACCTAAGTAAAAGTTGACTAAATACTACTTGTTTTTACTACAAATAAATTAAAACCTTTAAGCTTGGATTAGGTATTTAGTTAGAATATTAAACAAAGGGTATTTACTGAACTTATGTCCCAATTAAACTTGTACGATGTTTGATTTACAAGTTAGAAGTTACGACACGAATTACTGTAGTTCTAAGTAACGTCAGCGTTGAACCTTGTTTCTTGTTTCCTGTTCTGTTGTAGCTCTCAATACACTTGTAAACATAAACTTCCTGGCAAAGTTCATGCACACAATGTAGAACTTTATTAGAAATCTAGACTTATGTAGGATTTTTAGCCAGGGTATTGTTTCTTTAAACATTTTTAAAATTCCTTTTATTACTTTATACTCTTATATATATATATATATATATATATATATATATATATATATATATATATATATATATATATATCTTGTTCAAATTGAAATCGTGAATAAAATACTATTTATTTATTCACTTGAGTTCAAAAACATTTTTTAAATTTGTTGTGGATGACACTTGATATCAGTGTTTTCAAATATTATTTCATTATTTAAATTTAATAATGAATTACGTTTAGTTTTATATCGAAGAAAAACTTTTCACAAAAAGGCCAAAGTATGCAATATAGTTATTGTGTCTCATTTGGCTTAAAATAAGCGATAACATATGATTTCATAAAACAGCTGATTGCATGTTATAGGTTATATGATGGAACAGCTGTTTTATAGCATAAGTTATATTACTTTATTTATATTAATGTAATTATTTAATAAAACGTAACTAAAATACAATTTTTCTTTGCTGACCTAAGTAGGAATTGACTTTAACAAAATTTTTTTTTAATATTACTTGTTATACGTCAATAGAAATAATTCAAACTCTAAACCAATATCTGTTTTTTTTATTTAGGGTTTCTGTTTCAGAATATGCGACTTCTGTTTTGACCAGAGAGTCGAATGAAAATTATGCACACCCAATGTCTGTAGAGCTTTATAACATTTTGATTTTTTAATATATCTTTCTTTAATAAGCTTCCTCCAAGGACAAGTGAATTATGTAGACTCCTTGTTAACAAAGGGTTATTGAGGAGCTGTACAAGGGTAGGCCCTGAGGGAACTTTGCGTTCCGTCCGGGTTGTGCATGAGTTATCCAATACTTTTTACCTATAGCCTACTCTATTCTGGAAGTTTATCCAATGTTTTCCTTATCTAGACTTAGCGTAAAATTACATTTATATTTATAACTGAAGCATCTCTGACTAGGCCATGTGGTTTTGCAGACGTAGAATCCAAGGTTTCACCCGGCCACACTACGCGATACGCACTGTATATGTGCGACAATATTATACTCAATCTTGAGGTGTTTTATTTTTTAAAGCAATTTTAAAAGTATTTACTTTTAAAATTGCTTTAAAAAATAAATGAATTGTAATTACGTAATAAAAAGTAACTAAAATTATAATTTTTTTGTTGGCCCAAAAATGAATTCACTTAAAACAATCTTTGTTTATATTACTTGTTTCAAGAATAAATTAGGAAACTTCAAAATAATCTCTGACTGCAATCGGCTCAAGAGTGTTTCTGAAAACGAGGTTTTCTAATTAAAAACTGTATCGCAGAACCTAAATATCTCTTTCTAGATTTCACGGATTTCCAGATTAAACTTACTTCATGTGTGTGGCATGATCAAACTATATTCTCAAAAATTTAATATTTGTAACAATACAAAAACAATGAAAAGGACAATTATAACAATAGCCTATGTATAATTATCAAACAATAGTGAACGCTTACTAAAATTATTTACAATATTTAAGGCAGTATAAATATTTGTAGCAAGGTTTTTCTTTATGATTATTAGCTTTCGTATTTAAATTATTTATGATCATGAAATACTTAGAAAATTAATTTTAGTCGATTACAACTGAGTAGACATTAAAACTATGAACATTTTAGAGCATCGAGTTCAAGACAAAATTTAATTTATTATTGTAGTTTAGTAGATAGACCAGGAGGTTGTAGTCTGGAGTGGTGGATCATTGGTTAGTAAACCAGATCCATATATAGGCCTGGGGAGGTAATAAGCCCACCTATATAGGCTTGGAGTGTTGATAGGGTCATCTGTATTTATCGCCCAGGCCTCAGTTTTCAAGACACGCCACAGGACATGGCACCGGCAAAGAGTCGAATATTATGGTCATTAATTATCGCTTTACTGGTAAACCGTGATTTAATTGCTAGGTGCCCGCAAGTATAGTTACATATATCGATACCTTGGTTAATATAAATCGATTAATTGTCTACATCTGCATAACAAAGTGGATACGCAATGAACATCTTTTATACACACAGATAATGCACAAAGCAATCCGGCATTTTATTTATTATGCGTTGGTTACATATGTTTCCGTACAAGTCTATGTTTCAATCCCTTTAATTAGTTCACAATCACCCTACACACACACACACACACACACACACACACACACACACACACACCACACACACACACACACACACACACACACACACACATACACACACCACACACACACACACACACACACACACACACACACATACACACACACACACACACACACATACACACAAACACACACACACACACACACACATACACACAAACACACACACACACACACACAAACACACACACACACACACAAACACACACACACACACACACACACACACATATATATATATATATATATATATATATATATATATATATATTTATATATATATGTATTTTGTTCGAATTTGATTTTCAATCATTATTCTTTTATTCATCCACTCAAGGTCAAATACATTTATTCAAAACTTGTAGACGATTACACTTGATGGTAATACAGTTGTTTCAAATATTAACTCAAATTTAAATTTAATTAATGCGTTTTATTAATCAATTTTTCTTTCTATTATGATACTTAATATTGTTTTTCGTCATATGTATATAGATATTTATATTAATTGTATAACTACTAACTAAATAATAAAAAGTAACTAAAATAAAAATTTTCTTTTTCGACCTTAGTAGGACATGCATACACAAAGTTTATATTACTTGCGTCACATAACGTTCTCTTAGTTTCATTGTATATAACTATTTTGCACAATGTTTAACATACACCTACGTTTCAAACTGTCATTGTTCTCCAAGAAACATTTAATCTTACCATATACGCAATCATCATGATTTGTAACACGATTCGGAAGAGTTTAGCCAACTGATCATTCTTTCAAGATCGCTAAAAACATTTTTTTTTTTTTTATGAACTAGAAGCAAAAAGTTTAGTTTGCACTGGAATTAAATTTTTACTGTCGGTACTTAATAAGGCACTGAAAATTGACTACGACACTAATGTGAGGTGCAACGATGCAGGTGTCTTATGTTGGTGACAATCCTGGTCATGGAGATCCTACTTGGAGACAAACCTGGAAAAGTCGGATTACTGGGGGCCGGATTAGTGAAGTGCCGGACTATAGGGACTGCTATAATTTCGGATTCAATGTTAGCTAATTGTAGACTTTAGCGGTGATATTAGGTATTTCAGTTAAAGAGAAGTTTAAATAATCCAAGAATTATATTCTTAAAAGTTTCAATGACAATTGGTTTATGAGGTTTTTATATAATTTGTCAGAATCAAAAAATGAAAGATTTTACTACAGAAATTAGATTTTGGATAGGTGTTTTGTCTAATTGTATTAATTCCACTTCGTTTTGGTACCTTTGAAAAGTCCAGTAATAAATTATTCCGTATTTGCTTTGTTCGTGTGTTCACCTCAAGCCCAATATAGTCTTTAAACAGTCGTATACTTAGTTTAATTTTTCAAATTTTCTTTATTTGTCAATATAAAGCTCAGAGTAATATGAAGGATATTAGATATTCAAAACAATTCAATTGACGCAATCCAAACACGTGTTCATCACTTACAGAATTGTAACCTTTCTTTGATTGTGACAAATAATCAGAAATAAGTTTTTGAATTCAACGTTTCTAAGAAAAACTAACTCCCTTACGTCTAAAGATAACATACGTTCCCATTCTGAAAAAAAGTTAAACGCTCCTAAAAAGCTGGACACGAGCTTTAAGTTTGTGAATATTTATACGTAGTGAGATATGAGTGATTGGAACTCGCTTTTCAAAAAAATAAATTACTATTTAGAACAGCTTATTTAGTAATTATTAAAAATCCCACTTTGCAAAATCAACAAAACAGCTTTTTCCTTCTTATTAAATAAAAGTTATGTATATCATTGTTTTATATAAAGTTTGCATAAATCAAGTTTTACTTCTAACTTGTTGAATAGTTTCAATGTTAACATATTTTTGGAGTTTGGTTGTTCACGTCGGGTATATTTTGTTATTTAGAGGTGTTGTTATGTACTGACGTGCAAATTAATTTTATTTTACAGTTCATCATATAGTTCGGCTTAAATATTTTGTTTTATATCTAAAACATTCATTTAGATTTCCAATTTCTTTTCAACAGAAAATGTTACTTTTGCCATTTATTCCAAGGCAGATATAGGCAATGTATTTCAGCGCTGCTAGCGGTACTTGTACAAAACATGTAAACCGTAGCAGCCTACCTCTAGACGTCAAGGACCATCTGTCATGTTCTCGAGCCGTTCGCGTTCTCAAAGAGTCCACTTTACTTTAAAAGTGTTTCTTCGTGTCCTTTTGTTATGTTTTACAATGTTGAAACTTTTAATTTAAGAAGTTCAGCTTCGTTTACCTCGGTATCGATTTTCTGCAGGAAAATTTAGCACAAAAAAAAAATTCAGTGTCTGTTGCTTTAGGAAATATGATGAACCAACAAGGGTCGTGAAAGTTAAAATACTTTTATATGTTTATTTGGGGATGTCAAGGCCGGTTTTGTGAGGATTGTGCTCAAACTGGAAGGCTAAAGATAGTGATATAATTTGCGGGTCTAAACAGTAATTATACTTTTTGGGACTCAGAAGTCATTATACCATTTAAAACTCAGAACTAATTTCACGTTTTAGAACTCAAGTAATTATACTTTTTGGGGCTCAGAAGTCATTATACCATTTAAAACTCAGAACTAATTTCACGTTTTA
>JBAIZL010000009.1:39051584-39119084 GCA_036971475.1 Prosapia bicincta | reverse complement strand
AACCAAACACGTTTGCCTTGCTAATGTTAGTTTTATACTTCCGAACTTTACCAGTTCTGAGGGTTATATAACGGAATGGTTTGTTTGTTCTGACGGTTTGTTTCTAATATAAAATACAAACTGTAAAAATTACAGCAAAAACACTTTAAAAGTCTAACCACTTTCCTACATGTAACAGTTTACATATTTGTAATGAGCTGGAGTTACAAGCACTCTCCTGCGCCACTCTAAACTAAGGCCAATATTTTAAGAGAGTTTTATTTATAAATCTATAATATGAAAGACTAGTTTCATCGTGGAAGCACGTTTGTTTGGCTTCTTGATAAGAGACGAATGTCAGTGCTTGTAAACTCGACACATCTTAGTGACGTCAACGTGACACGAAGCAATAAAGCGGTTGTATTTAAACGTCTATACGTAGCTCAAACAAATAATATGTGTGACAACATGTAAAGTGTTTAACATTGAAGGAATTAAGGATGACAGGTTGAACTCGCAATCAAGGAACTTCATATAACAATAGACTTTAAGGTGTTTCTTTCCGAAAGAGACTGAATCCAGTTTTTTAATACACCTTACATTTATTAAAATCAGGTTTCATAAAGAATTGCTTTTAAAACCTATTAAGTATTAAAACATGTTTTCAGTATTCCTATACACAATACAGTTTCAACTTGATTGTATTACATTAGATACAGAGCACAGTTTGCTCTAATAGATTTAATGATGTTTTATCTTTGTAATTATGTACAATCACGTAAATACTCTATTTTCGAAATCTCCATGACGCTGTACCAGCCTCTTGTGAGACCATTGCGAGGATTTACAAAGTTAATGTTTGTTTCTATAGCAATCGATGAATACCTACAGAACAATATGCATTAAATGTACGGTCTAGGCTTGAATTTTGTTAATAAACATTTGTCAATCAACGATATTATTCAAATTAAAAGTTTATTATTCTTTTAATATTTATAATTTTATTGATTTCTTTTTGTTTAATTTGTGTTTGAGGGTTTGTAAAACACTACACACCAGACTATGAAAACTTGGTGTTGTGTGTTACAAACCTATAAAACTTTCTAGTATTTTCTGTATATTTATCAAATTTGTGCGTTAGATTTTTTCTCCCGTTCCAAAAGGTTATTCTCATTCTTTTCACAGTGTTCTAATCACGTAAAATATTCGTAAATTAAAGAGGACATGGCTTAACTTTCAAAACTAAAGTTAAGTAAGGGCAAATATAGTAAATATATGAGTCATTAATAAACGTTAAAACCGACCCGAACTGTATGCCAATAAACTAAACTGATTAAATTTCAGCAGAAAAGATAAAACAATGTAAAGACAGTACCTGCGCTGAGGAGCTGTTACAACCATTATCATTGCGTAATTAAAATGTCTCATTGCCTTCTCACTAATTTTAAACTTAATTAAGTTTTAAAGTTGAAGTGAAATATATGTTCGAGGAGTAATTAAGTAATACGTAAATCGAATATATTAAAGAGCTGACATCTAGAGGGCATAAACTAAACCACAACCTTCTCAGGCAGAAACATAGATAGAGGATGCTCTTTGAATAGATACTACCGCTCCAACAATTGATGACAAAGGGTACTTTTAAGCAGTACTGTTACGTCAGATAAAAAGGTGACATGTTAGAGAGTCGGTAATGAGTAAAATGCAAGACTGATGTGGTCGACATGTAGTGTCAAAAAAAACTTTTGTTGATCGGATAAACGTCTGCGTCAGCAGACAGACAAAACTTTGGCCTGCGATAAGATGGCAAAAATGTTTCATAAAGTTAATGATGGCATACAGTTTCAACGGACAGATTAGGGTGTTGTGTTTGGCGGTAAAGAAGTAAATGTAGCTAGGTATCCTTATCAGTCATAAGGTCAATCAAAGTCGGCGTGATCGGTGATTCCTTATATCATTTCTTGTCAACACACGTTCAGAAACGAGTGACATGTGATCAGCTCAATTATGAATCTGAATATAGCTTATGTACGGGGAGTAGTTCTTTTTCCCCAATTAACTCTAGAGCAACTCCACCGAACCCTGATCTTATTCACCGAACCCTACAGCCCACGGACGTATTCCAATCGCACACCCGCCAGTGAACCAAGTTTCACCATGTCTGGGTGCCGTCTATTTCATGTCCTATTGAGAGAGACAGCGTTTTATGCTGAGGTCACATTCAGAGCTTCTTCAGGATATCTTCAGCCACGTGTCTTCCAGAGCCCGACGCGACTCAGTGCGTAAGCTGTTTTTATTGCTACCAATTTAGGTAAAAATAAATCTCAGTACAAAGATAGCGGAATTTATCTAGCTTATTGGTCGCGTATTCAGTCCCACATATTGCCTATTACGTTTTCCCTCCAGGTAGACACGTGACCAGAAGAATCCCTGGCAACAGACGTGTCAGAGCAATCTCTTGTTCAGATGAACTACCACGTATTAAATTCAAGTTGTTTCTCTCTGTATATCCAAACCCATATCATCCAGTGACTTAATTTTATATCTCTTGATGAAGACGATTGCCACTAGTTTATTTCCCTGGATGCATAGAGCACTACAGAGGATCACATGTAACAGGCTACCAAAATCATTTTCTCTGCTTCCGTTACCATGGGTACCTCCTGAAGTAAGTTATTAAAGACCTCATCAATGGTCCTTTCGCATCTCATCTATCTTCATAGGAGCAGAAGTCACGTCCATTAGAGTGGTGCTATCGGTAGATACTCCCCCCCCCCCCAACAGCACCTTGGGAAATAAGAGTCTACCATAAGGCAGTAAGAATACTAAAATAGTCAAGTATGACCTTTGTAGACAATAGGACCCCATTAGAATCAGGCTAGAAGCTCTTTCTCCCGAGGGCCATGAGTTAACACCCGTAGCTCGCTACAGTTTGACCATCCACGTAATGATGGCCGGAAACCGCGGTAGTACAGATGTGTGGACTGGCTCTTTACGGGGCTTCTACAATACTTATTTAACGGAATTTGATGTACCTTTTATAGAGAGTCACGTTAATACAGTTACGCCCTCCTCATCCACCCGCACGAACTAAGCGTTTTCGCTAGGTCGATACGGGCTACCCATCAACGTAGGTCTGTCCCCAACTGACACGGAACAAGGTTCTGCCAGGAGAAGTTTATGTCATGACACCTCATATATCCTTGTCCAGATGGTTTTTAACCCCTATCTACCTTCCACATTCAACTGCAAAAAAAACCGGTTCAATTATTCCGTACCTGCCCGAACCTCTTATTCCTAACGTGTTAAATACCACACTTTATCCTTATCACAACTGTAAAGGGTGCTTTTAAGGAACACTCGTAGGAAATACTACTGTGTCTTGTAACACTCAGATAAGATATCAATACATTAACAAACCACTTTACTAGATTTATCTGACTCAAGAAGGAAAGCTAAGTATTCACTGAATTGAAGTTCCGGCTTAACGCAAAAGTCGGAAAATCAATAAACCGCGCGACGAAAGAAGCTGTTTCAACCGACAAAATTAAACAAAGTTTTTACTCATTATTATCGCAAAATGAAGCAATAGTCCGATTAAAACCGACAGACTTGACAAAGTAGTTTTCAGTAAAGGAGCAAATATCTTCACCTAATAAGCTTATGAAAATACTTTTTACGTTACCTTCCTGTGTTTTCAACAACGGCTTTGTAGGAATTATACAACATAAAACATTTATGTAATAGCTTTTAAACTATTATTTTTCAATTCCTTCTATTAGCTCACACTCTCCTGATGTATCTTGTACAAATGTCAATCGTTAATAAAATACGTTTTTATTTATACAATCAATTTCAAATTTCAATTCCGTTAGGAAATAGTGGATGACAATTAATTCTGTGAGGTTTATTCAATTATTTATTCAGTAGTTTAATTATAAAAAGTTGGGGTTAAGGTAGGATTCGAACTGAATATTATTATATTCGAAATCTATAGCTAGAAATGTAATTTTTCAAAGAAGTATATGAATTTTTGCCCCAATCTGGTTGTCGTCGAAACTTCCATTGCAATACCTTAAATTACTGAATTGATAACGGTATCGAACCTTGTTCCACAAACGGACAATGCGAAAGGAAAGCGAAAATAAACTACAACACAATGCAAGCGACGAAAAAAATAAAGCGTATAAATAGTAACAAACAAAAATAATAGTCCAACACTATACATAGAACGGAAAACAGAAAATTGAAAGCGAATTCTTTTTCTATTTGGTCACTTAATATTGTCATTCTGATACATTACGTATATTCATATTTATGTTAATTGTAATTATAAAATAAAAAGAAACTAAAATAAAAGTTTTCTTTGTTAATTTAAGTAGGAATTGACTTGAGAAAAGTAATATCACGTGTTTATTAAAAAAAGTCGACGTAAAAAGAATAAAGTTATAAGAAAAAGAAATATACCGAGCTATTTGTACGTTGAATAATTTCTTTAAAAAAATATATAAAACCTGATATATAATAATGAAGCAATATCCTTTTCACACTTAAAAAAATAATCAGTTTATGGGAATGTAAAATGTGTAGCAGATTTATTAAAGATTTGTCTCTACACTCTAAAAATATACACAACGCCTTCAATAAAGTGTAACCTCTCTATTAATACAATTTACCACGTGATTACTTTGCACGTACACACGTGTAAACTGAAAAGCCATAATATCCAGAGAACGAAGTATCGATAGTTTAAATCCAGTAGACCTGTCTAGGTTGTTATGTTGATAAATTATCAGAAGTTACGACGCTGTGGTTGTTGGACATTATAAAAGATAAATCACTGTTATTTCAAGTCTGTCATGTTGGCATCGTGAATACGTTCAACTCAACTGATGTTATGTCACATTAATGCAAATATTTATTAAAGTTTTACAGTCGTGTGTCCACAGATTGATTTGTGTTTTTAGACATTACTAGCAAAGTAGCCGGCCTTTGTATGAGGTTGACGTATATTTGTATTGTGCTTATTGCATTCCGAAATACAAAGCAGTGATGAAATTAGTGAACTCTAGATTGCTGGAACGGTTTTTAATATGAACATGTATACACAAATGAAATTTTCATAAAACAATAGGGAGCACAGTAACGCAATAGGGAGCACAGTAACGCAATAGGGAGCACAGTAACGCAATAGGGAGCACAGTAACGCAATAGGGAGCACAGTAACGTAATAGGGAGCACAGTAACGCAATAGGGAGCACAGTAACGCAATAGGGAGCACAGTAACGCAATAGGGAGCACAGTAACGCAATAGGGAGCATAGTAACGCAATAGGAAGCACAGTAACGCAATAGGGAGCACAGTAACGCAATAGGGAGCACAGTAACGCAATAGGGAGCACAGTAACGCAATAGGGAGCACAGTAACGCAATAGGGAGCACAGTAACGCAATAGGGAGCACAGTAACGCAATAGGGAGCACAGTAACGCAATAGGGAGCACAGTAACGCAATAGGGAGCACAGTAACGAATATATTATAAATAATAAACAACTGTAAACCCTTGCTACATGTGTTTACACAGCCTTTATTTACATTCCGATAAAACAGTTTATTATACAGTAACATTCTGATGAATCTAGCAGTGTTAGTGAAATGTGCTTAAAGGTTGTGTAAAGGTTTAAAATGGTTTAATAATTGAAGTTTTAATGATAAAATATACATAAATGTCATATATAATGTAAACATTTGTGGAAAACTCTCTGAACATAAGAAAGAAATATAGAAAATGAGTTTTTAACGTTACCAACAAGGTGGAGTTCCGAATTAATAGATATATTACAAATAATAGGGATTATATCACGTAAAGTTTAAGAGTGACTGTTTAATGGCCTAAACAATTTTACAAAGTTTCAATATTTTAAAACTTTGTTAGTTACTTACAAATATATTTTGCCATAGCGGATACAAACACACATATATTTTGCCATAGTGGATACAAACACACATATATTTTGCCATAGCGGAAACAAACACACATATATTTTTCGTACTAAATTTTGACACTCGTTTAACAAGAAACACAGAGAATTGTTTCCATTTCGGAGCAATAGGAAATGTGCGGGAGAGGACGCAATTACGCGCTTGGCAGGAGACAAATCTCGCGTCGTACATTTCCCTCTTCGGAAACTACCCTTGTTAACTTGGGCTACATTTACTTTTCAAAAACATATTCATTTCAGTGGGAAATATCGATTGTTTAGTTCAGGAATTGAAAATTCGAATTTAAGTTTGGTGGGGAGGACACTGTTGTGGAATACGATCCTACGATCCAAATAAAACCCACATTTTCATTCAGTACTCCTTCCCACAAAGTATGGTATAACGGTTGTGCACTGTTTCATAGCCGTCATACCGAATAGGACTTATGGATTGATTCGAAACCTCTCCCCACAAACTTTGATAGTGTAACGGGTCATCCGTAATGTATGGCACACGCCTTATGAAGTACAAGTCCTTTCACGCTTGAGCGGGCACAACAACGAAACCTTTCTCGTAGAAAGAGCAGGAATCTTCTAGAAATAAAGTGGATAGAAAGTACTAGAATCGGCAAGTCGATATATAAAGGTTTCACGAAGAGTGAACCAAGTCGAAGTTTTTAATGTGGAGAAGAGTATTAAAACTTTAATGACAGAACGACAGGACATGTTTAGCGTAAAAAAACTTTAAGCCTACTCAATAATTGATATTAGACGTAATTAAAACGATCTTTAGGCACTTGAATAAATGTTAGCTGCGTAAATAATAGTACAATTAAAAGTGTCTGTATTATTACATGATTAATTATTCACTTTAACATTAGTTTATAACGCTCCGAACTTTATATTTGTAAATTGGTAAAAACTCTCAGACAGAACATTTTTGATTCCTATGTGCCGATCTTCATCAGTGTCTTCTGCTTGGAGTTGTTAGGTTAAACGGTGACGGTTATAGAGGCAGGTTTTCGATTGTATCAAAGAGTATGTGTGATTTTTATTGTGTTTGTTCATTTATTATGTTTGTACTTTGTGTTTTTGTGTGTCTGTAAATTTCATATTGTTCTAGTGTGTTGAGATGTGGTCCTTTTTGTTGATGTGTAAGATTTCTAGACTATGGTAAATATCTGTGTATTTGTGTCCTGTGTTTTTACGTGATTGTAGAATGCTTACCTAATGATCTCTTTGTGTTCATCGACTCTTAGTTTGAAGCTGCGACCTGTTTCCCAATGTAGAAATGGTTGCAATTTTTAAACTAATAAATAATTATTTAGGTTCGAATTGCCGTATAATTGAATAAATCTTTGTAAGAAAGTAACAACATAACGTTTTGGAAATAAATGTACGCTGGCAGATAAATGTCATACAGAATTTGTTCTTAATTTCAAATCAGGGAACATATTTATGGTAAAAAGCAACATTGGAATAGATCCATTATCGAAGTAATCACATTAGTGTCACATTAGAAGTTATCACATTAGTATCTCATTAGACGTTATCACATTAGTATCACATTAGAAGATATCACATTAGTATCACATTAGAAGATACCACATTAGTATCACATTAGAAGTTATCACATTAGTATCACATTAGACGTTATCACATTAGTATCACATTAGAAGTTATCACATTAGTATCACATTAGAAGATATCACATTAGTATCACATTAGAAGTTATCACATTAGTATCACATTAGACGTTATCACATTAGTATCACATTAGAAGTTATCACATTAGTATCACATTAGAAGATATCACATTAGTATCACATTAGAAGTTATCACATTAGTATCACATTAGACGTTATCACATTAGTATCACATTAGAAGGTATCACATTAGTATCACATTAGAAGATATCACATTAGTATCACATTAGAAGTTATCACATTAGAAACACAATAAAAGTTATCACATTAGAAATTATCACATTAGTATCACATTAGAAGTTATCACATTAGTATCACATTAGAAGATATCACATTAGTATCACATTAGACGTTATCACATTAGTATCACATTAGAAGTTATCACATTAGTATCACATTAGACGTTATCACATTAGTATCACATTAGAAGTTATCACATTAGAAACCAAATAAAAGTTATCACATTAGAAATTATCACATTAGTATCACATTAGAAGTTATCACATTAGTATCACATTAGAAGATATCACATTAGTATCACATTAGACGTTATCACATTAGTATCACATTAGAAGTTATCACATTAGTATCACATTAGACGTTATCACATTAGTATCACATTAGAAGTTATCACATTAGAAACACATTAAAAGTTATCACATTAGAAGTTATCACATTAGTATCACATTAGAAGTTATCACATTAGTATCACATTAGAAGATATCACATTAGTATCACATTAGACGTTATCATATTATTATCACATTAGAAGTTATCACATTAGTATGACATTAGAAGATATCACATTAGTATCACATTAGAAGTTATCACATTAGTATCACATTAGACGTTATCACATTAGTATCACATTAGAAGTTATCACATTAGTATCACATTAGACGTTATCACATTAGTATCACATTAGAAGTTATCACATTAGAAACCAAATAAAAGTTATCACATTAGAAGTTATCACATTAGTATCACATTAGAAGTTATCACATTAGTATCACATTAGAAGTTATCACATTAGTATCACATTAGAAGTTATCACATTAGTATCACATTAGAAGATATCACATTAGTATCACAATAGAAGTTATCACATTAGTATCACATTAGAAGTTATCACATTAGTATCACTTAGAAGTTATCACATTAGAAACACATTAATAGTTATCACATTAGAATTTATCATATTAGTATCACATTAGAAGTTATCACATTAGTATCACATTAGACGTTATCACATTAGTATCACATTAGAAGTTATCACATTAGTATCACATTAGAAGTTATCACATTAGTATCACATTAGAAGTTATCACATTAGTATCACATTAGAAGTTATCACATTAGTATCACATTAGAAGTTATCACATTAGAAACACATTAAAAGTTATCACATTAGAAGTTATCACATTAGTATCACATTAGACGTTATCACATTAGTATCACATTAGAAGTTATCACATTAGTATCACATTAGACGTTATCACATTAGTATCACATTAGACGTTATCACATTAGTATCACATTACAAGTTATCACATTAGAAGTTATCACATTAGTATCACATTAGACGTTATCACATTAGTATCACATTAGAAGTTATCACATTAGTATCACATAAGACGTTATCACATTAGTATCACATTAGAAGTTATCACATTAGTATCACATTAGAAGTTATCACATTAGTATCACATTAGTATCACATTAGACGTTATCACATTAGTATCACATTAGAAGTTATCACATTAGTATCACATTAGAAGTTATCACATTAGTATCACATTAGACGTTATCACATTAGTATCACATTAGAAGTTATCACATTAGTATCACATTAGAAGTTGTCACATTAGTATCACATTAGAAGTAATCACATTAGTATCACATTAGAAGTTATAACATTAGTATCACATTAGACGTTATCACATTAGTATCACATTAGAAGTTATCACATTAGTATCACATTAGACGTTATCACATTAGTATCACATTAGAAGTTATCACATTAGTATCGCATTAGAAGTTATCACATTAGTATCACATTAGACGTTATCACATTAGTATCACTTTAGAAGTTATCACATTAGTATCACATTAGACGTTATCACATTAGTATCACATTAGAGGTTATCACATTAGTATCACATTAGACGTTATCACATTAGTATCACATTAGAAGTTATCACATTAGTATCACATTAGACGTTATCACATTAGTATCACATTAGAAGTTATCACATTAGTATCACATTAGACGTTATCACATTAGTATCACAATAGAAGTTATCACATTAGTATCACATTAGAAGTTATCACATTAGTATCACTTAGAAGTTATCACATTAGAAACACATTAATAGTTATCACATTAGAATTTATCATATTAGTATCACATTAGAAGTTATCACATTAGTATCACATTAGACGTTATCACATTAGTATCACATTAGAAGTTATCACATTAGTATCACATTAGAAGTTATCACATTAGTATCACATTAGAAGTTATCACATTAGTATCACATTAGAAGTTATCACATTAGTATCACATTAGAAGTTATCACATTAAAAACACATTAAAAGTTATCACATTAGAAGTTATCACATTAGTATCACATTAGACGTTATCACATTAGTATCACATTAGAAGTTATCACATTAGTATCACATTAGACGTTATCACATTAGTATCACATTAGACGTTATCACATTAGTATCACATTACAAGTTATCACATTAGAAGTTATCACATTAGTATCACATTAGACGTTATCACATTAGTATCACATTAGAAGTTATCACATTAGTATCACATAAGACGTTATCACATTAGTATCACATTAGAAGTTATCACATTAGTATCACATTAGAAGTTATCACATTAGTATCACATTAGACGTTATCACATTAGTATCACATTAGACGTTATCACATTAGTATCACATTAGAAGTTATCACATTAGTATCACATTAGAAGTTATCACATTAGTATCACATTAGACGTTATCACATTAGTATCACATTAGAAGTTATCACATTAGTATCACATTAGAAGTTATCACATTAGTATCACATTAGAAGTAATCACATTAGTATCACATTAGAAGTTATAACATTAGTATCACATTAGACGTTATCACATTAGTATCACATTAGAAGTTATCACATTAGTATCACATTAGACGTTATCACATTAGTATCACATTAGAAGTTATCACATTAGTATCGCATTAGAAGTTATCACATTAGTATCACATTAGACGTTATCACATTAGTATCACTTTAGAAGTTATCACATTAGTATCACATTAGACGTTATCACATTAGTATCACATTAGAAGTTATCACATTAGTATCACATTAGACGTTATCACATTAGTATCACATTAGAAGTTATCACATTAGTATCACATTAGACGTTATCACATTAGTATCACATTAGAAGTTATCACATTAGTATCACATTAGACGTTATCACATTAGTATCACATTAGAAGTTATCACATTAGTATCACATTAGACGTTATCACATTAGTATCACATTAGAAGTTATCACATTAGTATCACATTAGAAGTTATCACATTAGTATCACATTAGACGTTATCACATTAGTATCACATTAGAAGTTATCACATTAGTATCACATTAGACGTTATCACATTAGTATCACATTAGAAGTTATCACATTAGTATCACATTAGACGTTATCACATTAGTATCACATTAGAAGTTATCACATTAGTATCACATTAGACGTTATCACATTAGTATCACATTAGAAGTTATCACATTAGTATCACATTAGAAGTTATCACATTAGTATCACATTAGACGTTATCACATTAGTACCACATTAGAAGTTATCACATTAGTATCACATTAGTATCACGTTAGACGTTATCACATTAGTATCACATTAGAAGTTATCACATTAGTATCACATTAGAAGTTATCACATTAGAAGTTATCACATTAGTATCACATTAGAAGTTATCACATTAGTATCACATTAAAAGTTATCACATTAGACGTTATCACGTTAGTATCACATTAGAAGATATCACATTAGTATCACATTAGAAGTTATCACATTAGTATCACATTAGACGTTATCACATTAGTATCACATTAGAAGATATCACATTAGTATCACAATAGAAGTTATCACATTAGTATCACATTAGAAGTTATCACATTAGTATCACTTAGAAGTTATCACATTAGTATCACATTAGACGTTATCACATTAGTATCACATTAGAAGTTATCACATTAGTATCACATTAGAAGTTATCACATTAGTATCACATTAGAAGTTATCACATTAGTATCACATTAGAAGTTATCACATTAGTATCACATTAGAAGTTATCACATTAGTATCACATTAGACGTTATCACATTAGTATCACATTAGAAGTTATCACATTAGAAACACATTAAAAGTTATCACATT
Source organism: Prosapia bicincta (assembly GCA_036971475.1). NCBI lineage: Eukaryota > Metazoa > Arthropoda > Insecta > Hemiptera > Cercopidae > Prosapia > Prosapia bicincta. The sequence continues at coordinate 39,106,948 of JBAIZL010000009.1, read as the reverse complement.
AGAAGTTATCACATTAGTATCACATTAGAAGTTATCACATTAGTATCACATTAGAAGATATCACATTAGTATCACATTAGACGTTATCATATTATTATCACATTAGAAGTTATCACATTAGTATGACATTAGAAGATATCACATTAGTATCACATTAGAAGTTATCACATTAGTATCACATTAGACGTTATCACATTAGTATCACATTAGAAGTTATCACATTAGTATCACATTAGACGTTATCACATTAGTATCACATTAGAAGTTATCACATTAGAAACCAAATAAAAGTTATCACATTAGAAGTTATCACATTAGTATCACATTAGAAGTTATCACATTAGTATCACATTAGAAGTTATCACATTAGTATCACATTAGAAGTTATCACATTAGTATCACATTAGAAGATATCACATTAGTATCACAATAGAAGTTATCACATTAGTATCACATTAGAAGTTATCACATTAGTATCACTTAGAAGTTATCACATTAGAAACACATTAATAGTTATCACATTAGAATTTATCATATTAGTATCACATTAGAAGTTATCACATTAGTATCACATTAGACGTTATCACATTAGTATCACATTAGAAGTTATCACATTAGTATCACATTAGAAGTTATCACATTAGTATCACATTAGAAGTTATCACATTAGTATCACATTAGAAGTTATCACATTAGTATCACATTAGAAGTTATCACATTAGAAACACATTAAAAGTTATCACATTAGAAGTTATCACATTAGTATCACATTAGACGTTATCACATTAGTATCACATTAGAAGTTATCACATTAGTATCACATTAGACGTTATCACATTAGTATCACATTAGACGTTATCACATTAGTATCACATTACAAGTTATCACATTAGAAGTTATCACATTAGTATCACATTAGACGTTATCACATTAGTATCACATTAGAAGTTATCACATTAGTATCACATAAGACGTTATCACATTAGTATCACATTAGAAGTTATCACATTAGTATCACATTAGAAGTTATCACATTAGTATCACATTAGTATCACATTAGACGTTATCACATTAGTATCACATTAGAAGTTATCACATTAGTATCACATTAGAAGTTATCACATTAGTATCACATTAGACGTTATCACATTAGTATCACATTAGAAGTTATCACATTAGTATCACATTAGAAGTTGTCACATTAGTATCACATTAGAAGTAATCACATTAGTATCACATTAGAAGTTATAACATTAGTATCACATTAGACGTTATCACATTAGTATCACATTAGAAGTTATCACATTAGTATCACATTAGACGTTATCACATTAGTATCACATTAGAAGTTATCACATTAGTATCGCATTAGAAGTTATCACATTAGTATCACATTAGACGTTATCACATTAGTATCACTTTAGAAGTTATCACATTAGTATCACATTAGACGTTATCACATTAGTATCACATTAGAGGTTATCACATTAGTATCACATTAGACGTTATCACATTAGTATCACATTAGAAGTTATCACATTAGTATCACATTAGACGTTATCACATTAGTATCACATTAGAAGTTATCACATTAGTATCACATTAGACGTTATCACATTAGTATCACAATAGAAGTTATCACATTAGTATCACATTAGAAGTTATCACATTAGTATCACTTAGAAGTTATCACATTAGAAACACATTAATAGTTATCACATTAGAATTTATCATATTAGTATCACATTAGAAGTTATCACATTAGTATCACATTAGACGTTATCACATTAGTATCACATTAGAAGTTATCACATTAGTATCACATTAGAAGTTATCACATTAGTATCACATTAGAAGTTATCACATTAGTATCACATTAGAAGTTATCACATTAGTATCACATTAGAAGTTATCACATTAAAAACACATTAAAAGTTATCACATTAGAAGTTATCACACTAGTATCACATTAGACGTTATCACATTAGTATCACATTAGAAGTTATCACATTAGTATCACATTAGACGTTATCACATTAGTATCACATTAGACGTTATCACATTAGTATCACATTACAAGTTATCACATTAGAAGTTATCACATTAGTATCACATTAGACGTTATCACATTAGTATCACATTAGAAGTTATCACATTAGTATCACATAAGACGTTATCACATTAGTATCACATTAGAAGTTATCACATTAGTATCACATTAGAAGTTATCACATTAGTATCACATTAGACGTTATCACATTAGTATCACATTAGTATCACATTAGACGTTATCACATTAGTATCACATTAGAAGTTATCACATTAGTATCACATTAGAAGTTATCACATTAGTATCACATTAGAAGTTATCACATTAGTATCACATTAGAAGTAATCACATTAGTATCACATTAGAAGTTATAACATTAGTATCACATTAGACGTTATCACATTAGTATCACATTAGAAGTTATCACATTAGTATCACATTAGACGTTATCACATTAGTATCACATTAGAAGTTATCACATTAGTATCGCATTAGAAGTTATCACATTAGTATCACATTAGACGTTATCACATTAGTATCACTTTAGAAGTTATCACATTAGTATCACATTAGACGTTATCACATTAGTATCACATTAGAAGTTATCACATTAGTATCACATTAGACGTTATCACATTAGTATCACATTAGAAGTTATCACATTAGTATCACATTAGACGTTATCACATTAGTATCACATTAGAAGTTATCACATTAGTATCACATTAGACGTTATCACATTAGTATCACATTAGAAGTTATCACATTAGTATCACATTAGACGTTATCACATTAGTATCACATTAGAAGTTATCACATTAGTATCACATTAGAAGTTATCACATTAGTATCACATTAGACGTTATCACATTAGTATCACATTAGAAGTTATCACATTAGTATCACATTAGACGTTATCACATTAGTATCACATTAGAAGTTATCACATTAGTATCACATTAGACGTTATCACATTAGTATCACATTAGAAGTTATCACATTAGTATCACATTAGACGTTATCACATTAGTATCACATTAGAAGTTATCACATTAGTATCACATTAGAAGTTATCACATTAGTATCACATTAGACGTTATCACATTAGTACCACATTAGAAGTTATCACATTAGTATCACATTAGTATCACGTTAGACGTTATCACATTAGTATCACATTAGAAGTTATCACATTAGTATCACATTAGAAGTTATCACATTAGAAGTTATCACATTAGTATCACATTAGAAGTTATCACATTAGTATCACATTAAAAGTTATCACATTAGACGTTATCACGTTAGTATCACATTAGAAGATATCACATTAGTATCACATTAGAAGTTATCACATTAGTATCACATTAGACGTTATCACATTAGTATCACATTAGAAGATATCACATTAGTATCACAATAGAAGTTATCACATTAGTATCACATTAGAAGTTATCACATTAGTATCACTTAGAAGTTATCACATTAGTATCACATTAGACGTTATCACATTAGTATCACATTAGAAGTTATCACATTAGTATCACATTAGAAGTTATCACATTAGTATCACATTAGAAGTTATCACATTAGTATCACATTAGAAGTTATCACATTAGTATCACATTAGAAGTTATCACATTAGTATCACATTAGAAGATAGCACATTAGTATCACAATAGAAGTTATCACATTAGTATCACATTAGAAGTTATCACATTAGTATCACTTAGAAGTTATCACATTAGAAACACATTAATAGTTATCACATTAGAATTTATCATATTAGTATCACATTAGAAGTTATCACATTAGTATCACATTAGACGTTATCACATTAGTATCACATTAGAAGTTATCACATTAGTATCACATTAGAAGTTATCACATTAGTATCACATTAGAAGTTATCACATTAGTATCACATTAGAAGTTATCACATTAGTATCACATTAGAAGTTATCACATTAGAAACACATTAAAAGTTATCACATTAGAAGTTATCACATTAGTATCACATTAGACGTTATCACATTAGTATCACATTAGAAGTTATCACATTAGACGTTATCACATTAGTATCACATTAGACGTTATCACATTAGTATCACATTACAAGTTATCACATTAGAAGTTATCAAATTAGTATCACATTAGACGTTATCACATTAGTATCACATTAGAAGTTATCACATTAGTATCACATAAGACGTTATCACATTAGTATCACATTAGAAGTTATCACATTAGTATCATATTAGAAGTTATCACATTAGTATCACATTAGACGTTATCACATTAGTATCACATTAGTATCACATTAGACGTTATCACATTAGTATCACATTAGAAGTTATCACATTAGTATCACATTAGAAGTTATCACATTAGTATCACATTAGAAGTAATCACATTAGTATCACATTAGAAGTTATAACATTAGTATCACATTAGACGTTATCACATTAGTATCACATTAGAAGTTATCACATTAGTATCACATTAGACGTTATCACATTAGTATCACGTTAGAAGTTATCACATTAGTATCGCATTAGAAGTTATCACATTAGTATCACATTAGACGTTATCACATTAGTATCACTTTAGAAGTTATCACATTAGTATCACATTAGACGTTATCACATTAGTATCACATTAGAAGTTATCACATTAGTATCACATTAGACGTTATCACATTAGTATCACATTAGAAGTTATCACATTAGTATCACATTAGACGTTATCACATTAGTATCACATTAGAAGTTATCACATTAGTATCACATTAGACGTTATCACATTAGTATCACATTAGAAGTTATCACATTAGTATCACATTAGACGTTATCACATTAGTATCACATTAGAAGTTATCACATTAGTATCACATTAGAAGTTATCACATTAGTATCACATTAGACGTTATCACATTAGTATCACATTAGAAGTTATCACATTAGTATCACATTAGACGTTATCACATTAGTATCACATTAGAAGTTATCACATTAGTATCACATTAGAAGTTATCACATTAGTATCACATTAGACGTTATCACATTAGTATCACATTAGAAGTTATCACATTAGTATCACATTAGACGTTATCACATTAGTATCACATTAGAAGTTATCACATTAGTATCACATTAGAAGTTATCACATTAGTATCACATTAGACGTTATCACATTAGTACCACATTAGAAGTTCTCACATTAGTATCACATTAGTATCACGTTAGACGTTATCACATTAGTATCACATTAGAAGTTATCACATTAGTATCACATTAGAAGTTATCACATTAGTATCACATTAGAAGTTATCACATTAGTATCACATTAAAAGTTATCACATTAGACGTTATCACGTTAGTATCACATTAGAAGATATCACATTAGTATCACATTAGAAGTTATCACATTAGTATCACATTAGACGTTATCACATTAGTATCACATTAGAAGTTATCACATTAGTATCACATTAGAAGATATCACATTAGTATCACATTAGAAGTTATCACATTAGTATCACATTAGAAGTAACACATTAGTATTCCATTAGAAGTTGACACATTAGTATCACATTAGAAGTTATCACATTAGTATCACATTAGAAGTTGACACATTAGTATCACATTAGAAGTTATCACATTAGTATCACATTAGAAGTTGACACATTAGTATCACATTAGAAGATATCACATTAGTATCACATTAGAAGTTATCACATTAGTGTCACATTAGAAGTTATCACATTAGAAACACATTAAAAGTTATCACATTAGAAGGTATCACATTAGTATCACATTAGAAGTTATCACATTAGTATCACATTAGAAGTTGACACATTAGTATCACATTAGACGTTATCACATTAGTATCACATTAGAAGTTATCACATTAGAAGTTATCACATTAGTATCACATTAGAAGTTGACACATTAGTATCACATTAGAAGTTATCACATTAGTATCACTTTAGAAGTTGACACATTAGTATCACATTAGAAGTTATCACATTAGTATCACATTAGAAGTTGACACATTAGTATCACATTAGAAGTTATCACATTAGTATCACATTAGAAGTTGACACATTAGTATCACATTAGAAGATATCACATTAGTATCACATTAGAAGTTATCACATTAGTATCACATTGAAGTTATCACATTAGAAACACATTAAAAGTTATCACATAAGAAGTTATCACATTAGTATCACATTAGAAGTTATCACATTAGTATCACATTAGAAGTTGACACATTAGTATCACATTAGACGTTATCACATTAGTATCACATTAGAAGTTATCACATTAGAAGTTATCACATTAGTATCACATTAGAAGTTGACACATTAGTATCACATTAGAAGTTATCACATTAGTACCACATTAGAAGTTGACACATTAATATCACATTAGAAGTTAACACATTAGTGTCACATTAGAAGTTATCACTATAGTATCACATTAGACGTTATCACATTAGTATCACATTAGACGTTATCACATTAGTATCACATTAGAATTTATCACATTAGTATCACATTAGAAGTTGACACATTAGTATCACATTAGACGTTATCACATTAGTATCACATTAGACGTTATCACATTAGTATCACATTAGACGTTATCACATTAGTATCACATTAGAAGTTGACACATTAGTATCACATTAGAAGTTATCACATTAGTATCACATTAGAAGTTGACACATTAGTATCACATTAGAAGATATCACATTAGTATCACATTAGAAGTTATCACATTAGAAACACATTAAAAGTTATCACATTAGAAGGTATCACATTAGTATCACATTAGAAGTTATCACATTAGAATGTATCACATTAGTATCACATTAGAAGTTATCACATTAGAAACACATTAAAAGTTATCACATTAGAAGGTATCACATTAGTATCACATTAGAAGTTATCACATTAGTATCACATTAGAAGTTGACACATTAGTATCACATTAAAAGTTGACACATTAGTATCACATTAGAAGTTAACACATTAGTGTTGGTCATTTTCCAATGTTTCTTCTTTCTGTGTTCAGGTCGTTTCTAGTGTTTTCATGAGAAGGTTTTGTCCTAAACTATGTTTGTATAGTAACTACTGATGTGCCAATTTCGATTATCGATTTCAGGAATCGTCGATTCTAATGGTATCGAGCAATCGACGATATTCAATTCTCCACCGATTAATCGTTCGTTTCCGATTCTTGTTTTTATAATTGTTAAAATACGTGCGCTGAGTATTTTATTGGAAAAATAAGTAATTATCAACCATGTCATATGTAAGAATTAGTCCTTTGAATGAATTAAACGATTAAAACAAATGACGATTCGAGATAATAAAAATATTATTTATTATTTATGATGCAAGAAAGACGATCGGAAGCATTTCTGGTCTGTTTGTTTGTCACCTTTATCCGATATGTTCATTAACCAAGGTTGAACGGTTTGTGTAGCCTATTACATTAAACCAAGACTTTAGTAAGGCTTCGCCATATCCAGTTAGCGACATGTTACCTATAATCATTATTAGAGAAAAACACGTAGGCCTTTGTAACTTAAAATAATCGAGACACGGATGGAAAAGTTTAGAATGGAAATAATTCTGATTAATGCTATGCCTGAATATGAAGCTATGAGTACATATAAATATTATGAGCTGTTTTATAAGATTCATAATATAATTAAGGATCAACTGCTAAAAACGATCGCGAGAGATAAACAATATTTATTAATAATATTATAAAAAAAAGGATAATATTAAGCTAAACCAAAACCTCTAGGTATGGGGAACCCTATGTGAGCCTTATTGGCTGATTAAGTGAATGCGTGGCTTTGTTGTGGTTCCTTGATTAATAGATCTCAGGCTCAGTACTACCACTGCCTTTATAACACTCGACTCAGATCGAGTTTAGCAGGTTCTTGTACAACTTAAGCTACTCAATGTAACATTTTCACTCCCTTGTTCCTTACGATGCGTCAAATCCTCACCAAAGTCAGGAACAGACTTAATGACGACTGTCCAATCCTTCTCTTGGATCGTTGTTTAGGGAATAGGCCTATTAAAAAAAAAGAAATGTAGTGTCATTTTTAAATTAAACCTAGTTTCATTGCACTCTGTGACACCACACGTTTTACGTACGTGATTTCTGTTTTAGCACAGTGAGTCGAGTGTCTGGGTTTACCTTAAAATTTATGATCCTTGAAATTCCTGAGGGAGTGTGTTCTATCTTCGTGACCAGATTTTACTTCTGTCTTCAATGTATAGAGCACGTTATATATATATATATATATATATATATATATATATATATATATATATATATATATATATACATATAACACCCATCACAAACAAGAATATTCCATTTTATTTTTGTTTATACTTTCAAGCTTTTCACTGACTGGTAAAAGTTAGATCCACCTGAAACCAGGTACAGTCGTAGGATTAAAAGGTACTTAAAATGTTTTGATAATGTTGATACTACCAACCAGCGAAAAGCTTGTGTGTGTGTGTGTGTGTGTGTGTGTGAGTATGTGTGTGTGTGTGTGTGTGTGTGTGTGTTTGTGTGTGTGTGTGTGTGTGTGTGTGTGTGTGTGTGTGAATGTGTGTGTGAATGTGTGAGTGTGTGTGTGTGTGTGTGTGTGTGTGTGTGTGTGTGTGTGTGTGTGTGAATGTGTGTGTGAATGTGTGAGTGTGTGTGTGTGTGTGTGTGTTTGTGTGTGTGTGTGTGTGTTTGTGTGTGTGTGTGTTTGTGTGTGTGTGTGTGTGTGTGTGTGTGTGTGTGTGTGTGTGTGTGTGTGTGTGTGAATGTGTGTGTGAATGTGTGAGTGTGTGTGTGTGTGTGTGTGTGTATGTCAAAAAATAAGAGAAATACAAATACAACAATAATTTATTGAATCATACAACTCGAAGCTTTCCGTTATCAACAGTACCAACATCATCAGGAATAACAAAGAATGTCATCCATACAAGTGTTAGTTACATCTAAAAAACAATGTTTATATATGTCTGGTTTTTTACATCTATAAATGGCACTCTTTATTATTCCTGATGATGTTGGTGTAGTTTGCTTTGAAACGAAAAGCTTTAAATTTTATGATTAAATACAATATTCTTGTATTTGTTTGTCTTTTATTTTTTTAATAATGCAAATAATTCTCTCTTTACTATTCATATATGAATGTTAAAGTAAGAGTTTTAAAGATACGTTTACGTCATACAAACTTAAATAGAGGTGTAATTAGCTGTACCTCATAGAGTTTCTAAAAGGTGGCAATAAAGTGGGTTTCTCTAAACAAATTACTTAATACGTTACCGTAAACCTATTCTTTATTATATCTGCTTTATTGTGAAATTAGTTTATTTTAATTCTATTTTTGAAGCATACCATCACTATGAATTGCTACTTAAGTCCACTGGTTGGTCACTTACTTGAAATTAAGTACTGCATAAATATACGAGCATTCGTTAAAAAATAGAGAAGATGAGCAACTTTCATGATTACTTATTTAAAAAACTGTAGAAAATCATCGATTTATTCGCGCAATCTAACTCAATGATCCAGTTAATTAACGAGGCCGTGTGTGTGAATGTGTGTGTGTGTGTGTGTGTGTGTGTGTGTTTGTGTGTGTGTGTGTGTGTGTGTGTGTGTTTGTGTGTGTGTGTGTGTGTGTGTGAATGTGTGTGTGTTGTGTATGTGTGAGTGTGTGTGTGTGTGTGTGAATGTGTGTTTGTGTGTGTGAGTAAATATATATGTGAGTGAATATATATGTGTGTGTGTTCATGTTCTGTGTTTATAACTAGAGACTACAAATTAAGGCAAATATATCTGCAAATATGTGGGCCTTTGTAGTCACGGAAACTAGACAATTATTTGTCTAGAACGCAAAAATACCTTCATATACGTTTTATGAGAAAAGTGTTAAGCAAATAGCATTATCTCTCTTACACGCCTACTGTAACAGGATTTGATAATATGTGAAGAGGTATATAAACAAAGCTTATCTGTTCAGAGATACTGGGCACGCCCAAATACTAATTATTGTGTTATTAATAAAGTTGTTGATTTTCAATGCCAAACTCGCACCAAAAACACTTTTTATAAATAGGTAATATTTTAAGTTTTATTTTTAAAACGTTTTTGAAATATATGATATAAAACCGATTTAATTTGTATAATTTATTGCAGAAAATTAAATGTTGCAATATGTGACTTAAAACTGTATTAGGTTGTTGCTATCTGTGATTATGTTATTGTTTTAATCTGTGATTAAAATATTGTTGCAATATACCAATAAAAACTCAGAAAATAGTTGGTATTAGATCACAAACTCTGTATACGTAAATTTATTTCGTTTTTAATAAAGTACATTTTAAATAAAATAAAAGTGATTTTATATTTTACAAACCATAAACAGTGCTTAAAATTTAAAAAAAACACAAACATAACCTCCAGGTATCCTCTGAAACTGGTTAGAGTGAAGATCTCTTTACAAAACAGCGCTATTATGTAATACAAACATAACCTTTAGGTATCCTCTGAAAATGGGTAGAGTAAAGGTCTCTTAACAAAACAGCGCTATGTAATACAAACATAACCTCTAGGTATCCTCTGAAACTGGATAGAGTGAAGATCTCTTTACAGAACAGCGTTATTATGTAATACAAACATAACCTCTAGGTATCCGCTGAAACTTGATAGAGTGAAGGTCTCTTTACAAAACAGCGCTATTATGTAATACAATCAAATATATATAAATATAAAATATGTTTTCATGTTTAATAATCTATGTTTAACAACATAGGTTATTCAAATACAATAATATTTATTATTTTATATTCAAAGCTTTTCCTTGGTAAACAGTACCAACATCATCAGGATTGAATAATACAATAATGCAAGAGTAAGGCATAAAACATATGTTAAATTAGAAGTAGAATTTTTGCTAAATTTATACAAATTGCCAAGTTTATTTTGTTGCTGTAACATTATAGACTTTGAATATAGTATCAAATTTAGAATGTATTTGTTCTTTTATTAGTTTGTTATTATTACTGTATTTATCTATTTCGAATGCTTCATATATATTCATTCTTAATCCTTTAATTTCTTTTATAAGTTTCATATTTTCAATATTTGGAAATTGGTGCTTATTATTAATACAATGATTGCAAAATTTAATTTACATATTTCTGGTTTTATAAAATCATTCAAATGTTCTTTATATCTTTCTTTTAATTTTTTCTTGGTTTGACCTATAAAAGTTTTATTACAGTTTTCGCATTCTAATATATAAACACCACCTTTTCATGCATATTATTTGTTTTATTATTTAAAAAAATATAAACATAATATAAATATTATATATTTTATAATATAAATATAAATTTATTAATAATTTGTTTTAAATCAAATATATATAAAGTTAATTAAACTCAGGAAGCTCCTATTTAACGGTTTGATCATTACTGTATTATTGTGATTTCTGTAACCAAACCTTTTCTAACCGAGTATACTTTCGCTATTTTATATATAGTTAGGTGAAAAAGAATTTCATTAAAATAATGATGATACGTAACAAAAATTACAAATTTACATAACTTACGATAATACGCGTCCCAATTTTACAAGCACGATATGAACTATCATGAATTGTTTAGTTCCTTCCAAAAGTAGTATTGTCTTTTTTTTCCCAAACGATCCTAGTTGTATACTTTGTAACTATATTTTCATATATTTAAAATATAGTAACCTAGTATAATATATCGAGGCAATTAGTGAAGAATTATTTCACAAGGAATCAGTTCCTGAGGTTATGTTTTTATGCCCGTAAATAATCTAATAAGGATTAACCACTACTAAAATTGCTTTCATGTAATGTAGAATGTAGGTTTAAGTGGGATATTGAAACAAATCGAAATAATGCCGTGTTTGTCAACTAATATCAATATGAAAACTTTTTATTTGAAACCGAATAACATTTTTTCAATTGACTAAAAAAAGTTTTTTTCAACTATTTTGATTTAAGTTTTTAAAACCAAACTGCATTGTTGTAAGCAGTGAGAATTTAAATATTCGAAAAGTTATTTGGTTGCAAGAAATCATGTCGCACTGTTTACCCTCTACTTCTTACTTTGGGTGTTTGGACGCACAGTGCCGTAACTGTGCCACGGAAGACTAACAACAAGCAGTCAAGGGTAACACTAAATGTAAACTTTGCACAATTAGTTTCAGGTCATTGCACTTTGAATATATTTCCACGACCCTACTATCTCAAGTACAATTAACACATGTGGAACCCGCTTAAAACATTATGAACATGCCTTAATGATTACGATTACAAACTTGTTCTTACGGTACAATTACACACTTCCTTATCTTTTACTTTGTGTTTCAACTCTTATTGTGTTTTAATAAACAATTTAGAACCAGTTCAGTTCACTAAGTACGAAATATGGAGAAGGTTCTGAATTAAAGGTTCTTTATAGTAAAGATATAAACTTTCTGGTCCCTTATATAGGAGAATGATCATGGCTTGCCTAGGAAGGGTAAAACGTAGACCTAGACTATATTGCTTACCTAGGGAGGTAATGTATGTTACATCGATATTTAGAAAGAACGGTAAGTAAGGAACTAAGCATGTGACATAGGATTACGTACTGTATGATTTCAATTAGATTTTCCGGAGCACCATTGAGATAAAAATTGTACTAAATTTCTGGTAGCGGTAAGAACACAAATGTTGTCATATATATTTACATACTCAATAAATGGTGAACATAAAAAGTGCATATACCTGAACCTTGATATGTCTCGTTCACCATCGTCTTATAGATGGATGACGAAAAGTTTTGGGTGACCCCAGTTCGCGCAGTAAGCATATCTAACTAATCAAGAAAGAGTTTACATATAATTCAAAATAGTCACTATTATATGCTAATAATGTCTTCGCCACACGGCGGGAGCAAACGAAAAGAAAAAATGCGTCACGGAAGAGAATTCGTTATATTGGAGTCTTGTAGCAAACTCATGAAAAGAAACCAACTACGTTACGTCGGGCGTAAAGGGAGAAATGCGACCAGTCTGGCTTAGAACTCACGAAAATTACGTCATGTCAATCATAACAAGAGAGATGTCTTTTGATCGACGCCTGGCATAGACGTGTCTTGCAAATCTTGTACAGGGCAAAGATTGGCCGATAAGAATGGTACGTAACACATAGAAATGCTTTGGCACTGGACAATGAGGACGTAGCATGAGGAGGGTCTCCTAACGAACCCAGTTGATACGATCGCTACGGGCATAGTGATTTAATTTGTTGAATTTGTTGTGGATGTTTTGTCTATTTTTGTTGTGTTTGAGTACAGCAAGAGATGTCAGTTTCTAAAGTTATATACACACACACATACACATACACACACACACACATACACATACACACACACACACACACACACACATATATATATAAATATATATATAAATATATATATGATGAATAGTTACTATCTGGAGTACATCCGTTCATTCTGCAGTCCATAAATTCGCAGTTCCGACGTTTCGCTAGAATCTCATCCAGCATTGACGAGGTGAACCCAACAACAGTAGAAGAGCGAGCAAATATATATATAAGCTTTGAATATATATATATATATATATATATATATATATATATATATATTCAAAGCTTTTCGTTGGTAAACAGTACCAACATCATCAAGAATAAAAATTACAATTGTAATTTTCATTCCTGATGATGTTGGTATTGTTTACCAACAAAAAGCTTTGAATATAAATTAATAAATATCGAAATCTTGTTGTTGTTCATACCGAGCTGGTTGTAAATTACAAATTACACTTTTGCTATTACTTGCGACCAGACATTTATGAACTAAAAGTTGTTAATTGTCAACTTACACTTGGAGGAAACGTTTTCGTCTTACGACTTCGACGAGGCTGAAGAAGTCGTAAGACGAAAACGTTTCCTCCAAGTGTAAGTTGACAATTAACAACTTTTAGTTAACAAATGTCTGGTCGCAATTAATAGCAAAAGTGTAATTTATAAATTAATAAATATTCTTGTATTTGAATAACTTGTATGTTGTTTTAAATTATTAAACAAGAAAACGTATTTTATATATATATATATATATATATATATATGTGTGTGTGTGTGTGTGTTTGTTTGTGTGTATTGTATACACACACACACACACACATATATATATATATATATATATATATATATATATATATATATATATATATATATATACATAAGGGACATATCTGCATTTGGATTTTATCTTTTTTCAACCTTTTTTTGCTATGTTATATTGTAGTATGTTATTAGTTTTAAATGAAATGTGTTTTTTTGGAATATTTCAGACGTTATATTTAATGTTTTGCTTAGTCTTACAATTTGTTTACGCCTACTGTGTTATAATTTTTAATTTGACTGTGTCAAATCATATCGTTAGTGAAAATTCAATTTTGATAGATGTAATTATGCTATATTAATTTCTTCGTGTTTAGTATTTAATTGTGTTATTTATTTTTGATTTGGTACATTCCACATGTGTTCGGAAGAAAGACTTTGTGAGGCGATACGTCCATGCTAATAATAAAGCAAATGTAGAAGAAAGAAGTAGGTTATAAAAGAAAGAAGATCTTTAGGTTATGTATTTCCATCTATTCCAAGAAACTAAAGTTGGTTTGGAATCTTCAATAGTGTTTTCGGAACATTAAGAGAAAGCTGGGAAAATAATAACACGGTCCGATAAGAATGAGAGTAAAGAAAGATGGAGGCCAAGCAACGGAAAAATATTGTAAACGTGAGGTTAAATAAATTCAAACTTCAAGTATCAAGCTATAACCACATAGCTTGTATTTTACTCGTTAAGTTCTGGCTGCGGATTGTGTAAATATTACAGTTATTGTTATTTTGTCTTAGCTTAGTTGAGTCATGATAGAGGTGAGTAGAATGTTTACCTGCGTCTGAGAATAGCAACGGAATGTGTTCCGCCTCAACAATCCCGGAGATTAGTAAACACTACGCCCTTCACGAGAACGTCACAATACTACTCACTGCTGATGCGTAAAGCTTCCGAGGGAATGTTTCTTCTCGCTAAAACCAATGCTTCTATCTGGGTTCAGGACTTCTACGTGAAACTGTATTTCATGAAAGGTTTACTGGAACCAAATAATCCTGACTTTGGACAGTTTTAGAACATTGACTACTCTAAAAGTCAGTATAACTAAATTTCCGAATTAAAGTCTATTCCTGCTTAAATTAACGATGATAAATTTTATTTTAGTTTTTTTTGTATATTTACAATTAATATAAATTTGTATATACACGTGTTAGAATAACAATATTAAACTTCTAAATGGAAAACGAATTTTTTCCAATTTTCCATTTTCGTTTCTATGTCTGGTGTTGGACTATTATTTTTGTTTGTTACTATTTATACGCTTTCTATTTCTCGTCGCTTGAATTGTGTTGTAGTTTCTTTTCGCTCTCCTTTTGGATTGTCCGTTTGTGAAGCAAGGTTCGATAACTTTATTTCAGTTTCGTTGGTTGTTTTATTTTTTTCATTCATTTCTAATCCGCTCTAGTATTCTAGAACATTATTTATGACATGTGTAGTAACCATGGCAACAATTTAAGGTTATACAATGGAGTTTTTCATATAGATGTTTGAGAAGATCATTCCTAGCAATGGAAAGTGGGCTAAGTGTTACAAAGGGCTAGACCTCGAAACGAAATATTTACAATTTGAAAATGTGTACAAGATATACATCAGGAGAGTGTGAGCTAATAGAAGAAGTTTAATAAGCGCAAACAATAATAATAGGCGGTAAGTTTATGTTATTATTTATACCGTATAAAACAGATTCTCGAGCAATTACATAACCTCAACTATACCGAAGTATTTCCTTTATAAATACTTAATCGTTCTCATAAAAAGAAGTTGACCATAGACACGGTGACACTTGAGAAAAAGTAATTAACTTGAAAGTTTTTATTATTCGCGTATGTTGAGCCTACATACGTTCTAAACAGTAAATAAGTGTGTTTAGAGTGTTGGAAACTAAAAGTATTGGTTAAAACTGACGTGAACTATCGCCTCGGAAATACACCTTGCCTTAGGCGTACACAGTCTTTGTGTAATGGGTCTACTGCAATAACAAACAGCTATTCACAGCTGTTTAACTCACTACCACTGAAAATATTGGTTAAAACTGACGTGAACTATCGCCTCGGAAATACACCTTGCCTTAGGCGTACACAGTCTTTGTGTAATGGGTCTACTGCAATAACAAACAACTAGTCACAGCAGTTTAACTCACTACCACTGAAAATATTGGTTAAAACTGACGTGAACTATCGCCTCGGAAATACACCTTGCCTTAGGCGTACACAGTCTTTGTGTAATGGGTCTCCTACATTACTACAATAACAAACAACTACTCACAGCTGTTTAACTCACTACCACTGAAAATATTGGTTAAAACTGACGTGAACTATCGCCTCGGAAATACACCTTGCCTTAGGCGTACACAGTCTTTGTGTAATGGGTCTCCTACAAAAACAAACAACTACTCACAGCTGTTTAACTCACTACCACTGAAAATATTGGTTAAAACTGACGTGAACTATCGCTTTGGAAATACACCTTGCCTTAGGCGTACACAGTCTTTGTGTAATGGGTCTCCTACATTACTACAATAACAAACAACTACTCACAGCTGTTTAACTCACTACCACTGAAAATATTGGTTAAAACTGACGTGAACTATCGCCTCGGAAATACACCTTGCCTTAGGCGTACACAGTCTTTGTGTAATGGGTCTCCTACATTACTACAATAACAAACAACTACTCACAGCTGTTTAACTCACTACCACTGAAAATATTGGTTAAAACTGACGTGAACTATCGCCTCGGAAATACACCTTGCCTTAGGCGTACACAGTCTTTGTGTAATGGGTCTCCTACAATAACAAACAACTACTCACAGCTGTTTAACTCACTACCACTGAAAATATTGGTTAAAACTGACGTGAACTATCGCCTCGGAAATACACCTTGCCTTAGGCGTACACAGTCTTTGTGTAATGGGTCTCCTACAATAACAAACAACTACTCACAGCTGTTTAACTCACTACCACTGCAAATATTGGTTAAAACTGACGTGAACTATCGCCTCGGAAATACACCTTGCCTTAGGCGTACACAGTCTTTGTGTAATGGGTCTACTACAATAACAAACAGCTATTCACAGCTGTTTAACTCACTACCACTGAAAATATTGGTTAAAACTGACGTGAACTATCGCCTCGGAAATACACCTTGCCTTAGGCGTACACAGTCTTTGTGTAATGGGTCTACTACAATAACAAACAACTACTCACAGCTGTTTAACTCACTACCACTGAAAATATTGGTTAAAACTGACGTGAACTATCGCCTCGGAAATACACCTTGCCTTAGGCGTACACAGTCTTTGTGTAATGGGTCTACTACAATAACAAACAACTACTCACAGCTGTTTAACTCACTACCACTGAAAATATTGGTTAAAACTGACGTGAACTATCGCCTCGGAAATACACCTTGCCTTAGGCGTACACAGTCTTTGTGTAATGGGTCTCCTACAATAACAAACATCTATTCACAGCTGTTTAACTCACTACCACTGAAAATATTGGTAAAAACTGACGTGAACTATCGCCTCGGAAATACACCTTGCCTTAGGCGTACACAGTCTTTGTGTAATGGGTCTCCTACAATAACAAACAACTACTCACAGCTGTTTAACTCACTACCACTGAAAATATTGGTTAAAACTGACGTGAACTATCGCCTCGGAAATACACCTTGCCTTAGGCGTACACAGTCTTTGTGTAATGGGTCTACTACAATAACAAACAACTACTCACAGCTGTTTAACTCACTACCACTGAAAATATTGGTTAAAACTGACGTGAACTATCGCCTCGGAAATACACCTTGCCTTAGGCGTACACAGTCTTTGTGTAATGGGTCTACTACAATAACAAACAACTACTCACAGCTGTTTAACTCACTACCACTGAAAATATTGGTTAAAACTGACGTGAACTATCGCCTCGGAAATACACCTTGCCTTAGGCGTACACAGTCTTTGTGTAATGGGTCTACCACAATAACAAACAACTACTCACAGCTGTTTAACTCACTACCACTGAAAATATTGGTTAAAACTGACGTGAACTATCGCCTCGGAAATACACCTTGCCTTAGGCGTACACAGTCTTTGTGTAATGGGTCTACTACAATAACAAACAACTACTCACAGCTGTTTAACTCACTACCACTGAAAATATTGGTTAAAACTGACGTGAACTATCGCCTCGGAAATACACCTTGCCTTAGGCGTACACAGTCTTTGTGTAATGGGTCTCCTACAATAACAAACAACTACTCACAGCTGTTTAACTCACTACCACTGAAAATATTGGTTAAAACTGACGTGAACTATCGCCTCGGAAATACACCTTGCCTTAGGCGTACACAGTCTTTGTGTAATGGGTCTCCTACAATAACAAACATCTATTCACAGCTGTTTAACTCACTACCACTGAAAATATTGGTTAAAACTGACGTGAACTATCGCCTCGGAAATACACCTTGCCTTAGGCGTACACAGTCTTTGTGTAATGGGTCTCCTACAATAACAAACATCTATTCACAGCTGTTTAACTCACTACCACTGAAAATATTGGTTAAAACTGACGTGAACTATCGCCTCGGAAATACACCTTGCCTTAGGCGTACACAGTCTTTGTGTAATGGGTCTACTGCAATAACAAACAGCTACTCACAGCTGTTTAACTCACTACCACTGAAAATATTGGTTAAAACTGACGTGAACTATCGCCTCGGAAATACACCTTGCCTTAGGCGTACACAGTCTTTGTGTAATGGGTCTCCTACATTACTACAATAACAAACAACTACTCACAGCTGTTTAACTCACTACCACTGAAAATATTGGTTAAAACTGACGTGAACTATCGCCTCGGAAATACACCTTGCCTTAGGCGTACACAGTCTTTGTGTAATGGGTCTCCTACAATAACAAACAACTACTCACAGCTGTTTAACTCACTACCACTGAAAATATTGGTTAAAACTGACGTGAACTATCGCCTCGGAAATACACCTTGCCTTAGGCGTACACAGTCTTTGTGTAATGGATCTACTACAATAACAAACAACTACTCACAGCTGTTTAACTCACTACCACTGAAAATATTGGTTAAAACTGACGTGAACTATCGCCTCGGAAATACACCTTGCCTTAGGCGTACACAGTCTTTGTGTAATGGGTCTCCTACAATAACAAACATCTATTCACAGCTGTTTAACTCACTACCACTGAAAATATTGGTTAAAACTGACGTGAACTATCGCCTCGGAAATACACCTTGCCTTAGGCGTACACAGTCTTTGTGTAATGGGTCTACTACAATAACAAACAACTACTCACAGCTGTTTAACTCACTACCACTGAAAATATTGGTTAAAACTGACGTGAACTATCGCCTCGGAAATACACCTTGCCTTAGGCGTACACAGTCTTTGTGTAATGGATCTACTACAATAACAAACAACTACTCTAAGCTGTTTAACTCACTACCACTGAAAATATTGGTTAAAACTGACGTGAACTATCGCCTCGGAAATACACCTTGCCTTAGGCGTACACAGTCTTTGTGTAATGGATCTACTACAATAACAAACAACTACTCACAGCTGTTTAACTCACTACCACTGAAAATATTGGTTAAAACTGACGTGAACTATCGCCTCGGAAATACACCTTGCCTTAGGCGTACACAGTCTTTGTGTAATGGGTCTACTACAATAACAAACAACTACTCACAGCTGTTTAACTCACTACCACTGAAAATATTGGTTAAAACTGACGTGAACTATCGCCTCGGAAATACACCTTGCCTTAGGCGTACACAGTCTTTGTGTAATGGGTCTACTACAATAACAAACATCTATTCACAGCTGTTTAACTCACTACCACTGAAAATATTGGTTAAAACTGACGTGAACTATCGCCTCGGAAATACACCTTGCCTCAGGCGTACACAGTCTTTGTGTAATGGGTCTCCTACAATAACAAACAACTACTCACAGCTGTTTAACTCACTACCACTGAAAATATTGGTTAAAACTGACGTGAACTATCGCCTCGGAAATACACCTTGCCTTAGGCGTACACAGTCTTTGTGTAATGGGTCTCCTACAATAACAAACAACTACTCACAGCTGTTTAACTCACTACCACTGAAAATATTGGTTAAAACTGACGTGAACTATCGCCTCGGAAATACACCTTGCCTTAGGCGTACACAGTCTTTGTGTAATGGGTCTCCTACAATAACAAACAACTACTCACAGCTGTTTAACTCACTACCACTGAAAATATTGGTTAAAACTGACGTGAACTATCGCCTCGGAAATACACCTTGCCTTAGGCGTACACAGTCTTTGTGTAATGGGTCTACTACAATAACAAACAACTACTCACAGCTGTTTAACTCACTACCACTGAAAATATTGGTTAAAACTGACGTGAACTATCGCCTCGGAAATACACCTTGCCTTAGGCGTACACAGTCTTTGTGTAATGGGTCTCCTACAATAACAAACAACTACTCACAGCTGTTTAACTCACTACCACTGAAAATATTTGTTAAAACTGACGTGAACTATCGCCTCGGAAATACACCTTGCCTTAGGCGTACACAGTCTTTGTGTAATGGGTCTACTACAATAACAAACATCTATTCACAGCTGTTTAACTCACTACCACTGAAAATATTGGTTAAAACTGACGTGAACTATCGCCTCGGAAATACACCTTGCCTTAGGCGTACACAGTCTTTGTGTAATGGATCTACTACAATAACAAACAACTACTCACAGCTGTTTAACTCACTACCACTGAAAATATTGGTTAAAACTGACGTGAACTATCGCCTCGGAAATACACCTTGCCTTAGGCGTACACAGTCTTTGTGTAATGGGTCTACTACAATAACAAACAACTACTCACAGCTGTTTAACTCACTACCACTGAAAATATTGGTTAAAACTGACGTGAACTATCGCCTCGGAAATACACCTTGCCTTAGGCGTACACAGTCTTTGTGTAATGGGTCTCCTACAATAACAAACAACTACTCACAGCTGTTCAACTCACTACCACTGAACATATTGGTTAAAACTGACGTGAACTATCGCCTCGGAAATACACCTTGCCTTAGGCGTACACAGTCTTTGTGTAATGGGTCTCCTACAATAACAAATAACTACTCACAGCTGTTTAACTCACTACCACTGAAAATATTGGTTAAAACTGACGTGAACTATCGCCTCGGAAATACACCTTGCCTTAGGCGTACACAGTCTTTGTGTAATGGGTCTACTACAATAACAAACAACTACTCACAGCTGTTTAACTCACTACCACTGAAAATATTGGTTAAAACTGACGTGAACTATCGCCTCGGAAATACACCTTGCCTTAGGCGTACACAGTCTTTGTGTAATGGATCTACTACAATAACAAACAACTACTCACAGCTGTTTAACTCACTACCACTGAAAATATTGGTTAAAACTGACGTGAACTATCGCCTCGGAAATACACCTTGCCTTAGGCGTACACAGTCTTTGTGTAATGGGTCTCCTACAATAACAAATAACTACTCACAGCTGTTTAACTCACTACCACTGAAAATATTGGTTAAAACTGACGTGAACTAATGCCTCGGAAATACACCTTGCCTTAGGCGTACACAGTCTTTGTGTAATGGGTCTCCTACAATAACAAACAACTACTCACAGCTGTTTAACTCACTACCACTGAAAATATTGGTTAAAACTGACGTGAACTATCGCCTCGGAAATACACCTTGCCTTAGGCGTACACAGTCTTTGTGTAATGGGTCTACTACAATAACAAACAACTACTCACAGCTGTTTAACTCACTACCACTGAAAATATTGGTTAAAACTGACGTGAACTATCGCCTCGGAAATACACCTTGCCTTAGGCGTACACAGTCTTTGTGTAATGGGTCTACTACAATAACAAACAACTACTCACAGCTGTTTAACTCACTACCACTGAAAATATTGGTTAAAACTGACGTGAACTATCGCCTCGGAAATACACCTTGCCTTAGGCGTACACAGTCTTTGTGTAATGGGTCTACTACAATAACAAACAACTACTCACAGCTGTTTACTTCACTACCACTGAAAATATTGGTTAAAACTGACGTGAACTATCGCCTCGGAAATCACCTTGCCTTAGGCGTACACAGTCTTTGTGTAATAGGTCTCCTACAATAACAAACATCTATTCACAGCTGTTTAACTCACTACCACTGAAAATATTGGTAAAAACTGACGTGAACTATCGCCTCGGAAATACACCTTGCCTTAGGCGTACACAGTCTTTGTGTAATGGGTCTCCTACAATAACAAACAACTACTCACAGCTGTTTAACTCACTACCACTGAAAATATTGGTAAAAACTGACGTGAACTATCGCCTCGGAAATACACCTTGCCTTAGGCGTACACAGTCTTTGTGTAATGGGTCTCCTACAATAACAAACATCTATTCACAGCTGTTTAACTCACTACCACTGAAAATATTGGTAAAAACTGACGTGAACTATCGCCTCGGAAATACACCTTGCCTTAGGCGTACACAGTCTTTGTGTAATGGGTCTACTACAATAACAAACATCTATTCACAGCTGTTTAACTCACTACCACTGAAAATATTGGTTAAAACTGACGTGAACTATCGCCTCGGAAATACACCTTGCCTTAGGCGTACACAGTCTTTGTGTAATGGGTCTACTACAATAACAAACATCTATTCACAGCTGTTTAACTCACTACCACTGAAAATATTGGTTAAAACTGACGTGAACTATCGCCTCGGAAATACACCTTGCCTTAGGCGTACACAGTCTTTGTGTAATGGGTCTCCTACAATAACAAACAACTACTCACAGCTGTTTAACTCACTACCACTGAAAATATGGACATTGTACTTGAAATTAACATTAGGTACTGATATAAAATTAATAAATTAGTTTGTTGCTCTGAGTAATTAACTATTATTTCACAATTGCTCGAGGGAATAAACATCGAGTGTTATACGGTGACGAAATTATTTACAAAAAGGTTTTACAATAGAAACATTTTAATTTTACTTCTAAAAATATATCGTTTATGTTTGATAACTATCGACGGAATTGCAGAATTTATTCTTGTCCTATATTTTCACTTTCTACGCGCCTTTATGAAATAGATTTGAAAATGTGAATGGAATAATATGTAATAAAGGAGGACAAGTTTATTTCGTTAAGCCGTGTCATTCATGTCCAACTCCTTTCCGGCTCAATATTAACATCAGACGAGTTTAATTATTATTTTAAAACGAAATCTGTTCTAGCCGGATATTTTTTTAGCTATATTGGAATATAGAAAAATATATTGTTCTATTTTGTAAAGAAACCTTTCTCAGAGTTTTACAGTATTTTGTGAGTTGTTATATTTGAGGCTGTTAAATTGTTTTCAAATTTTAAGTACTATTTATGGTTCTGACACTTAAAGGCTTCTTTCCTGTTTTGAATGATATTTGAGCAACTTGCATGAAAAGGAAAATATTAATATATTGGGCGCGAATATTATTCATTACAAAAACAACCTAATGATCCAAAGATCTTCAAGTCATTATCACGTTCAGTGGCATCTTTTGCGGCACGAGCTCGTATGGGACACATTGTCACCAATACATATTTGAAAAGGTTTCATATTACTAACGACTCTATCTGTGGAGTGTGCAAGCAAGAAGAGGAACATTAGAGCACATACTTTTGAAGTGTCCTGTAACAGCAGCAACAAGGAGTCCCTTGATAAAGCAACTAGGACGGGAATGTACCCTGGACAGAATCTTGAAAGAAAGTTGTTTCTGGCCATTGGCAGAGTGTGTGTATAGGAGACATCGAGCCATCGAGGCCAACCTTGGAAGCTCGTAATAAGAAGTAAGAAGTAAGTATATATTGAATAGTATTTAGTAAACTATTACCAAACAATAATAATCATGTTTACACTGGCAGAGAATATTGTTAAATAAAGCGGTTGAAATGCGAGTCAGATACGTGTATTTCTTTAGACAGACGACTTTTCAATAACGGGTACGTTGCCGTCTTCAAGCTTTAATCCTCCTGCACTCTACTAAAACATACCGCCTTGACATATCCTTAGTATGTTTATAAATACAGCGATTGCACTCACAACACCTTTGTCCAGGTGTACCAACAATAAACTCAAGAAAGCTTGGAACATTATTTTTTTATAGAGTGCAGGAGGAATCGTTATTCTGAAGATGATAACGCACCCGTTATTGGAACTTTGCCTGTTTAAGTAAATAGTTGTACCTTACTCAGAAATCAACCGCATTGTTTTAAACTATTGACAAACAATATTTGATTTTAATAATTATATGATTTCAAATGTTTCAAATGTTCTAGTAGTTTCTAATAACGGCAAATTTATTCACGTGTTCGCTCAAATGTCTTATGGCGAGAGACATACATATAGAGCAGGTGCCAAAATGTAGAGATATCGTGCCAAAGTTTAGATCGATTTGGTCTGTAGAGGTTAATGTTAAAATTCTGTTGGATGTTTACAAGGATAGAGTAAATATTTAGAAGAAGGTTCGGTGATGAACAAAGTATTTTTGCAATACTGCATTTGTTATTTTGGTCTACATTCACGAACTTCTCAGTAAATAAACTAATAAACCCACGATTATTTATTGACACTCAACTATATTCATTGGAAATAAAATAAATCGGAGAAACCGACTATAGAATAATTTCAAATAGTTGTGTTTATAGAATAACACTATCTATAGTCGAAATAAAACATGACGTAACATAACTTTAAAAAAAGAGTTTAGTTTTACAATTTTCTTTCGAATTTCTCTCAATATTCCGTCCTATATAGAAAAAAGATAAAGCTAGTAATACATGATTTAAAATGACTTTATTTAATATTGTAATTTTTTGTTTGAAATTTTACAACGTTTTTATTTATGAATTTTAAAATTTAATTTTTAATTTGATTAAATAGACCGTAGTAATTAAGTTAGTTATTACATACATCCTAATTAAATATTAGCCCAGTATAAAATAAAATAAAAAAACGTTAAACTATCGTTAACGTATAAAAATATTATAATTTGTTTTAGAGATACATTATACAACAATAGGTAGCACTACACGTAATATAAATATAAAGTATTTAGATAAATTTCACTTTACATTGTTTTAAATAAAAGTATATTTCATTTAAAATTTATTCACTTTGTCTGTATGTTATTTATACTATTTTGTTCAGAATTAAATTTTCTACAAATTTATGTAAAGTACATTAACTATTTCATGAAGCTATCGCAGGACAAAGATTAAAAATAACAGGTTGTGTGGCCCTAAGAAGTTCACTCAGGATGTCTCAAAACCTATAGGGTGTAAGTATAACAAGCTATTGTTCTTTAGGCTACTTTATTTGCCGTCATATGATTATACACTGGAAACGAACATATTTTACTCTTAAATTTATAGAGCGTTTGCCCTACAATATTCGTTAGGGTTTTACTTAATGGGATGAGCCGAAATCCTGGTGAATCTTTACTCTCTCTCTCTCTCTCACACACACACAAACACACACACACACACACACACACACACACACACATACACACACACACACACACACACACACACGCACACACACACACACACACACACACACACACACACACACACACACACACACACACACACACACACACACATATATATATATTTATTCACCAAATAGCTAATAATTGTCGTGCATATTATTTGTACTAGGTAAATGACAAATATCTATCAACAGTTCCCTTTCAGTGGCTTAAATCTGTTTAAACAAGACGAGATCAAACTTCGGTCGTTCACGAGCAATCACGTCTCTTTACTGGCATTTTAACAATATATTGGATTAAAACTTTTGTAGGCTAATGGAAGCTGATGTAATTGGGTTTGACGCGATCTGCACTTCCGGGAGACTTTAACGCTAATAGACTAACCCGAAGGTCCTCAGCTCGGATAATGTTATTATTGCATAGAAAAGCCTTATTAAAGATAAGCGGTACTTCTCTATTCGTGTAAAGTTTTGTATTATTTGTGGTAATTTACTGCGTATCACTTCCACGCCCCCAGAAAGTGTGGGAAAATTACATACACAAACACACACACATACACACACACACACACACACACACACACACACACACACACACACACACACACACACACACACACTATAACGGGTTGAAATGCCCCGTCACAATTCAATAAAAAATTGAAATAATCTCAATTTATAAAATATAATTTAACTAAATTTTCCAAACCATGAATGTTGATCATTAAGTCTATAATTCTAAAATAAACTGTAATTGTACAAAAATCATGACTTCGGGAGTGTTTTGTGTGCTACGTAAAATTCAGGTTTCTACAATATTTTGAATAAACCGTTTTAAGACAAGAAAAAACGGCAAATCCAAGTCAGACAAGCAAATCGAGGGTGGGGGAATAGAGAGGATAACCGTCGCTGGGCGTTTAGGCGCTCTCTCGTAATTAAGCCACTGACCGGGAAGGTCACAGTTTCTGTTGAATTATAAAAAATACCAAACTGGATTTCTAGAGCATAAACTCGAGGCCGCGGAGTGCGGGAATAATGTAATATGTCTTAATTTATGTCTAGTGAAAACTAGACATCGCAATATGAAAAATCACGGTTAAAATTTTCATTTGTCAAGAAACTGGCTTAGCCGAATTTGTCCGTTCCTGCTTCCTGGATGAACCAAATTCCAGACGAGAAGAACTACCAGTCTGGAAGCATAAAGTCATCTCCTAGGACCTTGGGAAGTATCATGGAAAGTGCGAGATTTGGGCAAGTCATGATTTCTATACAAATTTAGTATTTAAATAAAATTTGATCTTGAAATACGTTCCAAAGATTCAAATAAATCCTTTAAATGTGTAAAATTATAAATAATGGCTTTATTTCCTTGAAACATAAATTAAAAAATTACAAAAGTATTTAGTTATAAAAATGGTTATGTAAAAATGTTCAAATGTTTGCAAATAGAGAAATAGTAAAGTATATGGAAAAAGATAGAAAGAAGATTAGGCATATTTATAAAATAAATTCATTCATAATATCTAAGGAAATGCAGTTAAGTTTGTTACAACCAGTAGTTAAATAAACCGGGAAAAAATATTTATCAATATTTAACTTGTAGAAAAATATAAATAATTTCTCAACCAGAAATTATTAAACAAAATCAATCACAAATTATTTAGTATTTTCTGAATGAGTGATAAAACTTGAAATTTAGTTTTAATTAAAATATTCCAATTATATATATAAATTCATAAGCTTGTAAATCAATGATTGCTGTGGTAGTAGAATTAGTAACAAATTTGGTTTAAATAATACAATATGTTAATTTATTGAATGTCATTTAACTGCTGGCACAAAATAAGATCATAAATTAAATTTGGAATTTATAATAATTGAAATAAACTTAGCCAACCTCCCTGCAATAAATATCAAAGTAATTTTAGTTTATATAAGGTAAATTAATTTATGTTTTGTTAGCTAAGGACTTTAAGATAGTACCATTTGAAAGTATACATTCAATTTATTTCAGTTACAAATTTCTTTATTATTAATTTCAGTTTCCAACAACAGTCAAAGGAGTAATTTTTATTGAATTATTCCTGTGTACAAAACTAATAAATTTAATTATTTCCCGACTAGTAAATTATAATAGTAAATTAATAAAATCAATACAATTATTAAAATCCAGCCTATTAGAGTCAGTCATATTTATATAATAATAAATAGCTAGGAATCACTGTGCAACCTAAAGATAATCGAGCAACCCATCCAGAGAAATTAATTAAATTGAATTATAAATTATGAGCTAGCTTAAGGACTAGTTGGTTTTGCTTTAAAACCCAGGAGTTGATACTCACTGGCAGATTTTACAATATGAAACACAGGACCTCTTTTAGGAGGATATGGTAAGACTCTATTTTGCACGGACTTCACTAAAGCAGGAGCATGGTGGAGAGATGTCTTCAAATCATGGTAAGGCAAATTTATGATGTGATAAATTTTATGTGTTTTCAGCTGACATAAATTAGACCATATGACAGATCACTGACCTTACCATGACTTTAAATACACTTTATAGACAACGTATCCAAGGTATACGTATTAGAGGGGATTTTAAATACTTGGTCATGTAACTAGGTGGTAGGCAACTTTCGACAAGTAGCAGGTTGAAGGTTGACGGGGTGAAGCACCGTTGCAACAACACACACACACACACACACATATATATATATATATATATATATATTCGAAATTACCCGAAATATTGTAAACAAATACCAGCTCTTATATGCCTGGCTGTATATTTTTCAATTTCTTTTATTAGCTCACACTCTCCTTAATATATATATATATATATATATATATATATATATATATATATATATATATATATATATGTGTGTGTGTGTGTGTGTGTGTGTGTGTGTGTGTGTGTGTGTGTGTATGTGTGTGTGTATGTGTGTGTGTGTGTGTGTGTGTGTGTATGTGTGTGTGTGTGTGTGTGTGTGTGTGTGTGTGTGTGTGTGTGTGTGTGTGTCTTGTACTACTAATGTTTAATTGTAATAAAATACGTTTTAATCATCAAATCACGTTAAAATACATTTTTTATACATGTAGTGGGTGACAATTGATATTAATATAGTTTTTAAAAATAATAGTTCATTAATCAAATTTAATAATGAATTAAATTTAGTTTTATATCCGAAATGAACTTTTCACAAAATGGGCAAAGATGCAATATATTTATTTCGTCCCATTTGGTTTAAAATAAGTGATAACATATGATTAAATGAAACAACTGATTTTATGTTATAGGTTATGTGGTAGCACAGCTGTTTCAATCCATAGGATGTACTTACTTTATTTATAATAATTGTAATTATTTAGTGAAAAGTAAATAAAATAAACCTTTTCTTTCTTAACCTAAGTAAAAATTGACTTAAAACACTTTTTTTTATATTACTCGTTTAACCTTATACATAAACAAAATCATATTTTGAAGTTGACTAAAGTTATGAAATACAAACGTTGAGGCAATATCAGGCTTTCTGATTAGGGTTTCTATTTCAGAATATGTGCCTTCTGTTTGGACCACACCGCCGAACGAAATTAATGTACACCCAATGTCTGTAGACTTTTAGCACATAAACCAGACATTTTGATTTTTTAATATGTCTTTCTTTAGTAAGCTTACTTCAAAATCAAGTGAATTATGTAGACTCCTTGTTAACAAAGGGTAATTGAGGAGCTGCAAAAGGGTAGGTCCTGAGGGAACTTTGCGTTCCGTCCGGGTTGTGCATGAGTTATCCAATACTTTTTACCTATGGTCTACTCTAAGCTGGAACTTTATCCAATGTTTTTCTTATCTAGACTTAGCGTAAAATTAAATTTATATTTATAACTTAAGCATCTCTGACTAGGCCATGTGGTTTTGCAGACGTAGAATCCAAGGTTTCACCCGGCCACACTACGCGATACGCACTGTATATGTGCGACAATATTATACTCAATCTTAGTTTATGAGTTGTTTTCTTCCTAAAGCAATTATAAAAGTAAATATTTATAGTTTTAAATATCACCAATAATTCTGTATGCAGCAAATCCATCTTCGGAGTTCGTTATATATGAATGTACAGCCCGGAGTTTGTGAAAAGATTCTACATTTAACATAGACTATTTCATAAATCTAGTATTTCTTTGATAAGTGCTAGTGTAACAGTATAAGCAAGTGTTAGTGGGAAATAACTACGTAAGTGGCTGCGGGACAGTAACTGCTATACAGACTTACACTGGAGGGTGTCGGTGGGGCAGTAACCCAGTAAGTGTCAGTGGAACCGTAACCCAGTATAAGCAAGTAAGTGTTAGTGGAAAATAACTACGTAAGTGGCTGCGGGACAGTAACTGCTATACAGACTTACACTGGAGGGTGTCGGTGGGGCAGTAACCCAGTAAGTGTCAGTGGAACCGTAACCCAGTATAAGCAAGTAAGTGTTAGTGGAAAATAACTACGTAAGTGGCTGCGGGACAGTAACTGCTATACAGACTTACACTGGAGGGTTTCGGTGGGGCAGTAACCCAGTAAGTGTCAGTGGAACCGTAACCCAGTATAAGCAAGTAAGTGTTAGTGGGAAATAACTACGTAAGTGGCTGCGGGACAGTAACTGCTATACAGACTTACACTGGAGGGTGTCGGTGGGGCAGTAACCCAGTAAGTGTCAGTGGAACCGTAACCCAGTATAAGCAAGTAAGTGTTAGTGGAAAATAACTACGTAAGTGGCTGCGGGACAGTAACTGCTATACAGACTTACACTGGAGGGTTTCGGTGGGGCAGTAACCCAGTAAGTGTCAGTGGAACCGTAACCCAGTATAAGCAAGCAAGTGTTAGTGGGAAATAACTACGTAAGTGGCTGCGGGACAGGAACTGCTATACAGATATACACTGGAGGGTGTCGGTGGGGCAGTAACCCAGTATGTGTCAGTGGGACCGTAACCCAGTATAAGCAAGTAAGTGTTAGTGGAAAATAACTACGTAAGTGGCTGCGGCACAGTAACTGCTATACAGATATACACTGGAGGGTTTCGGTGGGGCAGTAACCCAGTAAGTGTCAGTGGAACCGTAACCCAGTATAAGCAAGTAAGTGTTAGTGGAAAATAACTACGTAAGTGGCTGCGGCACAGTAACTGCTATACAGACTTACACTGGAGGGTGTCGGTGGGGCAGTAACCCAGTAAGTGTCAGTGGAACCGTAACCCAGTATAAGCAAGCAAGTGTTAGTGGGAAATAACTACGTAAGTGGCTGCGGGACAGTAACTGCTATACAGACTTACACTGGAGGGTGTCGGTGGGGCAGTAACCCAGTAAGTGTCAGTGGAACCGTAACCCAGTATAAGCAAGTAAGTGTTAGTGGAAAATAACTACGTAAGTGGCTGCGGGACAGTAACTGCTATACAGACTTACACTGGAGGGTTTCGGTGGGGCAGTAACCCAGTAAGTGTCAGTGGAACCGTAACCCAGTATAAGCAAGCAAGTGTTAGTGGGAAATAACTACGTAAGTGGCTGCGGGACAGTAACTGCTATACAGACTTACACTGGAGGGTGTCGGTGGGGCAGTAACCCAGTAAGTGTCAGTGGAACCGTAACCCAGTATAAGCAAGTAAGTGTTAGTGGAAAATAACTACGTAAGTGGCTGCGGCACAGTAACTGCTATACAGATATACACTGGAGGGTGTCGGTGGGGCAGTAACCTAGTAAGTGTCAGTGGAACCGTAACCCAGTATAAGCAAGCAAGTGTTAGTGGGAAATAACTACGTAAGTGGCTGCGGCACAGTAACTGCTATACAGATACACACTGGAGGGTTTCGGTGGGGCAGTAACCTAGTAAGTGTCAGTGGAACCGTAACCCAGTATAAGCAAGCAAGTGTTAGTGGGAAATAACTACGTAAGTGGCTGCGGCACAGTAAATGCTATACAGACTTACACTGGAGGGTTTCGGTGGGGCAGTAACCTAGTAAGTGTCAGTGGAACCGTAACCCAGTATAAGCAAGTAAGTGTTAGTGGAAAATAACTACGTAAGTGGCTGCGGGACAGTAACTGCTATACAGACTTACACTGGAGGGTGTCGGTGGGGCAGTAACCCAGTAAGTGTCAGTGGAACCGTAACCCAGTATAAGCAAGCAAGTGTTAGTGGGAAATAACTACGTAAGTGGCTGCGGGACAGTAACTGCTATACAGACTTACACTGGAGGGTGTCGGTGGGGCAGTAACCCAATATGTGTCAGTGGGACCGTAACCCAGTATAAGCAAGTAAGTGTTAGTGGGAAACAACTACGTAAGTGGCTGCGGGACAGTAACTGCTATACAGACTTACACTGGAGGGTGTCGGTGGGGCAGTAACCCAGTAAGTGTCAGTGGAACCGTAACCCAGTATAAGCAAGCAAGTGTTAGTGGGAAATAACTACGTAAGTGGCTGCGGGACAGTAACTGCTATACAGACTTACACTGGAGGGTGTCGGTGGGGCAGTAACCCAGTAAGTGTCAGTGGAACCGTAACCCAGTATAAGCAAGTAAGTGTTAGTAGAAAATAACTACGTAAGTGTCTGCGGGACAGTAACTGCTATACAGACTTACACTGGAGGGTGTCGGTGGGGCAGTAACCCAGTATGTGTCAGTGGAACCGTAACTCAGTATAAGCAAGTAAGTGTTAGTGGGAAATAACTACGTAAGTGGCTGCGGGACAGTAACTGCTATACAGACTTACACTGGAGGGTGTCGGTGGGGCAGTAACCCAGTATGTGTCAGTGGAACCGTAACTCAGTATAAGCAAGTAAGTGTTAGTGGGAAATAACTACGTAAGTGGCTGCGGCACAGTAACTGCCTATACAGATATACACTGGAGGGTGTCGGTGGGGCAGTAACCCAGTATGTGTCAGTGGGACCGTAACCCAGTATAAGCAAGTAAGTGTTAGTGGGAAATAACTACGTAAGTGGCTGCGGGACAGTAACTGCTATACAGACTTACACTGGAGGGTGTCGGTGGGGCAGTAACCCAATATGTGTCAGTGGGACCGTAACCCAGTATAAGCAAGTAAGTGTTAGTGGGAAACAACTACGTAAGTGGCTGCAGGACAGTAACTGCTATACAGACTTACACTGGAGGGTGTCGGTGGGGCAGTAACCCAGTATGTGTCAGTGGAACCGTAACCCAGTATAAGCAAGTAAGTGTTAGTGGGAAACAACTACGTAAGTGGCTGCGGGACAGTAACTGCTATACAGACTTACACTGGAGGGTGTCGGTGGGGCAGTAACCCAGTAAGTGTCAGTGGAACCGTAACCCAGAACAAGCCTACTGAGACCCAGTGTCAGTGGAACCGTAACCCAGTATAGAAGTAACCCGTCCGCAAGTAAGTGTTAGAAAGGCAGTGACCCAGTATATCCCATTAAGTGTTAGAAGGACAGTGACCCTGTATTACCCAATACGTGTCAGTAGGACAGTGACCCAGTATAACCCAGTAAGTGTCAGTGGGACAGTAAACCAGTATAACCCAGTAAGTGTTAGAAGGATAGCCACCCAGTATAAACCAGTAAGTGTCAGTAGGACAGTGACCCAGTATAACCCAGTAAGTGTCAGTGGGACAGTAAACCAGTATAACCCAGTAAGTGTTAGAAGGACAGCCACCCAGTATAAACCAGTAAGTGTCAGTAGGACAGTGACCCAGTTTAACCCAGTAAGTGTTAGGACAGAGACCCAGTGAATTTCAGTGGATTTCAACAAATTCATTTGAGAGCAAGAACAATAACTAACTCAACTGATATTTGTAAATATTCTATCTCATTTACCTGTTGCTCTGTCACTTTGAACGTTGGCTACTACAAAATCAGGCTCTTCTGATTTTATCTAAGGCAGAACTGCATAACGTAACAATGACAATCGGAACGACAGACGCAATCAAGTTAAATAAGAGTGTGTTCTCCTTCCGGGTCTCCTACTAACATAACGTTTCCATGAATTATTAGCCAAAGTATACTGTACCAAAGAGGGAGTAATTACAACCTTCTCTATGTTGGTATTTTTGCCTTCTCTCTACCCAACTGATAGACAACGTCTTGGTTGGTAAATAGTTGGTCGGACATATTCCAAGGTCACTCTTTTCATTTCTTCTTAAAGTTTCAATATTTCTCTTTACAGTCTCTGTCATCGTCCTTGCTTACATTTTGAATAATATAATCGTAAAATCATCACATTTGTGAAGTCCAGTTTTAAGAGATTAATCAGTTTGAAGTAAACATGCACTTAAGATAATTGAGCAATGTTCTAGAATTTTGAATTTTTTGGAAAATGGAATTTCAATAAATTATATAAATAATGATTGTTTTATATTCTGCAAGTAACTATACTACTCTAGATATGATTTAGTTTTTTTTATCATCGTGCTGGTTGCAATTGTCTATATCTTAAAAAATTATGTATTTTTTAAAAAAATTGTAAAATGTGTGTAATTTGTAAAAAAAACCAAAACTTTAACGAGTTCCTAGGAAGACAATTTGAATAAATGTCATTTTTAACCATCTATTAGATATTATATCACAAACAGAAATCTTTATATTTTCACAACTAATGTTACAAGACTCAAGTGGTCAGAAGCTGGTCGCATTAACCCGCATTAAACGTGACACTCACGGCTACAGATGAATGGTACAACTACGTTTCCGTGGCACATGCGTTCAGAGTTACCAGCTGAGTACGCAAGCCTCAAGTCTACAGCGGGCAAGAGTTACAGTGGATAGCGGATGTGCAGTGCGCTTCGCTCGGTGCGGGAGAACGATTGCTTTCCTGCTTGTCCCGATCTCACGATCATTCCCCCCAACATTAATTTTGGGTAAGTGCGTTTCATTTTATGTAATGTAGACAAACTATTAAGTAACTGTAAGAGGGTTTCAATAATAAATTGAAAACTTATTGAAACTCATCTGAGTTTCTATGTGTATTTTTAAAAAACATTTTAAATATAATTTAAATATAATTATAAAATATAAAACTACTTTGTACGCCCTTTTTCAAAATTCCTACTACTAAGCCACAATATCCCTATTTATCAAATATTCAATCTTTAATAACAATCTACTTATCCGCTCAAATAAATGTTTCAAAACTTGTAGTGGACGGCACTTGTTAATATATTTATTCTAATATCAATTTATTAATTAAATTTGATTAAATTATTTTATTAATTAATTTCGATTTCTATTTCACAACAGAATATTGTAATTTTCCATACGTATATACTAATTTATAATAATTGTAATTATTTATTAAAAAGTAACTAAAATGAAACTTGGATAATTAATATAATTTAATTAATTACTTTTAATATTTTGTTACACTTTCTGTTTTGCCGCCTAGTATTGTGATTCTGTTATATGTATATACATATTATTATTTGTAAATATTTAATAAAAAGTAACTAAAATAAAACTTCGATAAATTAGTTAAATTACAATAGTTAATTACGTTTAATAATTCATTTCGTTTTCTATTTTAGCGCCTAATATTGTGATTCTTTTATGTGTATATACATATTTATATTATTCGTAAATATTTAATAAAAAAATAAATAAAATTGTCTTTGTTGATCTAAATGGGAATTGACTTTAAAATTTTTTTAATATTACGTGTTCATTTCAGGAACAAGAAAAATATGCAAATGCAATTTCAACAGACACATGCATTTACACATGTATTTTGCACATATATTTTTAAAAAAAACAATTCACTTATGACGTAGTATTATACTAAAACCCAACAAATGTTCGAGACTACTAGAAGTTGTATATGAGCTTGATATAATAGTTCAACAGCAATAAACTCATACCCAATACACCATAAATAGCAACAAACGTTATACCCGATTATTTTTATGTCACGATGTTACAGAATTATAATACGTGAGATCCGATAACAATTAAATCATAGTTTTACTTTTGTGAATTAATTTCTGGGCTTTATTTGTTTGTAAAAATTGTAACAACGTGGAACGCATCTAGTTATGCCTAATAATATAAAGCCATTCGACGGAAACAGAAATAAAAGTTCGTGATATTTAAAGTGTAATATTTCAATGAAATAAATCGGTTTTTTTCCAAAGTTACTGAAGTTTATCTGTTTTAACAGACACGGCAAGTTTTAAAATAATTAATATACGACGTTTTTTATAAATACTAAAAACGTTTCTCTAAAAAAACCTATGTTTTAAGAATTTCATTGTGTCTTCAGCTTTTCCTTTTTTAGGGTTGTGTTTTATTGTGATACTTCAATCACACTTTTCTACGTAACTACAAAATAGAAAGTCGAATATTATTTAGTATATTTTCCTAAACTTACAATAAATATAGAATTACATAGCCAGAAAATATATACATGTGACATACTTATAGGTAACAATAAATCTAAATTTCATTGAATATTTATAAATATTTCTTTCAATATTTTCATCGATATTTTAAAACTGCAGATTTAACAATAATATTAAAACTACTTTGTCTCAACAAATCGCAGCCAAAGAGTTATTGACCAAATACCAAGTAAGATTCTTGTTTAAGTACATATAGAGAATTTGATATATATATATATTCTTGATAATTTACGTTATCCATTGTTTTTCCGTTGCACTGACTTTATGAAGTTAATATATTACTATTGTAAGTAATTTTATCCACCATTAAGTGCAATGATTTTAACTTGAGTGATGAGGCACCTTTCGGTCACTTGACCATTGTCGAATCACTGATTACTTTTTCTCAATTTTTCTGGTGCGGATTTTCGGTCCGTCGTGTTGGTAATTGTTGACGTCATATACGTTTCCTCTTGAGTCGTGTGTATTATGTTTCTGAATAGTATGTCTTCTGTATATTATGTTTGTAGATTCATTAAATTGTTGTGTATGTTTTTATAAATGTGATATTTTTCTAGTGAGTTTAGTTCTATCGGGTTATTATTTATTTCAAGAATGGTTAGGTTATTTTCGTAATTTGTTATTTCATGTTTATGTGATATTAGGTGTGCTGCAACATTTGATACTTTTGAATTTTTGTTTTTGAATGCTCTATAATGTTCTTCAAATCTTATTTTAAATGATCTGGTTGTTTTCCCTATGTAAAATGCGTTACAGTTGTTACATGTAATTTTGTAAATTCCTGATAGGTTATGTTTTTCTGAATTTGTTTTGTGATTTGTGTTATTAAGATATTTTATTATTTTGTTGTTTGGTTTGTATGTTGGAGTGTAGTATTCTTTGTTGTATATATTTGTTATTTTTCCTATTTTGTTATTGGTGTATTTATATTTTAGGTAGATTTTTTTATTTTGATTATTTTTGTGTTCCGATTGTAGTGTTGTGTTGAGGTTAGGTTTTTTTGTGAATTTATTGTATATATTTTTTATAATGTGTTTGTTGTATCCATTTTCTATTGCTATTTTTGTAATGTTATCTAATTCTTCATTTAATTTTTGTTTGTTATCCTGTGTGTATTTTATTGCTTTATTTATCATGTTACTGTAAGTGTTAATTTTGTGTGTCCAGAGATGGTTAGATTTGTAGTGTATTGTGGTGTTGTTTCCTGTATACTGTAGTTTCTATTTTATTATCATTTATATTTAATGTGATTTCGAGATAGTTGATTGCTCTATTTGTTTCTGTTTCGACGGTGAATTGTATGTTTTCGTTGAATGTATTTAGTTTGTTTAATATTATGATGTGTTCGTTGTGAATGGTAGGTTGGTATATTACAAGTATATCACCTTGTCCATAGTGAAATATTGTGTGTGTTTAGTATAGGTTTAATTATTATTTGTTCAAGGTGTTGTAAATATATTTCTGACACGACTGATGATATGGGTCATCCCATGGGGAGTCCTGTTGTTTGTTTGTAGTATTTATTGTTAAATTGGAAGTAATTTTGGTTACATATGTGTTTGGTTAGCGTAATGATACTATCTATTGGGTTTCCTTTTTCGTTATTGTGTATTAGTTTGTTTTTTATTATTTCTATGGTTTCTTCTATTGGGTTGCTAGGGTACATGTTAGTTATGTCATAACTTATAATTTTTGTGTTGCTGTTTGTTTTTATGTTTTTTATTTTATTAATTAATTCGTATCCATTTTTTATATTGTATGTGTTGTTGATATGTGTTTTAGAACTTATTATTTTGTCTAGTATTTTTGCGATTATGTAAGATGGTGCTGTTGTGAAATTTATTAATGGTATAAATGGTGTGTCGGGTTTGTGGATTTTAGGTATGCCTGATAATATTGGTGCGCGTGGTTTGAATGGGTATAGTCTTGTGTGGTATTTTAATTTATTGTTATAGTTTAGGGTATTTCGGTGGGTGACTATTAAGTTTTTTATTGTAATAAGGTATTTGAAGTTGGGTCTGGGATTTGTTCGTATTTATTTTCTTTTATGTAGTTAGTCATTGTATTTGGTATTTTCTATTATTACTGGTGTATTTGTTTTATCGGATATTAAGTAGTCGTTGTTTTCTAGTTTTTCTCTGAGTTTTATAATTTCTTTTTTATTTATATATTGCTCCGTTTTTTTGTTTTTTCCATTTTTATTAGGTTAATTTTATTATTAATATTGTTTCTTATCTGTTCAGTATTTTGGTGGGTAATTTTGTAAATGTTAGATTCTGTGTCAACTATTAGGTTTTTTATTAATTGTTTTTTGTTGAAATTAGGTCGGTTATATTTCAAGGAATTTGTTATTATTATTTTTTCTTTTTCAGTAAACTGTGTTTCAGTTAAGTTTATGAATTTATTGTTGTTAGAGGTGTGGATTGGTTCTAGGCTATTTTTTAGGTTATGTTGTTGTTTTGATAAATTTTAGATTTTTCTGTTTTGTCTATTTATTGTGTTTGTTATATGTTTTATTATAATTTGTTGTGTTTTTTTGTGTATAATAGGTATGAGAGTATCAAAAGTTTTCATTATTTCCAAATTGGTTGTGTAAAGTTGTAAGTTGATTTGGCTTTTTTTATGACTTTTTTTTTAAAAAAAAAAGAAAACATTAAATCTGCCTACCATAAAAAAAACTAATATTTTGTTTTTCTCCTACTGTCTTTTCCGTCACGTTCCTCTAAATTCTTCTTTATTACATTTTCTTTTCATTTTATTGTTAGTTTCAGCATTTTCTCCCTTCATCCGTTCTACAATAACTTCGTTTCTCACTTAACTAGTTCAATTCACTAATATTTTGTTTTTCTCCTACTGTCTTTTCCGCCACGTTCCTTTAAATTCTTCTTTATTACATTTTCTTTTAATTTTATTGTTAGTTTCAGCATTTTCTCCCTTCACACATTCTACAAAACTTCGTTTCTCAATTTACTCGATCGATGCACTCACTTTTTAATTTTTTTAAAAAAATTGAATTTCTAAACAATCTTGCATTTTTCTTCATTTGGACATAAAATCTTCAGTTTTCAGTACCTGTACCTCACTACAGTTCACTTATACCTTCCGTAGTTTCTTTAAGTTGCACAAATTTATTATTTTATGAATTCTTGTTTGAGAATATTATATTATTAATAGGAATTTACGAACTGAATTTAAACTAACTTCCTTACAAATGGCAATATCTAACTTCCTACAGTGTTTTATTGAATATTGATAATTTTTTATATTGAATAAAACTATATTGAAGACTAATAGAAATATTGTTCGCTTTGTAATTGTCTAAAAAGTGTTATATAACAAGACTTTATTAATTGTAGAAACGTTAAAAACAAAGTGAATCAATAGATCTTTAACCTTAATGAGGAATGTAAAACCTCCACTCCCTTCCTATGGGGTTCTAAACACTAAGGAATACGGATTCAGCAAAACGTTTGGGGAGAATCCGTAGTTGCCGGGGTTAAAGTAATCGACTGAAGCTTTGAGTTGGTCTCGAGAGGAAAATTACCGAAGCACACACATCAAGGCGAACTTCAACTAGAACCTGTAATGCTTGAATTTTGTTTGTTTTATTGCTCTGTGAAACTACAATATTACTGTGGCTGGCTCAAACATCTCGTGTTCTCTGATTTAGGGTCTGATTCAAGGTCATAGGCTGATAGTAACTTTTACTACCAGCAAGTGGTTCATCATAACACGATGGTAAGAAATTAATAACAACAGAATTCAGTAGTTTTAAAATGTTTTTATATCTCTAATGAAGCGACACTGCAATAAAACAATTTCCAGAAAAGCTCAAAATTTAGCTGATTAAAAAACAAACTAAGAATCTACGATCTTAATGCGTCCAGGTACTAAGTTCAAGAAACGAAATGTGACAATATAGTAGTAAAAGTGATAGAAAAATATTACTTACTTCAGAACTAATGTCACTGCTGATAATATTTCTAAAACTATTCTTCTGAAATTTGTCGAAGACAGCTTTTTTTGAATTCCTTCCATTAGCTCACAATATATCTTGTATATACAGTATTATACAGTACAGTATCTTGTATATATATATACAGTATATATTTTGTACAAATTTTCAATCGTTAATAAACGTTTTATTCATCCACTCAAGTTAAAATACTTTTATTTCACCTATAGTAGATAAAAATCTATGTTATTTACATTTTTTTCAATTATTTATTCAATAATTTAATTATAAAAATTTGGCAACGGTCTTTGCCGGATTCTGAGTATCTTCATGTTCGAAGCCCTTTAGCAATGAGTCAACTTTCCCATAGCTTTAGCGTACTTCTTAAAAACGTATATTAGGGTTTTATTCTGCCATCTGGTTATCGTCGAAACCTCAATTGCAAAACCATAAATTGTTAATATGGTTCCCACACAATATCATAGAAAATGCTATAGGCTTGAAAATGAATGAAAAGAATAAAATAATTAAACAAAAAGGATTAACGGCATCGAACCTTGCTTCATAAACGGAAAATGCGAAAGAAAAGCGAAGAAACACTACACGATGCAAGCGACGAAAACATCGAAAGCGTATAGTAACAAACAAAAATAATAGTCCAACACCATACATAGAAAGGAAAATGGAAAATTGCAAGGAAATTGGCTTTCTATTTTGTCACTTAGTATTGTTATTCTGACATTTGTATTGCTTACATATTTATATTAATTGTAATTATAAAACAAAAAGAAACTGAAATAAATTTTTGTTTGTTGATTGAGGTAGGAATTGACTGTTAAATGTTTTTTGTTAACATCTTATGTTTTTTGAAAATATCGTCCTTTGGTATTTTAATGCTTGAAAGTAGGAGGTAACACGGAGTGACATGTGTTAAATAGCGTGGCTGTAGTGAAACTGAACATTTTGAGGTTAAAATTGCTTTTCATCAGCAGTATTTGATAACGTATTATTGCGATGAAGGATCCAATTATTAGCAATGTTTACGAGATTTTCAGACTTCTTAAAATGTCTTTGCGTTGTAAATACAAATATGTTTAATTTGGTAAACACTATTTAATGTTGAGCGTTATTTTTAAAAAATAATAACTTTTCACTTTTTCATTAAAATTACTTTGTTTTAGTCATATTTTAGAATGTTTATAACTAGTATCAGGCGTTACACAACTTTGTCTTTACGAGTTATGCTGGGACATGATTTCAAAACATTTCAACGATTGTCCAAACCTCCAAATATTTTCGTCATTTAGGTAATTCTTCAAATTCGTTTACTGACACCAACTCTATATGTTATTTCAGATACCTTTACCAACAAAAACATCCTCTTCTGGATATTCCGGAAGGTAAGGTCGCGAAACGCCACTTTCAACCCCCCAGTCCCTACCTCTACGTCAAGATGTCTTAGAATCCAGTGCAGTTTCTGCTATCATGGACCTCTCTATAACAACCAACTGCGCTCTACGAGAGCTTCTGCTATAACTCCAAGCAACAAAATGTAGTTGGTATGCTTTCAAAGTGAAATAAAAAAGTGTTTAGGCGCTTTCGAGACGTTGAGGTGTTTCAACTCATCATCAATGTGAAGCTCGAGATGTTGCGCGGTTAGAGGTGAAGACAACTGTTCAAAAAAGAAAGAAGAGGCTTGGGATGAAAATATATCTATTTCGAAGTTACATAATGAAGTATTAGGTGAGCTTCCTAACAGAGGCTATGAATTTGTCACGGAGATCTCCTCTCAACGTACGGTGACGAGCTTTCTATCGGGATCGTTATAAATCTCAAGAAAACGCCTGAAAAGCGCAAAGACATCATCCTTAACGCAGAGACACTGAAAACGAAAGATAGTAAATGATAGAAAACTAGTTTTATAAATTGATGGATAACCTGGTTTTCTATCACTTAGCCGGTCCAAAGCCTGGGTAGAGTGTGATGGGAAGTGTAACCACAGAGTCGTAATTAACACAGAGAAATAATGTGGGTCTCAAAAGCAGGTATATTTGGGGTAACTTGGGCGCAGCTGCCAAACATTTCAACATGGGCGCATGTGTTACTGGATGCTTCTGTCGCATCCATATTCAAGAAAAACGGCTCCCATTTACTAGTTGAACGCCTTTCAGTATATTATCGGAATAACGAA
Organism: Prosapia bicincta; assembly: GCA_036971475.1. Lineage (NCBI taxonomy): Eukaryota > Metazoa > Arthropoda > Insecta > Hemiptera > Cercopidae > Prosapia > Prosapia bicincta. The sequence continues at coordinate 39,064,474 of JBAIZL010000009.1, read as the reverse complement.
GATATACGATCTGTTGGATATCCTGAAGATATTTTGTTGGACCGTCGGATATAATACGCTTAATAGCATATACTTGAAAACATTTATAAAATAAAATAACGGAATCTTAATCATATAAATAGGTTTTAATAAATAAAACAAGTTTAACCATGTGTTAAGTGAACAGTGGACGTATAAATCGTAATTAATAAAGGATTTTACCCAAATTAATCTGTTGTTTCTAACGATTTAGCGTTACCGTACGCGTGAGTGCAAGCGCGTAATTACAACTCTCAATAGAAATAACAATAACATTCTTCCGGGGAATTTATCGAACCAACCATTAAAGTAAACTATTTGTACCTTCCCTAAGGACTTTCTCGACCAATCCAATTTAAGGGACACATCGAAACGTCTCCAGGGCAATTTCCCGTCTCACTTTCTCTGTTGTTAACGGTTAATTCGTTTCTTGAAACCTCGACTACACTGCAAGATAATGGCACATTATTTACACTTCATTCGGCCGTGTGGACAATACAAGCGTAGAGTTAGGACCTACTCTTACCATCTACTGCAGGAGAAGAAATAAAGAATTTAAATAATACTTTATAACTTGTTGGTATATATAGGTTGTTGGTACGTATGTTGTTGGTATATATAGATTGTTGGTACGTATGTTGTTGGTATATATAGGTTGTTGGTACGTATTTTGTTGGTATATATAGGTTGTTGGTACGTATGTTGTTGGTATATATAGGTTGTTGGTACGTATGCTGTTGGTATATATAGGTTGTTGGTACGTATGCTGTTGGTATATACAGGTTGTTGGTACGTATGTTGTTGGTATATATAGGTTGTTGGTACGTATGTTGTTGGTATATATAGGTTGTTGGTACGTATGTTGTTGGTATATATAGATTGTTGGTACATATGTTGTTGGTATATAGAGATTGTTGGTACGTATGTTGTTGGTATATATAGGTTGTTGGTACGTATGTTGTTGGTATATATAGATTGTTGGTACGTATGTTGTTGGTATATATAGATTGTTGGTACGTATGTTGTTGGTATATATAGGTTGTTGGTACGTATGTTGTTGGTATATATATAGATTGTTGGTACGTATGTTGTTGGTATATATAGGTTGTTGGTACGTATGTTGTTGGTATATATAGGTTGTTGGTACATATGTTGTTGGTATATATAGGTTGTTGGTACGAATGTTGTTGGTACGTATGTTGTTGGTACGTATGCTGTTGGTATATATAGGTTGTTGGTACGTATGTTGTTGGTATATATAGGTTGTTGGTACGTATGTTGTTGGTATACATAGGTTGTTGGTACGTATGTGGTTGGTATATACAGGTTGTTGGTACGTATGTTGTTGGTATATATAGGTTGTTGGTACGTATGTTGTTGGTATATATAGATTGTTGGTACATATGTTGTTGGTATATAGAGATTGTTGGTACGTATGTTGTTGTTATATATAGGTTGTTGGTACGTATGTTGTTGGTATATATAGATTGTTGGTACGTATGTTGTTGGTATATATAGATTTTTGGTACGTATGTTGTTGGTATATATAGGTTGTTGGTACGTATGTTGTTGGTATATATATAGATTGTTGGTACGTATGTTGTTGGTATATATAGGTTGTTGGTACGTATGTTGTTGGTATATATAGGTTGTTGGTACATATGTTGTTGGTATATATAGGTTGTTGGTACGAATGTTGTTGGTACGTATGTTGTTGGTACGTATGTTGTTGGTATATATAGGTTGTTGGTACGTATGTTGTTGGTATATATAGGTTGTTGGTACGTATGTTGTTGGTATATATAGGTTGTTGGTACGTATGTTGTTGGTATATATAGATTGTTGGTACGTATGTTGTTGGTATATATAGGTTGTTGGTACGTATGTTGTTGGTATATATAGGTTGTTGGTACGTATGTTGTTGGTATATATAGGTTGTTGGTACGTATGCTGTTGGTATATATAGGTTGTTGGTACGTATGCTGTTGGTATATACAGGTTGTTGGTACGTATGTTGTTGGTATATATAGGTTGTTGGTACGTATGTTGTTGGTATATATAGGTTGTTGGTACGTATGTTGTTGGTATATATAGATTGTTGGTACATATGTTGTTGGTATATAGAGATTGTTGGTACGTATGTTGTTGGTATATATAGGTTGTTGGTACGTATGTTGTTGGTATATATAGATTGTTGGTACGTATGTTGTTGGTATATATAGATTGTTGGTACGTATGTTGTTGGTATATATAGGTTGTTGGTACGTATGTTGTTGGTATATATAGGTTGTTGGTACGTATGTTGTTGGTATATATAGATTGTTGGTACATATGTTGTTGGTATATAGAGATTGTTGGTACGTATGTTGTTGGTATATATAGGTTGTTGGTACGTATGTTGTTGGTATATATAGATTGTTGGTACGTATGTTGTTGGTATATATAGATTGTTGGTACGTATGTTGTTGGTATATATAGGTTGTTGGTACGTATGTTGTTGGTATATATAGGTTGTTGGTACGTATGCTGTTGGTATATATAGGTTGTTGGTACGTATGTTGTTGGTATATATAGGTTGTTGGTACGTATGTTGTTGGTATATATAGGTTGTTGGTACGTATGTGGTTGGTACGTATGTTGTTGGTATATATAGGTTGTTGGTACGTATATTGTTGGTATATATAGGTTGTTGGTACGTATGTTGTTGGTACGTATGTTGTTGGTATATATATATAGGTTATTGGTACGTATGTTGTTGGTATATATAGGTTGTTGGTACGTATGTTGTTGGTATATATAGGTTGTTGGTACGTATGTTGGTGGTATATATAGGTTGTTGGTACGTATGTTGTTGGTATATATAGGTTGTTGGTACATATGTTGTTGGTATATATAGGTTGTTGGTACGTATGTTGTTGGTACGTATGTTGTTGGTATATATAGGTTGTTGGTACGTATGTTGTTGGTATATATAGGTTGTTGGTACGTATGTTGTTGGTATATATAGGTTGTTGGTACGTATGTGGTTGGTACGTATGTTGTTGGTATATATAGGTTGTTGGTAAGTATGTTGTTGGTATATATAGGTTGTTGGTACGTATGTTGTTGGTACGTATGTTGTTGGTATATATATAGGTTGTTGGTACGTATGTTGTTGGTAAATATAGGTTGTTGGTACGTATGTTGTTGGTATATATAGGTTGTTGGTACGTATGTTGTTGGTATATATAGGTTGTTGGTACGTATGTTGTTGGTATATATATGTTGTTGGTACGTATGTTGTTGGTATATATAGGTTGTTGGTATATATAGGTTGTTGGTACGTATTTACATAGCTCACATAATTTGGATTAATTTTTTGTTTTATTTTACAAAAATAAAACTGGAAAATATTATTAAATATAAAAATTGCTAAACTATTAACTACACGGTACAGTGAAAGCTCTTTTATACGGCATTCTATCCTCCGGAACGTTCTGTTAACCGGCATATTTTCAAAACAAATCAGTACAGTAGAACCTACCCTTCTTTGTTGTTACAAATGTGACTCATCGGAAATATTGTTTTTGTCATCGTGTATTAAGGAGGCAGACATCTGTGATTATTTTTAATATCATTATAAAAGCATTAGTCTTTGTATAGTTAAGTGTACTGGTGCATGTTTTACTTTAATGCTGTGTGAACGATTAGTTTTTTAGCAATAGTTTTTTTTTCTTTCTTCAATTTTTGTCTTATAAATTTTATCCACACGAGAGTGTGTTTTTAATAATACGTAAGGAAATACAGTAATTGGAAGGAAACAAATCAGAAGGTAAGATTCCAGTACATTCAATTATCCTTGATAGGTAGCTTAACGTTATGCACAGTACGTACTGTATATAGGCGATATAGGTTAGGCTCTATTCTCCAGAAATTGTCGATAACCTGCAACATGGCGGACCCGGATATAGAGCTTTTACTGTAGCAACACTTATACTTTTTAGATGATTTCTTGTGTAATTGTGTTTTGCAACGGTCTTGTAGTTCAAGTAAAAACTTCCCATGGAGACCAAGGGGACCTTCTGAGGTCTGTAGGACATCATTTAAATTATAGGCCGGTTTTTAATATGCTGTGTACAAATGGAATCAGTGTCTTTGTATCACTTTAAACACATCAATACGGTGATAATACCATGCCTGAACAATTTACGTTTGTAGGTACAAATTTGTCTTAACAGCAGATATATAACATCAGTTTTCGTTTTGGTTTTAGACCCGTTGAAGTGAAAATCGTTAGTTTTCTCTCATTATCTTAAATCGTCAGTATTAGTGTTCTGGCCTGTACACTACTTCCACAGCATTAGAACTTTGCTCTGTGCCCTTCTTCTACAGATTTGGAGATCTACCCTGTGTACTACATCAACAGTATTAGTGTTCTGGCCTGTGCACTACTTCCACAGCATTAGAATTTTGCTCTGTGCCCTTCTTCTACAGATTTGGAGATCTACCCTGTGTACTACATCAATAGCTTTAGTGTTCTGGCATGTACACTACTTCCACAGCATTAGAATTTTGCTCTGTGCCCTTCTACAGATTTGGAGTTCTACCCTGTGTACTACATCAACAGTATTAGTGTTCTGGCCTGTACACTATTTCTACAACATTAGAATTTTGCTCTGTGCCCTTCTTCTACAGATTTGGAGTTCTACCCTATGTACTACATCAACAGTATTAGTGTTCTGGCCTGTACACTACTTCTACAGCATTAGGGTTTCGCTCTGTTAACGTCTTCATCATTAAAGTTTTGCCCTGCGTACTTCTTCTACAGCATTAGAGTTTTCTCTGCGCACTTTCTATATAGTATTAGAGTTTTTCCATGTGCACTACTTCCACGCCATTAGAGTTTTGCTCTGTGCCCTTCTTCTACAGAATTGGAATTGGTTTTGCCATGTGTACTTAACTCTCCAGCATTAAGTTTTCTGGCCTGTGGACTACTTCCACAGCATTAGAACTTCGCCCTGTGTAGCACCTCTACTGTGTTAGAGTTTTTAAATGTGCATTACTTCCACAGCATTATAGTTTTGCTATGTGCACTTCTTCATCCTTAGGGTTTTGCCCTGCCCACTTCTTCTACAGCATTAGAGTTTTTCCATGTGCACTACTTCCACAGCATGTAACACTCTTAAAAATAAGGTGTTACATATAAATTCATTTATATATTTAATTTTTAATTAATAATTATATCGTCCCAATATAAAAGAAAATTTAAAACAAAAAGTTTTCTTTGTACAATTGTAATTCTAGGGTAAGTTTCGTAGCGCCCCTAGCGAGTAAAAATGTAAAATATCGTACGAGTTAGTAACTTGAGGTAATAACCCACATCACGCCATGTGACGTAAGCATGGTCTGATATCGCCTGAAATAATAAGTAAGGGTGGGAAATTTCAGTTAGGGCGCCCTTGCAGGAGCCCCAGTTCTCCAAAGGTCTTTGAACGAGACGGACGTGATGGCACTTTCGGACGTAACCTAGAAATTTATAAGCTTCCAGTATTCAAAATTTAAGATGTCAAGGCCGGTACCAAATTTTATAAACGCAACTAAAGAAGAAGTCAGAATCGATTATTTATGTGTTTCAAATAAGGAAAAGTTTATATAATTTTTTGTATAAGAGCGCTGATTCCAGGAGCGATGTGCAGTTATTAGTGTACAAAAGCCATGGGCAATGTTTAATGATATGTGTTAAAGTGTTTTACAAGTAATGTGCACAACCAGGTACGTTTTAGATAATAATAAAGAAAATGTATTTCAATGTTAAATAAGTTGAATTTTAACTGATAAAGGGTTAACACATGAACGGTAGAAATTGTCCTTTGAATATTCACTTCTAAAAATTTAATTGGAAAACTTAAGTTACTATCTTCTCGATATATATATATATATATAATTTTTAAAGGGTAATAAGTAATTAAAATGAATAAAATAATTAGCAGTAATTAAAAGATAATTACTCGACACATTGGTGTCTTTTGTTCTATTGTAATTTGTCATTGATTAATAAATTGTATAAATTTGTATTTTAAAGCTTTAAATTATCATTTCAAGTAACCTAGTTCTACCTTCCGAAGATATCAGAAGACCGTTAGCAGAAAGACATTATTATGCCTGGCTGTAACGGAGAACTAGAAGCCCTGGTAAGTAGATAATTATGTTGGTAATTAAACAATTAATAACACATTTTTAATAAAGTAATCTTACCCCAGGTAAAAAGGGCTTGTACGTTACAAGCATTATAGAAAGTTTTGCGCACCTCTTCATCCTTAGAGTTTTGCCTTGCCCACTTCTTCTACACCATTGGAGTTTCCCCTGCCCACTTTCTCTTCAGCATTAGACTTTATCCATGTACACTACTTCTACAGCATTATAGTTTTGCTATGTGCACTTCTTCATCATTAGAGTTTCCCCTGCCCACTTTCTCTTCAGCAATAGACTTTATCCATGTACACTATTTCTACAGCATTATAGTTTTGCTATGTGCACTTCTTCGTCATTAGAGTTTCTCCTGCCCACTTTCTCTTCAGCATTATACTTTTTCCATGTGCACTACTTCTACAGCATTATAGTTTTGCTCTGTGCACTTCTTCATCATTAGAGTTTCCTCTGCCTACTTTCTCTTCAGCATTAGACTTTATCCATGTGCACTACTTCTATAGCATTATAGTTTTGCTATGTGCACTTCTTCATCATTAGAGTTTCCCCTGCCCACTTTCTCTTCAGCATTAGACTTTATCCATGTGCACTACTTCTACAGCATTATAGTTTTGCTGTGTGCACTTCTTCATCATTAGAGTTTCCCCTGCCCACTTTCTCTTCAGCATTAGACTTTATCCATGTGCACTACTTCTACAGCATTATAGTTTTGCTATGTGCACTTCTTCATCATTAGAGTTTCCCCTGCCCACTTTCTCTTCAGCATTAGACTTTATCCATGTGCACTACTTCTACAGCATTATAGTTTTGCTATGTGCACTTCTTCATCATTAGAGTTTCCCCTGCCCACTTTCTCTTCAGCATTAGACTTTATCCATGTGCACTACTTCTACACCATTATAGTTTTGCTATGTGCACTTCTTCATCATTAGAGTTTCCCCTGCCCACTTTCTCTTCAGCATTAGACTTTATCCATGTGCACTACTTCTACAGCATTATAGTTTTGCTGTGTGCACTTCTTCATCATTAGAGTTTCCCCTGCCCACTTTCTCTTCAGCATTAGACTTTATCCATGTGCACTACTTCTATAGCAATATAGTTTTGCTGTGTGCACTTCTTAATCATTAGAGTTTTGCCTGCCCACTTCTCTTCAGCATTATACTTTATCCACGTACACTACTTCTAAAAACATTATAGTTTTGCTATGTGCACTTCTTCATCATTAGAGTTTCCCCTGCCCACTTTCTCTTCAGCATTAGACTTTATCCATGTGCACTACTTCTACAGCATTATGGTTTTGCTGTGTGCACTTCTTCATCATTAGAGTTTTCCCTGCCTACTTCTCTTCAGCATTAGACTTTATCCACGTACACTACTTCTAAAAACATTATAGTTTTGCTATGTGCACTTCTTCATCATTAGAGGCTCCCCTGCCCACTTTCTCCTTAGCATTAGACTTTATCCATGTGCACTACTTCTACAGCATTATAGTTTTACTGTGTGCACTTCTTCATCATTAGAGTTTCCCCTGCCCACTTTCTCCTTAGCATTATACTTTATCCATGTGCACTACTTCTACAGCATTATAGTTTTGCTGTGTGCACTTCTTCATCATTAGAGTTTTCCCTGCCCACTTCTCTTCAGCATTAGACTTTATCCACGTACACTACTTCTAAAAACATTATGGTTTTGCTATGTGCACTTCTTCATCATTAGAGTTTCCTCTGCCCACATTCTTTTCAGCACTAGACTTTATCCATGTGCACAACTTCTACAGGATTATAGTTTTGCTGTGTGCACTTCTTCATCATTAGAGTTTTCCCTGCCCACTTCTCTTCAGCATTAGCCTTTATCCATGTGCACAACTTCTACAGCATTATAGTTTTGCTGTGTGCACTTCTTCATCATTAGAGTTTCCCCTGCCCACTTTCTCCTTAGCATTAGACTTTATCCATGTGTACTACTTCTACAGCATTATAGCTGTGCTACGTACACTACTTCATCATTAGAGTTTCCCCTACCCACTTTCTTTTCAGCATTAGACTTTATCCATGTACACTACTTCTACAGCATTATAGTTTTACTATGTGCACTTCTTCATCATTAGAGTTTCCCCTGCCCACTTTCTTTTCAGCCTTAGACGTTATCCATGTGCACTACTTCTACAGCACTATAGTTTTGTTATGAGCACTTCTTCATCATTAGAGTTTTCCCTGCCCACTTTCTCTTCAGCATTAGACTTTATCCGTGTGCACTATTTCTACAGGAATATAGTTTTGCTATGAGCAGTTCTTCATCATTAGAGTTTCCCCTGCCTACTTTCTCTTCAGCATTAGACTTTATCCATGTGCACTACTTCTACAGCATTATAGTTTTGCTGTGTGAACTTCTTCATCATTAGAGTTTTCCCTGCCCACTTCTCTTCAGCATTAGACTTTATCCACGTACACTACTTCTAAAAACATTATAGTTTTGCTATGTGCACTTCTTCATCATTAGAGTTTCCTCTGCCCACATTATTTTCAGCACTAGACTTTATCCATGTGCACAACTTCTACAGGATTATAGTTTTGCTGTGTGTACTTCTTCATCATTAGAGTTTTCCCTGCCCACTTCTCTTCAGCATTAGATTTTATCCATGTGCACAACTTCTACAGCATTATAGTTTTGCTGTGTGCACTTCTTCATCATTAGAGTTTCCCCTGCCCACTTTCTCTTCAGCATTAGACTTTATCCATGTGCACTACTTCTACAGCATTATAGTTTTGCTATGTGCACTTCTTCATCATTAGAGTTTCCCCTGCCCACTTTCTCTTCAGCATTAGACTTTATCCATGTACACTACTTCTACAGCATTATAGTTTTACTATGTGCACTTCTTCATCATTAGAGTTTCCCCTGCCCACTTTCTTTTCAGCCTTAGACCTTATCCATGTGCACTACTTCTACAGCACTATAGTTTTGTTATGAGCACTTCTTCATCATTAGAGTTTTCCCTGCCCACTTTCTCTTCAGCATTAGACTTTATCCGTGTGCACTATTTCTACAGGAATATAGTTTTGCTATGAGCAGTTCTTCATCATTAGAGTTTCCCCTGCCTACTTTCTCTTCAGCATTATACCTTTTCCATGTGCACTACTTCTACAGCATTATAGTTTTGCTATGTGCACTTCTTCATCATTAGAGTTTCCCCTGCCCACTTTCTCTTCATCATTAGACTTTATCCATGTGCACTACTTCTACAGCAATATAGTTTTGCTATGTGCACTTTTTCAACATTAGAGTTTTCCCTGCCCACTTTTTCTTCAGCATTAAACTTTAACTACATGCACTACTTCTACAGCATTAGAGGTTTGCTGTGTGCACTTCTTCATCGTTAGAGTTTCCTCTGCCCGACTTCTCTTCAGCATTAGACTTTATCCATGTGCACTACTTCTACAGCAATATAGTTTTGCTATGTGCACTTTTTCATCATTAGAGTTTTCCCTGCCCACTTTCTCTTCAGCATTAGACTTTAACTTCATGCACTACTCCTACAGCATTAGATATTTGCTCTGTGCACTTCTACTACATCATTACATTTTTCTCTTGCTGATATCCTACACTTATTTGAGTGTTGCTTCTGTTCAACATTTTAGTTTTGTCCTGTGTACATTTTACACAACTATTAATGGCATAAAGAGCTTTAAAGCTCCCACTCAGTAGACACCATTCACTAGACTAGAGTTTTGCTCGTATCCATTTTTTCACGATGCTATAGCTCTTTCACTCGTGCTTGTTATCCCCTCTTTTGGTATAGTTTTACTTTTTTGGTCTGGTCATACTGAGTAATACAAATTTTCTTCACTCCATCCACTGTATTAGCGTGCTCCTTGTAAAGTGTTCAGTAAAGTATTATTAATCTTTCTTTATTTCTGTCGTTACTTCTATTTATATAGTAAAATATACTCATCAAACACTTATTCTGATAAATCCCTATAGTTTATTTTACGTTTGACCTCGTCCAAGTTTCCATGATTTGAGGACTGAACCAAGTTTTCTCGCACTGATTCACTCTACGGTTGTGTGTAAAAGTTTTCCGCCGTTTACTCGCGCTAATAGGATGACGTCACCAATCCACTGCTTTGACATTGACGTTCACCGCACGTTACGCTAAGTAATCTGCTGTTGACAGCTGAAACAAACGAGAAAATAATATTTTTCGTCCAAATAAGATGACTGACAGACACTTCGTACTGTCACGAGGATGCCTACGTGAGGTAACAAGTGGCAATAGGAAAGCAAATGAAGTGGCTATAGGTGAGTTTAGAAAACATTCTGTCAATTTGGTGTTATATTATTGATTGCTATTGAGTCCGACAGCAGGAGTCTTCTTGTTTATAGCATAAGTTTTTGGTTTTCCTCCATGTTACTAGAGATCGATGTTTTGTACGATCGCGTTACACTAAGCGAAAAATATATTGAGGTTTATGTAGTTATGCAACTAAAATTAAGAGAGGAAACAATTCTGGTCTACTGTCAAAAAAAAGTCTTTGTAAATGTGTGTCATGGTTTTCCTAAATTAGTTTACCTGTTTTAGACTAATAATTAAGTCGAAATTATTTAAGTGTAATTAAAAATACCCATAAACTAGAAAACAATTTGACTTATTGTTGAATAAATGTTTTGAGTAATAAAGAGGAGGTAATTTAGGGGAAGGTAAACATTATAGGAGTCCATCAGGAGATCAGGGCGTGTTCTGAAAATTGGGGAAAGTCAGAGAAACTACTGAAATGTTGGATTTTAAAATAACGTTTTGCTCTGCCTTTAGGCTTAGCAAAGAAGAAGCCTGTAGATATCGCGAGTGTGGGACATGGAAAGGATTTGCGTCGTTACTGGAGGGAGTCCAAGAGGATGGAGCGAATTGGGAAGCTTCAAGTTGTTTTGAGGAAGTTTATGCACAGCAAGATGGAAGGCATACGGGACTAAACATTTCTTGTATGAGTCCTGAATTTTATATTTAGTTCTACGTAGTATTAAAAATTTTTTACGGGTCTGGTTTGTGGTTTTCGTTTCCTAGTGGATCATATGATCTCAGATTAAGGAAGGTGCTTTGGGCGCTCACCAAGCTATAGTGAAATATGGTCCCATTTACGCGATGTTTAGGTTATATTCAGGGAGAAAGAGTTGGAATTCCCATTTCCTCAGCCTTCCTATGGTATGTTATGATTTCCCAACAAGGAAAAACAGTTTTATTTTATAACACTAAATAATAAATAATAATATTGTATTTTATAGCCACCTAAATGTATTTTTACAAAGTTAATAATTTAAACACTTTTTAGTTTCAGCATATTTGCTAGCTTTACGTTGATGCTGGTGATGACATTACTCTACAATATAAAAAAGTAATATACACAAAAAAAAATTGAAGTATATTCCTACATAAATCAACAAAAGAAAAATTTTATTTGTTTTTTTTAAATTTTATGCTCTACACATGTCTAAATAACAGTATTAAGGGGCAAAATAGAAAGCGAATTTCCTTGCAACTTTCCATTTTCCTTTCTATGTATGATGTTTTACTATTATTTTTGTTTGTTACTATTTATACGCTTTCTATTTTTGCATCGCTTGCATTGCATTGTAGTTTCTTTTTGCTTTCCTTTCACATTGTCCGTTTGCAAAGCAAGGTTTGATACCTTTAATCCTTTTTGTTTGTTTATTTTATTCCTTTCATTATTTTTTTAAATTCTAGAGCATTTTTTATGATATTGTGTGGTAACTATGGTAACAATTTAAGGTTGTGTAGCCGGAGGTTTCTATGACAAACAGATGGGGGGAAAATGAAAAATGCATATACATCTTTGAGAATTAAATTAATAGCTGTGAGAAAGTTGGCGCAGTACCAAAGCGCTCTAGACTTCGAAAACCAATGTACTCAGTTCGAATCCGACATAAATCCCCAAATTTTTATAATTTAATTATTAAATGAATATTTTAAAAAACTGTATTAACATCAATTGTCATCCACTATACGTTAAAAAAAATGTAATTGAACTTGATTGGATGAATAAAAACGTATTTTATTACTTTTGAAAATTTGTACAAATTATAATCAGGGAGAGTGTGAGCTAATAGAAGAAATTTAATAATAATATCACATAAAAGTTAAAAAATCAGCTTATGTCTTGGAAATTTGTTTTTATAATGTAATTTTCCTTTGTTTTAGAATATATAGCTCTGATTTCATTTATTTTAATACAAACATTTATAATTTACTTACGAATTATAAACCATTGTAAATCATAAATATCTTTTCTTGACATCCCAGATCTTCATAAAACGTGAAAATAATTATGTATACTCTAGGAATAGTAATTGCTATATATAGATATTTGAGAATGCAACATTTATGATTTTATCTAAAAACCAATTTGTCACGAGACTGAAAATTAATTGCGTAGAAATTTAAAAAAAACAAATGTGGATATTTACGCTAATGAGAAATAAATGTAAAGATCAGATACAAAATCAAGAAGTGGGTAGGAATTGCGAGAGCAGCTTCTAATAAAATGAAATATTTGTAGTTTAACATTCAACAGAAGATGTTTGACCTAAGTATTGAAACTCGACTGACATTTTTTAGATGATTATATATTTTCTATTATTTTAGGCTCTGAATAAGAGGGAACTAGGTATTGTTG
>JBAIZL010000009.1:39039084-39049084 GCA_036971475.1 Prosapia bicincta | reverse complement strand
ATATTTACAAACTTGCCTATAGTAGCACTTAGGCAGTGTTTTTGTGAAAACTAGTAGCTCACGTTGACGATGGGATCAACAAATAATAATAAAAACATTTAGTTTTACATAATGAGAAATTATCTAAATATTTGTTATAGGACGCTCTTGTGAATTTTTAAATTTTAAAAATCATTAAAAACTTATTATTATCGTTATATTGAATTATTTATACTGAGATCTATCAAAATGAAAATAAATTTATAAATATTTACTGAATAAAACTATATAAAAATAACTTTTTATTTAACAATACTCAATAAGTAATGTAATATAACCTACAAGTTGAAAAAATGTTTTTACACCATAACGTATAACACAAAATCAGCTGTTGCATGAAATCATATGTTATCATTTAATTTACTTTGATGTGACTTATTGGTCAATCTTACGGAAATTATACTGTCACGAAATTATATGTTGATCAAATAAATGTTTGTAGGCATCGCTATAAAAGTTTACAGTTATAAAAAAGCGTAGTATGCTAACTCGGTATTGATTGATATCATCACGTCTATCATTGAAAGTACGAGTATAACATTCCAGTCACCATTTTCCTTATATAGCACTTGAATCCAAAACTTTTGCACGGCATCTGATGGCTAAACACTGCCAAATGCCGAATCTACAGGAAGCGACTGTCCACACTAATCCTATCTTCCTAACCAGGTGGCTAATCCTCCTGACACTCCATCCTTTCCAAATCCGTAACTGGCGGAGTTTGTTAGATTTATTTCACAAAGTTAAATCAATAAAACAAAAAAAGTAACCAGAGCCTGTCAATAAAAGCTAGTTTTAAATTCTCATATTAAAGTAAAAACGTTGCCCTTGTAAAATTGTTCATAGAACCAAATACAAAGTACATTGAAATGTACTCTTGAACAATGGGTATCATTATATATATATATATATAAATTTTTATATAAAAATAAATAATTTTTTTTTAAATAAAAATAAATTTATATACATTTCTGTTTAAGTACATATAGTGAAATTGATATATACATATATAATTCACTTTAATTCAATTTTTTAAGCAAAATTGCTATTGATGATAGATTTTTGTAATCAGCCATTGATACTATTATCTAGAACCTCTAATATTCTCTAGTAACTAAACAACAGTAAACAAATTTAACAGGCTATTGATAATGCCAATAGGTAGCAGTTTATTTTAACACTTTTACTTAAAAAGTTATTCTTTTTTTAAAGTTTTTATACATATTATCTGAGTCTCAGATAAAGTTCGAAAATGAGAACACGTAATTAAAGTTCCCGAAAAGTTGACTTGCATATATACCAAGTAGGATTCTTGTTAAAGTACAATAAGGTATAAGTGATATATTTATATATATCCAATATGACCGTAACCACAAAAATAGGGTTTGATTCCAAAAATCAAGGGGTGTCCAAAAGATATAGGGTTCCAAAAAAAAAATATATATATGATATCCAAGAAAAAAAGTTTCCCTCGCATGTATCGCTAAGCTTGAGTAACCGGGCGTCTTTACGGGAGCGGGTATTTTCAGTTTGAGGGCAGTGGCTCCGACTAAAGTCATACGCGATGGAGACTCTACTACGATCTGATGACTGCAAAGGTCATGAAAATCTATCATCAGTAGCAATTTCGCTTTAAAAATTAAATTGGGTTTAGTTAATGAAATGTTTTAAAGTGAATATTTTTATCTATGTGTCTCGACTCATAAGCCAAACTCAAATCTTATTTGGAGGCATGACTATTTTGAGTGAGGCGGTTGTGCTACCCTTACTTAGTTTTATTAAGATTATCAACACTTAGATAAAACTAGTTTCTTTTTTGCTTGGTTCTAACACAATTTAAGGGTTCAATGAACTTGTCCCACATACTAGTCTGCGTCTCTTTAAAATAAGAACCATAACTGTTCGTAATATAAATTTAAAAAAAGTTATAATTAAACCAAGTGTATGTTGTGTTACAACCTAATTTAATATTGACAGACACTCACCCCCCTCCCAGATACTACAGATTGCGTACCTTAAAGGGCTTGATTATACGTTTAAGCAAGATCAAAGGTTACATTTGTCACTCTGGTGATAAGTGGGTTGGGGGCAAAACGCTCATTGTTGTAACGTTATGGGAGAAGTGAGGCATTACTTACGTTTTTCATAATACTTCTGGCTATATATATATATATATATATATATATATATATATATATATATATATATATATATATATATATATATATTTAATATGGTGATATGTTTTCTTGTAATATAGTTAATAAATTAAAAATATTTCAAAACAAGAATACTTATGAATATATTTATTCAAAGCTTTTCGCCGATAAAATAGTACCAGCATCTTCAGAAAAATAATTATCTAATTATTTTGAGAATTTTGAATAAATATATTCATTAAAAGTATTCTTGTTTTTGAAATATTTTTAATTTATTATATATATATATATATATATATATATATATTTATATATAAGTGTGTGTGCGTGTGTATCTACGTGTGTGTATGAGTGTGTGTGTGTGTGTGTGTGTGTGTGTGTGTGTGTATCTACGTGTGTGATGAGTGTGTGTGTGTGTGTGTGAGTGTGTGTGTATGTATGTGCGTGTGTGTGTGTGTGTGTATGTGTGTGTGTGTTTGTGTGTGAATGTGTGTTTGTGAGTGTGAGTGTATGTGTGTGTATGTGTGTGTGTGTGAGTGTATGTGTGTGTGTGTGTGTGTGTGTGTGTGTGTGTGTGTGTGTGTGTGTGTGTGTGTGTGTGTGTGTGTGTGTGTGTCTGTGTGTGTCTGTGTGTGAGTGTGAGTGAGTGAGTTTGTGTGTGTGTGTGTGTGTGTGAATACAGTAAGAATTTTTTGTCTGTATCATATGTAAAACAAGACAAGTAAAAATGTACTACCTGAATTAATCGGATCTTAAAATGGTTGATTAGCAGTCACGAACAGTAGACGTGTTGGTCCAATATCAGTTGCTGACGAGTTGGTGTAGACGCCAACAGCAAAGCTCTACAACAGGTAGAGTTCAGAATGTTTGCGGGAAACTTTCAAACTCTAACTAAAACAAGCTTCGTTAACACGCACCCATAAAAGTTTGGCCAAGTTAGTTTTATTACCTCAAAGTTTTTAATCATTTTTTCCTTCCGTAAGTATTACAAAGAAAATATTACAACGGGGTGATAAATTTGATTTTCTTGTTGTAGAGAGACAAATCCTGGTATCAAATAACAATAAAAGTGGAAATTCGTATTAAAAAATCATTCAACAGAAGAAAATTATTATGTTATTAAGTAGAAATCTAACCTTATTTAAAATTTATTTCAATAAACTTCCATGTTGTGTTATAAGCTGTATAGCACGGACCACTCAACCGTGCAATTGGACTTGGTTATACTACCATTTCTAAAAACATTAATACATATTGAAAATGTTCGATACCTCAACAGCTTCTGCATCCGATATGTCTACACATATTTCAAGATTGTTATTTTATACCGAAGCTAATTTAACTTATATCGACCGCCTTAATCAAGTGTTTTGACGGTCCTTATCATTTTTGTTAGAAAGTATAGATACTTTATATACTCCCCTCCGCCTCCCCTCTTGCCTATTGCGATCTCTCAAGACCACGGTTACGTGGTAGGCACTATACACTTTTCTGATATTGGTTTTGATTCAAACTATGAATCTAATGCTGTCGGAACTTTTCATTTGAAATAACCCCACCAACGTTGTTCCGGTTAAATTGAACTGCTGAAGTTTTTGAATCTGGGATGCCTTTTAAAACCCAACTGTGTTGTTTGTTTGAAATGAATATACAAAAATGATTATACTGTCCATCAGTCTTATTTATAACTGTCAAAATGTTAAAACAAAAACATTATGTCAGAATGGCGTTGTTGGTAATTTGTAAACTTATCCCTCAATAATGTCCCCCATTCAGTTAAGCGAGGTTATAATATCAAATAACACTGGATTTCGCAATGCTGTCAACGCTCTAATTGAGGTCTTAATGTTTCGTAATTGTTTTTGTAGTTTTGTATGACACATTTTTTCTACACAAAGCGTTACCAATTATTGATGAATGTATTTGTAGATCTGTGACCACAAAATAATTCAGACCTTTGTCCTTACAATAATTCTCTTTTAATAGGGGTTTACTTGACCAGCTCATAATGTACTCGATCCAACGTATAGATGTGCCATCCTAGTAGAACTGGTCCGTAATGTACTCGCTCCAACGTATAGATGTGCCATCCTAGTAGAACGGGTTCATAATGTACTCGCTCCAACGTATAGATGTGCCATCCTAGTAGAACGGATTCATAATGTACTCGCTCCAACGTATAGATGTGCCATCCTAGTAGAACTGGTCCGTAATGTACTCGCTCCAACGTATAGATGTGCCATACTAGTAGAACTGGTCCATAATGTACTCGCTCCAACGTATAGATGTGCCATCCTAGTAGAACGGATTCATAATGTACTCGCTCCAACGTATAGATGTGACATCCTAGTAGAACGGGTTCATAATATACTCGCTCCAACGTATAGATGTGCCATCCTAGTAGAACGGGTTCATAATGTACTCGCTCCAACGTATAGATGTGCCATCCTAGTAGAACGGGTTCATAATGTACTCGCTCCAACGTATAGATGTGCCATCCTAGTAGAACGGGTTCATAATGTACTCGCTCCAACGTATAGATGTGACATCCTAGTAGAACGGGTTCATAATGTACTCGCTCCAACGTATAGATGTGCCATCCTAGTAGAACGGGTTCATAATGTACTCGCTCCAACGTATAGATGTGCCATCCTAGTAGAACGGGTTCATAATGTACTCGCTCCAACGTATAGATGTGCCATCCTAGTAGAACGGGTTCATAATGTACTCGCTCCAACGTATAGATGTGCCATCCTAGTAGAACGGGTTCATAATGTACTCGCTCCAACGTATAGATGTGACATCCTAGTAGAACGGGTTCATAATGTACTCGCTCCAACGTATAGATGTGCCATCCTAGTAGAACGGGTTCAACATATACTCGCTCCAACGTCTAGATGTGACATCCTAGTAGAACGGGTTCATAATGTACTCGCTCCAACGTATAGATGTGACATCCTAGTAGAACGGGTTCATAATGTACTCGCTCCAACGTATAGATGTGCCATCCTAGTAGAACGGGTTCATAATGTACTCGCTCCAACGTATAGATGTGACATCCTAGTAGAACGGGTTCATAATGTACTCGCTCCAACGTATAGATGTGACATCCTAGTAGAACGGGTTCATAATGTACTCGCTCCAACGTATAGATGTGCCATACTAAAAGAACTGGTCCATAATGTACTCGCTCCAACGTATAGATATGCCATCCTAGTAGAACGGATTCATAATGTACTCGCTCCAACGTATAGATGTGACATCCTAGTAGAACGGGTTCATAATATACTCGCTCCAACGTATAGATGTGACATCCTAGTAGAACGGGTTCATAATGTACTCGCTCCAACGTATAGATGTGCCATCCTAGTAGAACGGGTTCATAATATACTCGCTCCAACGTATAGATGTGCCATCCTAGTAGAACGGGTTCATAATGTACTCGCTCCAACGTATAGATGTGACATCCTAGTAGAACGGGTTCATAATGTACTCGCTCCAACGTATAGATGTGCCATCCTAGTAGAACGGGTTCATAATGTACTCGCTCCAACGTATAGATGTGACATCCTAGTAGAACGGGTTCATAATGTACTCGCTCCAGCGTATAGAAGTGCCATCCTAGTAGAACGGGTTCATAATATACTCGATCCAACGTCTAGATGTGCCATCCTAGTAGAACGGGTTCATAATGTACTCGCTCCAACGTATAGATGTGACATCCTAGTAGAACGGGTTCATAATGTACTCGCTCCAACGTATAGATGTGCCATCCTAGTAGAACGGGTTCATAATGTACTCGCTCCAACGTATAGATGTGCCATCCTAGTAGAACGAGTTCATAATGTACTCGCTCCAACGTATAGATGTGACATCCTAGTAGAACGGGTTCATAATATACTCGCTCCAACGTATAGATGTGACATCCTAGTAGAACGGGTTCATAATGTACTCGCTCCAACGTATAGATGTGCCATCCTAGTAGAACGGGTTCATAATGTACTCGCTCCAACGTATAGATGTGCCATCCTAGTAGAACGGGTTCATAATATACTCGCTCCAACGTCTAGATGTGCCATCCTAGTAGAACGGGTTCATAATGTACTCGCTCCAACGTATAGATGTGACATCCTAGTAGAACGGGTTCATAATGTACTCGCTCCAACGTATAGATGTGCCATCCTAGTAGAACGGGTTCATAATGTACTCGCTCCAACGTATAGATGTGCCATCCTAGTAGAACGGGTTCAACATATACTCGCTCCAACGTCTAGATGTGACATCCTAGTAGAACGGGTTCATAATGTACTCGCTCCAACGTATAGATGTGACATCCTAGTAGAACGGGTTCATAATGTACTCGCTCCAACGTATAGATGTGCCATCCTAGTAGAACGGGTTCATAATGTACTCGCTCCAACGTATAGATGTGACATCCTAGTAGAACGGGTTCATAATGTACTCGCTCCAACGTATAGATGTGACATCCTAGTAGAACGGGTTCATAATGTACTCGCTCCAACGTATAGATGTGCCATACTAAAAGAACTGGTCCATAATGTACTCGCTCCAACGTATAGATATGCCATCCTAGTAGAACGGATTCATAATGTACTCGCTCCAACGTATAGATGTGCCATCCTAGTAGAACGGGTTCATAATATACTCGCTCCAACGTATAGATGTGCCATCCTAGTAGAACGGGTTCATAATGTACTCGCTCCAAAGTATAGATGTGACATCCTAGTAGAACGGGTTCATAATGTACTCGCTCCAGCGTATAGAAGTGCCATCCTAGTAGAACGGGTTCATAATATACTCGATCCAACGTCTAGATGTGCCATCCTAGTAGAACGGGTTCATAATGTACTCGCTCCAACGTATAGATGTGACATCCTAGTAGAACGGGTTCATAATGTACTCGCTCCAACGTATAGATGTGCCATCCTAGTAGAACGGGTTCATAATGTACTCGCTCCAACGTATAGATGTGCCATCCTAGTAGAACGAGTTCATAATGTACTCGCTCCAACGTATAGATGTGACATCCTAGTAGAACGGGTTCATAATATACTCGCTCCAACGTATAGATGTGACATCCTAGTAGAACGGGTTCATAATGTACTCGCTCCAACGTATAGATGTGCCATCCTAGTAGAACGGGTTCATAATGTACTCGCTCCAACGTATAGATGTGCCATCCTAGTAGAACGGGTTCATAATATACTCGCTCCAACGTCTAGATGTGCCATCCTAGTAGAACGGGTTCATAATGTACTCGCTCCAACGTATAGATGTGACATCCTAGTAGAACGGGTTCATAATGTACTCGCTCCAACGTATAGACGTGCCATCCTAGTAGAACGGGTTCATAATGTACTCGCTCCAACGTATAGATGTGCCATCCTAGTAGAACGGGTTCATAATATACTCGCTCCAACGTATAGATGTGCCATCCTAGTAGAACTGGTCCGTAATATACTCGCTCCAACGTATAGATGTGACATCCTAGTAGAACGGGTTCATAATGTACTCGCTCCAACGTATAGATGTGCCATCCTAGTAGAACGGGTTCATAATGTACTCGCTCCAACGTATAGATGTGCCATCCTAGTAGAACGGGTTCATAATATACTCGCTCCAACGTATAGATGTGCCATCCTAGTAGAACTGGTCCGTAATATACTCGCTCCAACGTATAGATGTGCCATCCTAGTAGAACGGGTTCATAATATACTCGCTCCAACGTATAGATGTGACATCCTAGTAGAACGGGTTCATAATGTACTCGCTCCAACGTATAGATGTGACATCCTAGTAGAACGGGTTCATAATGTACTCGCTCCAACGTATAGATGTGCCATCCTAGTAGAACGGGTTCATAATGTACTCGCTCCAACGTATAGATGTGCCATCCTAGTAGAACGGGTTCATAATATTCTCGCTCCTACGTATAGATGTGCCATCCTAGTAGAACTGGTCCGTAATATACTCGCTCCAACGTATAGATGTGACATCCTAGTAGAACGGGTTCATAATGTACTCGCTCCAACGTATAGATGTGCCATCCTAGTAGAACGGGTTCATAATGTACTCGCTCCAACGTATAGATGTGCCATCCTAGTAGAACGGGTTCATAATATACTCGCTCCAACGTATAGATGTGCCATCCTAGTAGAACTGGTCCGTAATATACTCGCTCCAACGTCTAGATGTGCCATCCTAGTAGAACGGGTTCATAATATACTCGCTCCAACGTATAGATGTGACATCCTAGTAGAACGGGTTCATAATGTACTCGCTCCAACGTATAGATGTGCCATCCTAGTAGAACGGGTTCATAATGTACTCGCTCCAACGTATAGATGTGACATCCTAGTAGAACGGGTTCATAATATACTCGCTCCAACGTATAGATGTGCCATCCTAGTAGAACTGGTCCGTAATATACTCGCTCCAACGTCTAGATGTGCCATCCTAGTAGAACAGGTTCATAATGTACTCGCTCCAACGTATAGATGTGACATCCTAGTAGAACGGGTTCATAATGTACTCGCTCCAACGTATAGATGTGCCATCCTAGTAGAACGCGTTCATAATATACTCGCTCCAACGTATAGATGTGCCATCCTAGTAGAACGGGTTCATAATATACTCGCTCCAACGTCTAGATGTGCCATACTAGTAGAACGGGTTCATAATGTACTCGCTCCAACGTCTAGATGTGCCATCCTAGTAGAACGGGTTCATAATGTACTCGCTCCAACGTATAGATGTGCCATACTAGTAGAACTGGTCCGTAATATACTCGCTCCAACGTATAGATGTGACATCCTAGTAGAACGGGTTCATAATGTACTCGCTCCAACGTATAGATGTGCCATCCTAGTAGAACGGGTTCATAATATACTCGCTCCAACGTATAGATGTGACATCCTAGTAGAACTGGTCCGTAATATACTCGCTCCAACGTATAGATGTGACATCCTAGTAGAACGGGTTCATAATGTACTCGCTCCAACGTATAGATGTGCCATCCTAGTAGAACGGGTTCATAATGTACTCGCTCCAACGTATAGATGTGCCATCCTAGTAGAACGGGTTCATAATGTACTCGCTCCAACGTATAGATGTGCCATCCTAGTAGAACGGGTTCATAATGTACTCGCTCCAACGTATAGATGTGCCATCCTAGTAGAACGGGTTCATAATGTACTCGCTCCAACGTATAGATGTGACATCCTAGTAGAACGGGTTCATAATGTACTCGCTCCAACGTATAGATGTGACATCCTAGTAGAACGGGTTCATAATGTACTCGCTCCAACGTATAGATGTGCCATCCTAGTAGAACGCGTTCATAATATACTCGCTCCAACGTATAGATGTGCCATCCTAGTAGAACGGGTTCATAATATACTCGCTCCAACGTCTAGATGTGCCATACTAGTAGAACGGGTTCATAATGTACTCGCTCCAACGTCTAGATGTGCCATCCTAGTAGAACGGGTTCATAATGTACTCGCTCCAACGTATAGATGTGCCATACTAGTAGAACTGGTCCGTAATATACTCGCTCCAACGTATAGATGTGACATCCTAGTAGAACGGGTTCATAATGTACTCGCTCCAACGTCTAGATGTGCCATCCTAGTAGAACGGGTTCATAATATACTCGCTCCAACGTATAGATGTGACATCCTAGTAGAACTGGTCCGTAATATACTCGCTCCAACGTATAGATGTGACATCCTAGTAGAACGGGTTCATAATGTACTCGCTCCAACGTATAGATGTGCCAT
>JBAIZL010000009.1:38956584-39031584 GCA_036971475.1 Prosapia bicincta | reverse complement strand
AACAGTATTTGGAAGAAATATTGGACGACTTCAGTACGCATGCGCAATATTGAATGCTCCCTCAGAACGTAATACTGCACAACTAAATCCACCTCCGTGAACAAAGAACAAAGACTGTATACTTCTCCAGTCCTAGTAGGTAGCACACTTTAGAAAGACATATTAAAAATAATCAAAATGTTCTCCTTGTTTCAAACCACCAGTCGACTCTCCGGCCAGAGTTAGAAGTTTTACAAACAGCTATTTAGTACAATAGTTGAAAAGTGAATCATAATAAAGTAAATCCCGAATTTGTTTAGTACAAATATGAACTAAAGTTTTGACGGGCATTTGGGCTTAACTCCTCATAGACGTGCTTATAATTTGTCGATCACTTAAAATTTATTGCCATTTACTGTCGAATAATTATTGCCATAATGATTTTTTATAAACTATTCGTATATTTTCAATGGAAGGAAAAAAAGTTATTAAATCCGAAAAAAGATACTCGAAAGAGTGTTACAATTATGTTTAACCTAAATTAAGAATCATAACGTATTTCATTTATTATAGGCTATGTGTAATTCTGTGGTAATTTCAAAAAATTGCTGTAACGTAACAATATTAAGGTAACAATTGCTTTTGTATTAATTTGCACATTTTCCTATATTAATTTCAAGTATGTACTTTAGGCCTGATGAATATGGCAAACAAGCTGTCAAAATGTCACCATTATTTTAAAACAAAATATTATTCACTCATATATCAACCGTCTTTTATTAATACCAAGACTTGTGAGTGTGTGTGTATATATAATAATAGCACCGTATTTTAGTTATTAACAAATTTATGAGAAATAGGTTAAGGTTATTTTTAGAAAATAAAATTAAAACTTTTAATTTCTAAATTCAATCAAAATACACCTTTGGTCTATTAGATTAGTGACAATTTTTCATGAAGCAAAATACTTTTTTAATTAAGATAAATGAAAAGTGGTAGATTTGGAAGTCAAGTATATGTATTTTATTTCATTGGTGACGTTTCGTAAATTGGTATATTTCCATCATTAGGCCAATGCAACTCAGAGCTTCCTAGGTATTGACATTATGTATTGTCGGTTGAAGGTTCCATAAAAGGTAAGCTTATTGTTCACTGACTTTTACTCAGCTATAAGTTCATAAGCCTTATACTGGAGGCTGGTAGCTGGTGTTGGCCTGTTCAGTTCTAAACTAAACCGCATAGCATCACTAGCCAGCCTGAACTAAAAACAGCCCAAGAAGCGAAGAAAAACGTAAAGTAGCAAGAGTTGAATTGGCCTGATGATGGAAATAAACTTCCGAAACTTCACTAATAAATTAAAATATCCATTGACTCGCAAATCAACTGCTTTTTTCATTTACCTAGTATTACTGCGACTGTAAACAAATATTTTTTATTTAAATTATATAAAAACAATTTAACATAAACAAATTTACAATTTACCAAAATAAATATTCAGGTAAGTAATACCCTAGATTCCTTTACTTCACTATTTGCAATATTTTTATAGTGGTATAACAACATCAGTACAGGACAACATACATATTTAAGTACATTTTTCTGTCTTTCCTAACATTTTTTTTTTCCTGACGCGTGTTGGAATGAATCTATTTTCAAAACATAAATTACTAAAATTTTAGAGGTGTTATTTGAGTTTTGAAAATGAAGTCATTCCGAAACGCGTCAACAAAAAAAAGTTGTAATGTTAGGAAATGCAAAAAATATACTTGAATATATACAAATACTCCTAACAGAATTTAAGATAGGTGTATTAAGAATTTTAACCGGACAAAACACTGATACAACCCAAATTTATAATTTTAGTTTTATCCATTTTTACCACACAACACTTTCCCTATATTTCCAAAAAAAGGATCTCGTACATAACTAGATATTGGTCTATTATAACTAGGCTGGTAATGGATAGACACATCTAGGAATGGTCGATCCAGTGAGTTTAATGGATCGGGGATTTCAGTTACAGTGCCAGGTTTGGGTCAGTGATTTTAGTACCGGATACTGAGACTCCTCCGTATGTACCTATAACAGGCAGGCATACCACACTAGCGAAATAATTCCACACCTCGCTTTTTCTGTTTATTGAAAAGCTCATTTTATTTTAAAAAAAAAAAAACTACGAAATTAATAACGAACTAACGAGTGTGAAATAGCGTTTACTGTACACAACACTGTCACTGTCATAAAACCTGACACAAATCGACCACTCACACACTACGAAAATGAGTAGAACCAATGACATCCGTGGTAAAATATCAGTAACTTTTCACCCGACAACGAAATTATGCTTACTTACAACAGAAACACTCCCTCCCCCTTCAGTAATTTTATTATTATTATTAAAACTCGAGGGACCTTATCGGTGTAGAGCACTTAGTTGCAGCCTTTGTACTCTCTTCCCCTTTCTACCACAGGACTAGCTTAGTGGATACCTACCTCTTTGCAGAAACCAAGTACCCACCTGATGCTAAATCTTCTGATATCCTCTGGTGTACATACCTGCCAGTCAAACCACTTTCTCCTTTCATCCCCCAAAGCAGGGCACTCACAGAGCACTGGCTTTCCTCTTGGTCACGTCGCATCTCTTGCACACAGGGGACCTAGATCTTCCAATTTTGTCCCCTTCAGTCAACGACAGTGCACGATAATTGACGCCGTGAGTCTAGCGGGGAGAGCATAGCCAGTGACAGCGAAAAATCAACCAATGGCAGCCGTTTCATTAAATGACTATAACTTTTTGCCCAATCACAACAAAGATAACTTCCGATCGATCCATGTCACTGAAACTGGCATTTTCCATATTTTGTCACTGGTACATCAATGAGAAACGAATATCAGTGACAAGTCACCGTGACAGATAATATCGTCCATTACTAGATACCTTCCTACTTCAAGAATGCAGCCCTGCCAATGTGATTAAATAATTTACTCCTTTCTGAGTAACAGAAGACCAATTTAGGTCATCTCTTTAGTTCTAGATAATTCTATTGCAATTTTACTACTTAGTCACAACTATTTGTTTTTAAAAATCTTATCGCAAATTATAGTCACAAGCTACCTCATTATAAAGCAACAAAGTCTTCGTTTTAGAAGATAACTACATACTGAAGCATCAGACTGCTGATGCAGCCTATTCAAAGAACATCAGCGTTGAGCTGTTGAAAAAGTTCGAAACAAGAAGTGCTCCAAATAGAGATAGAGGTTTCATGGTTGTAAAGTTGGAAATCTCTCTATCGTTGCAGTATGTTAATGTCACACTAACTTGGCTCTACATAATGGAAACACGGTCTTTATTTGTCGTTACTGTAGCTGTAGCGGAATAAGTGGCTATCTTGGCTTACACACCGTAAATATTCCCCGTCCAAACTTTACT
Organism: Prosapia bicincta; assembly: GCA_036971475.1. Lineage (NCBI taxonomy): Eukaryota > Metazoa > Arthropoda > Insecta > Hemiptera > Cercopidae > Prosapia > Prosapia bicincta. Next base: position 39,028,175 of record JBAIZL010000009.1, on the reverse strand, counting down.
TCCCGATCACCAAATAACTCTCCTTCCTTAATACAGACACCGAGTCTGTGAGCTAGTCCTTAATACGCTGATCTAGTCACTTATCCTTGTGGAGATTCTAGTAACCAACGCTCAAAGTGGATGACTCAAAGTGGATGACTCAAAGTATAACTTTGCTTGGGTCTCTTAATTTTCAACAGGTATCGACCACCACGAAAACATTCAAGCCCCCAACAGTTTTAACATTTGCAACTGAAAGCTCGTTCAAAATTACTTCTGTAACTATCAAGTAACAAAGAGAAAATGGCAAGATGATTACGCTAATTAAATTATTGCAGGAATATTATTTGCCAATTATGGCAACTATACAATTGAACAAATTTTTGTTATGTTGTTTGTCCTTTTACAAAAAGATTATCTGAATTATTTAGTTTATTACCCCTAATTGTAGACAGCATATTAAAATTAAACTACTTTATATATTGCTCTAGGTTTCGATTCGAAACTGACATTTTTTAAATTAAATTCCTTCTATTATCTGACACTCTCGTGATATATATATATATATATATATATATATATATATATATATATACTGTATATATATTATATAACTTTTCAATATTTAATAAAATACATTTTTATTAATCAACTCACATTCACTTTTATTTTAACCTGGAGTGGATGACAGTAAATAATAACAGTTTCTTTGAATATTTATTCAATAATTGAATACAAAATTTGGGGGTCCAGGCCGGATTCGAACTGAGCACCTTTCTCAGTCTAGAGCTTTGGCAATGTGCAAATTTTCCCATTGCTAGAAATCAACTTTTCAAAGAAGTATATGAATATTTCTTTTTCCCCTATCTGGTTGTCGTCGAAACCTCAATTGTACAATCTTAAATTGTTTCCATGATTACTACACAATATCATAAATAATGTTCAAGGATTAAAAATAAATGAAAAGCAAAAATAAACAAATTGGATTAACGGTATCAAACCTCACTTCACAATGCGAAAGGAATGCGAAAAGAAACTACAACACAATGCAAACGACAAAAGGAAGCGTGGTCTGTAATAGGATCAAACTGAAATAATAGTCCAACTTACATAGAAAGGTAAATGGTAAATTGCAAGGAAATTTGCTTTCTGTTTTACCACGTAATATTGTTATTCTGACTATGTAATTATATATTTATATTAGTTGTAATTATAAAATATAAAAAAACTAAGTTAAATTTTTCTTTGTTGACTTAAGTTAATTAAGTCTTAATTGACTTTAAAAAAATGTATGTAACTTGTTAGCTAAAACGTTAATTATATTATTGTAATTATATTATATAATTGTAATTATATTATTATCCATCAAACATTACAAAACAAATTACAAACAACACAAATCACAAAATGATACAAATTATAACATGAAATGAAATCAAATTCAGGGGCTTCTTTGTCAACTGTTGCATGCTATTTTTTTAAATATGTAACTTTATCTTACCTTTTTTTCATTGAGTTTTTTTTCATGTTTTCTATTTTAATGTGCGTTTTAATTTGTATTCTTTTATGGGTAGAGAACTTGAAAGGTTCGTAAGAGAATATATCTTGTTGTTTCGTTGGTATGGAAGTCAGATCCAAGTTAAATCACCGCAACCCGTTCACTAAACATCCACACAGTATAAATACATTTTAATTGAAGACTTTCTAAAAGTGTAAAACGAACATTTCCCCCACGTCTTTTGTCTTGAATTTCTTTGAGCCATCCCTGTTTTACATGAACCCTTTTAACTTTCTCAAAGTAAACCTGCGTGTTTGCGGTAGTGATATGCGGAACATTGTGAGCCACCCTCCCGTTACAATGCCCCAGGGAGTCCTTGCGTGACGTCATAGATACATAGCAACAGTCTATTCAACGCTGTTGAAAACATGGCTTAAATATGGAAAACGTATTTCCTTCTTTATAACTCCGCCTGCATGGCATAGTTTGAGGAATGAATGTGTTTTATTTTCTTAAGTTGAAACTACAACCAGGTTTAAGTTGGAATTTTTTTTTATTCTTATTTTTCGAAATCAGTATTATATGCTGAAGATTGTCTTTCTCAAACCGACAGTAAATATAAATTAAAACCAGTTTTTTAAAGTTTTCGCAATTTTTTGGTCAGTTAGCGACCCATCAATATATTCTTACTTAGCGAAACCGTGTTCAAAGCAAGAGAAGATAACTTTACTATCGATCATTTGGTACATGTAATTAAGGCCTATGTTTATGTTTGGTAATTCCGTCTAAATTGAAAATTTGAAGATCAGTTCTATCGTCACGCGCCAGATAGCGCAAACACCTCTGTTCACTCCATTTGGGAGTAGATTCAGGTAAATGGACCTGCTGATACCCTTATTCTTACCTAATGCCATGTATAGTTGCGTCCAGCTAACCGTGCACTTGCTCACTCCCGCTTTCTCGTGTACTAAGACTTCTGAAAACATGTTACCATTTTGGAATGTTCTATACATCAACAGTTTCTGAATCCGATTTGTCTACACATATTTCAAAATTGTTATATCATACCGAAGCTAATTTATCTAATGTTAAGCGCCACATGCAGGTCAGTGTTTGCCAGTCCTTATTAATCTGTCAGTCAGAGAAGGAGAGAGTTTGGTGGCCCTCTCATGGCGGTTACATGGTCCTGAATATAACTGTCTTATAAAGGGGTATATCAGATATACTATCGGCTCTTTATGACCCCCATAGAGAGTAGGTCTCCTTCATGTAGGCGACCCTCTACGTAATATCATCCCAATATTAAACAAATCTAACGCCACACTTTAAAGTATTAGCATACAACATTCCCTTTGATAAATCTTTAATAGCAATCTACATTTCATTTATAATGACTTACTACTATCATAATATTATTATTTTTGAGAAACATTAGCACATAATTAATATCCTAATAATAACACATTTGTCTTGATAATAAAATACCTTAACAACACTAAAGCTCTTTAATTTAAGGTGTTTCAATATTGTAATGGTTTACTCGTAACGATGTCGCAAGGATAAAACTTAAAACTGTGTCACCTAAATAGGAAGATTTATAATCACAAAAACTTTGCAATCACGCTCTTGCAATATAATTATCACAGTTACCTCCTGGTGGACTTGTAAAGTAAACATTACAGATTGAATAATGAATGATCAAGAAAACCGCATGGGTGGAAGTTGAAAATGAATTATGAGTCAAGTATGCAGACTTGCAACTTTGCATAGAGAAATTTCTTTTTCAGTTTCTTCTATTACTTTACACTCTACACACACACACACACACACACACACACACACACATATATATATATATATATATATATATATATATATATATATATATATATATATATATAGTTCAAAATTTCAAACATTATTAAAATACTTTTTACTCATCCAAGTTCAAATACATTTTCTAAAACTTGTAGTGGATGAGAATTGACGTTGATACAGTTTTTTGTTCAAATATAATTGCATTTATTTACTCTAGGGAATTAATTTTAAATTTATATGAGAGAAAAACGTTTCACAAAAGGGCCAATATATCCAATACAGTTATTTTGTCACATTAGGCTTAAAATAAGTGATTTCAAAAAACATCTGATTTTATGTTATAGGTTATGTGATAGAACAGCTGCTCAGTTGGATAGGTTATGTGATAGAACAGCTGCTCAGTTGGATAGGTTATGTTACTTTATATATATTCATTGTAACGCTACAAGTAATATAAACAAATATTTTTTAAAATCGATTCCTACCTAGGTCTACAAGGAATCCGCCTGGCCTGGACAAGTATGCAGGGTTGCTTCTCTGGATAAAAAAAGTCTTTTATGAAGAAAGTCATAAGAAGGTGTCTTCTCGTTAACCTACTTTGTGCTTTCAAAATAAGTTATATTACAGATTCCATATTTTATTTCAGCCAAATTGTATGGAAAGTTGTAATATTTGGCACTAGCTTGTATTTGTCAGTAAAACAAAAAAAACATTTTTAATTAAACTTCTACATAAGAAGGACAAATTTTATTCAAGTTAGTTTATATTCAATAAATACAATGAATTTAAATAAAGTAACCTAATTTATTCGTTAAAACAACTGTTCTGCATCCATAACCTATAACATAAAATCAACTGTTTTATGAAATCATATTGGCCCTATATCACTTAATTCAAGCCAAATGGGAAGAAATAACTATATTTCATACCTTACCCCTTGTGAAACGTTTCCCTCATCCTTATTTTCCCAACTAAAAACTTATTTATTATAAATATATTATAATGAAAATATTGAAAAGAAACCCAATACCACAAACATAATAAAAAATAACAAAAAATACAAGTTACTTAAGATTTAAACCCTTATATACATTTCGATGACCGTGTAATCGAAAGGGTTTTATTACAAAATTACAATCTAGCAAACAAGAAGTTACAAACTAGAGTGATATATTTAATTTCTAGTTTTAACCATTTGAGTTTCACAAATTTCGATAACTCTCTAGAAACTTGAATTATTAAGATCCATGCGGAAACCATTTATAAATTTAAGAAAAACCTTAAAACGTTGACAGTTTTTCAATAAACTAATATCTACTTCGAACGATCTTAACTTTAAACTTAAAATTACTAAAAAGGTTTTGCTCAGTTGACCGGGAAACCATGATAATACACACTATCAAGAGCACAGTGGTACAATATATTACAATGAAAATATTGGAAAGAACCCCAATACCACAAAAATACCACCAAAAAAACGAAAAACAAGTTACTTAAGAAAAAACTCTAAAGGTGTTACTCTAGTTTGTAACTTCTGGTTTGCTAGGTTGTAATTTTGTAATAAGAGCCTCTGATGATGATGACATGATCATCTAAATGTACATAAGGGTTTAATCTTAAGTAACTTGTTTTATTTGTTATTCTTGTTTGTTTTTGTGTTATTGGTGTTCTTTCCAGTATTTTCATCGTAATATATTGTACCACTGTGCTCTTGATATTGTATAATATTAAAGATTCATAACTAGGCTAATATTTTACATATTCAAACCCAATAACAAATAAATACAGCAGACGAGTGTAGAATTTTCCACAAGACTGTCTACAGAATTTGAAGCACGCAAAAGCAAAATAATTACATTACTATATCACATCGAATTAGGTAGCCCTCATACCACGACGCCCACTCTCACTTACACGCCCTAATTTCTCTACCTGCCGTCAACGGTTTTCCAGAGTCACCTACTAGCCTTCATCTACAAAATTAAAAATTTTAAGCCGTAACGTTAAGGCGATTTTTACTGACATTTATTCTACATATTGTATCTTGGAAGTAGGAGCCAAAACTGACGGAATTATATCGATATTTAATGTAGTTTGATAATCGATATTTCCGTTATCGATAATAACGTAGTGTTATGTCAAAGAACTACAGTAAATATTTCCTAAATGTTACAACTTAAAACTTTAGTTTTATAGAGCAAGGCCTCGTATGTGACTCGTCAGGGGCAGATAGGCCACCACTCAGCGTGAATGTGTATGAGGAATGCCTACATTTCTGGGGCGTTTCCGAGTTTGATAGAGTATAATAGATTTTTAATATTCTCAGTGCACAGTGCCTGCACAAGCCCGTTGTATAGTTAACTGGATAACATCTGATAAATGGCGTACTCATTTTTATAAAAATAGTGTCAAATAGAACTAAAACATTAATCATACACATACACAAGGACTGAAAACAAACCGCACTGCTATTCTGTTACAATGCATGACAGTTATAGGACATATACACAATCGTTTACTATATTACAATAATTAATTAATTCAAGATAAAATTTGTTCAGTATCACATACTCGTCGACGATGTCGACTTCCTCAGGGTTTGGTTATCACACTAATGTGTGATGAGACTTAGAGTTGGATATTTTATTTATGTTTTTACCGTTGTGGATAGTCTCACTAGCTAAGTTCTAATTAACTAAATAATATCTTGATAATGAAATCCTTCACAGAAAAATATATATTTTATGTTACATTTTCAGTTAGATATAAAATTATTAACAGATAGGTAACTATTTTTGTTGCAGATAAAAGTGGACAAACCAATGCCAGTTACAAAATTGCTTAAAATAATATCTAACGTTTATGAAGTGAAATGTTTATGTATATTTATTTGGATTGTCGCTAACCAAATAAGCTGCAATTTGTTTGCACTCGGTCTACTTAATCCGTTGTGAATGTTAGACCAAGACGTTATTTTAGATGATGAAAAACGATGCATTAAAAGAACTGTTCTATCAAAACGCTTTTCGGAATTGAGTTGAAATTGAGGTAGGCGCGTCATGTGTACGCCGATCATTGTGTTGTGCGTAACTTTGTATTGGATGCCTTCGGAAAGCCTCCACAAAGTGGACCAGCAACAGAGGATATCAGCTTTCATGAAAGGTGACTTTATAATAGGAGCGTTGTTCAGCATCCACCACCAGCCCAAGTCTAAGAGAGTGGGCAACACTCTGGCGTGTGGGGAGGTCAGAGAGATGTACGGTATCCAAAGAGTGGAGGTCACCTTCCAGACGTTGGACCTTATCAACAGGTGAGCTCAAATAAAACTTGACCTAAAACACGAGTTTTAGTAGGGTTAAGTAAAGTGATATCTAGGACGTCTGTTTTCCAAAAGCAATTGAGTAGGCATTGAGTTCACCGAAGATCTATAAAGTTGAAATTAAATGATAAAAAGATTTTCAATCTGAAAAGAATATATATATATATATATATATATATATATATATATATATATATATATATATATATGTGTATACAGTTATCAAGTGATTTACCTTTTACACGCAGAGGTTCCTCCGCTCTCCCAAGGTTGCTTGCTTTATTATCTATACTATTATATAAACATCTAATGGTGTGTGTGTGTGTGTGTGTGTGTGTGTGTGTGTGTGTGTGTGTGTGTGTGTGTGTGAGTATGTATGTGTTTGTGTTACTTAGTCAAGTAAAATTACTGGATCCAATAAGCTGAAATTTTACATAGATATTTTTATGATCCCTAGTTGACACATAGGTCTATTTTTATTCAGAAATACAGTCAGGGCACCGCCCTACTGCCTTTGTAAACTCCTTTAATACCAACTATATTGAATATCAATTATCTATACTCCGTAACATGTTTAATCAGATGATAATCTCCAGTAAAAATCACTTTTAAGCACAATTAAACAGCTGATAGTATTTGCTTGTTGTTATTCATGGGCAACTGTACGTTGCTTGCTTACGTGTTTCAAGCTGAAGGAACCTACATATTTTTACAAAAGAGAATAAAACTGTAAATATTGTTTATAAGCTTGTTTTATAAAAAATTCTTCTGTGTAAACATGTTCATATTCAAAATAGTCTTTCAAGGTTAGCTATATTTTACAAATGTTATGTTACAAGCAGAAGCTATTCCTTCTCTTGGATTTTCAAGGAAATAATTGGTAAGTTTATAAACTATAGTTTGATATATTTATTGGCATTTAATTTCAGTAAATTAAATTCACCCCAAATACAAATACTATCAAATCAACGCAAATATACGTCAACCCCTTGCGAAGGTCGGGTACTCTGCTAGTTTAACTTAAAATCGAAAATTTAAATTATCCTTATAGATTCAAAAGAACAACATCAGCACAGCAAATTTTCAGATGATAAGCTTATTATTGGGAATATTATATCAGACGTGTTGAAAATACTTGAGCTGCAAGAGATTTTCTGAAGTTACAAGGCCGGAAAATCATTCTCTCTGATAGATTTAAAGAGAAAATGTAGCTCTTAGCATCAGTAACGCTATTACGTTTCAGTTATATGAAATTACATTTCTAACTACGTCACAGGGATTACCTGAAATAGATTTGTATTCAGTTTTATAACGATTTGAATTCAAGAATAAATCAAATCGAATATTATTAATATTCAAAATAGCATTAGTAATATTAGATGTGTTCTATTGGATCTGAAGTTCGATTAAATGACGAGTTTCAATTTCATATTCCGATTGCATCGTTTCTGTTTTTCCACATAGTATTTGAAGTTATCAGATAATAACATAGAATTTAAAAGTTTGAAGCCCAATTTTATACAACATATTTTTAAAAATCTAAATATTCATATAGTATTCTAATTTGCTAAATATTAATATTATAAATAATGATTAGGATGGATAAAGTTGTATTGTTGCAGCGACCCTCACATCCTGCCAAACATCACACTGGGCGTAGAGATTCGGGACTCGTGTTGGTACGCACCCGTAGCGCTACAGCAGAGCATTGAGTTCATAAGGGACGCTATCTCTCCGGCTAGAGACCCTCTGTGTGGAAACATTAAGGTACCTGAAGCATGTATTACTTGGGCAGTACAATGTATGTTTGTAGGCTTTGATAAACAAGTTTCAAGGTTAGTGGGGACGAAACCTTTTAAAAGTATTTTGTATAAAGAGAAAAACTATTTTAAGAAAATGTGCGCTGTATTTTTCGAACCTAAAGTAGTGAACTGTTTGTTAGTAATAGACATCTAATGAAAGAAAATGAAAAAGAATGTTTGTAGCGGCTTCTTTACTTAAATATATAGGTTTTAATACCGCTTCATAGCAGAAAATTTAAATAAATAAAATGTTTTACCCAGAAGTAAAGGTTTATTTATTTTACAAATATTTTTTCATAATAATTTCATCTGAAGAATATTGCTTTGCAAATGAATGCACACACGGATTTGTGTTTAAGAGAATGTATTTATTTAAATAAAAAATCTTTTTTTATAATGCCGATATTTTTTAAAATTAAAACTGGTCTTATTAGACCAACCATTAACTTGCCTTGCATTATATTAACCTAAACACTGATATAGCTAAAGTGCTCATTCACTCATTAGTTCTTGTCTGAACATTGCCAATACATTTTATATTAGAACTAGCACAGTACAACACAACACTATACTAACGCCAATGGTTTGGCTCTCTTCCATCTTCTAGCCATGGACTGATTATAGAGAAGTTGAAGAGCCACTGTACTTGGGTGAAGGTGAAGTCTCTTTCCATGTTTTTTCCGCATCTTCTTTATTTCTTCTGGTATCGTCGGAATATTTAGATCTCGGGGAATATCTTTGTTTTTACATACCAAGGGGCATTAACCACATTCCTCAGTACTTTATTTTGGAAAATCTGGGGAATTTCTACATTAGATTCCTTTGCACATCCCCATAGTTAACTGCCATATATCCAAAGTGATTTCAAAATCTTATTGTAGATTTGTATTTAATTTCTTAATGAGAGGTTTGAATTTCTACCCAAGAGCCAATAGTGCTTACGGTATTTGATATTTAATTCCTCCTTCTTTTTTCTTGATGTGGTGTTTCCAATGATGATGATATTTGAAAAATAAATTTCGTCACTCTGGGGAATCCCGACACAAGATATAACCAAATAGGCCTATAGCTAATAGTTTACCCAAAAGTTTCAACGAAAACCACTGAAAATATGAATTTTTACATCTTTATTTGAGAAATTTATTTAATAAAGACTAATATCTATTGTAGTTTATAATAAAATAATGTCGGTAAAAAAAACATTTATTAGATGTTTACTGAAAACAATTTTTTTAACAATTTAAAAAAAGTATAAGGCAGGCATGCAAAAGTTTTCTTTCAAAAAGGTTAATAAAAATACATAGCTCATTATTACAGTTATATTTAATTATTTGTATGAGATTTATGAACATTTAAATAAATGCATTTATTAATTAACTGATCAAAATTACAAGTAAAAACATAGGCTCTACATTACAACATAACCTATCACACAAAATCAGCTGTTACATGAAATAATATGCAGTAAGCTATAAGTTTCAGAAACAGCGTGACGCGAACACATGTTTTGATCTTATGTTTTGTTCACCACGTGTAAAGAAGTTACACTTTACTACTTGTTCTAAATATTCAAAGTAATTTTAAAATTCTTTGATAGTTTTAATTATTTATAATCAATTGTACATATTCAGTGATAATATTTTCAACTACCTGTTTAACCGCTCAGTATTACAGCAGTCGTTTAATTTAACCTCTAACAAACACCAGACTCGCTTCGTTCTCCTACATCCCGAGTAATAAATCTGCAACACGATCCGGAGAGCAATATCGCAGACAAACCAACGATGATACACGATACGATCCCATATACGGATACAGAATAATGTATACATTACCATCACAATGTTGGAGAGAGATATAAAGCAAAAGATGTTCCTTCGGGCAAGTTTAATACGTGGAGCGCAGTACTGAAATGGAAATAAGCCCTATTGAGGGCTGCAAATGTACACTTAACATCGAGCTCTAGAAATGCCTAACATTATATTTCCGATTTTTGTCTAAAAATATTACCTCTGAAATTACAAACTCTGGACACGCGTGAAATTCCTTCAGTTATTAGCTTTTTACAACAAACACAATTTTCACCTTTTCGCTTAGTTTTGCCTAAAATTAGTTTATGATGGTCTTATTTTGTTCTAATCGAAGCCAAAACAAATTTCGTGTGTTAATGTCATATTAACGTAGGATTTAAAAAAGTATCAGCCAGAATAATTTTTATCACGTACAAAGGATGCAAAAGGATTGTAAATATAGGTAGGATTAAAGTAGGAATTCAATTTCTTGGTAAATGATATTGGTGGGAATGAATTGTTAAAGAATACACGAGAGATGCGTACAAAGAAATATGCGTAAACTGGGAGTCTTGCGAAGATCCGTACAGGATTAGTTTCTTTATTTTATTCTTTTCATTCATTTTTAATCCTAGAGCAATATTTATGATATTATGTGGTATCCATGGCAACAATTTAAGGTTATACAATGAAGATTTCGACTACCACATAAGTGTTGACAGATGATTAGGGTAAGCTACGGCGTCAGATCATTTTTCATAGCTTCATGGCGAAAAATAAACAACTTTAAAGCATACACGGATTTTTTTAAATCATTGCGCTACATAACTGAGTTTACCTGTAAGCTAAGCATAGATGTCGCTTAGTTTCTCGAGGATGGAAATCCTTTAAAATTCTATCTATAAAACCTGATTTCCGTCGCACTTCTTCTAGGCTTTGGACTGGCAAAATGATAGAGGTATCTTGGTTTCCCCTTAGTACAAGTCACCTCCATATTCTCTAAACACACTGATGTGAAGATTAAATTGAACTTATCACCACAACAATTAAAAGAAATTGACCACTGGCAAAGTGGAAAACCTTTTTTTAACCCATTTTGGCAGGGAAAATCCAAACCTTGAAAGCTATTAGCAAATAGTTTAGAGATAGATGACCTGGTGTGATAATTGGAATATGGTTTAACCTCGTCAATTGCTATTGTTTCCACATGTGCCGTATTTCGCTGTAAGAACTTTTTCTTGCCACAGCGTTGAAATCCTTTAGTAGACCTACTCTCTAATGGGGGCATGAAGGCGTGAATAACCATTACATCTCATTGTCAACAAGGCTTGACAGATTAGCTAGGACCAAGCAAATAACATAATAACCCCCTGTTACTATGAATAAGGGAAGGTAACGGCATCGCATGTGCAAGGCCACTTACCTGATATCAACAAGCACCTCCTGAGATGCCGAAAGCGATATTTCTTCCAAAATTATAATAAGTTATTATTGCTTTCAAAGGATAGGACAGGATTGCAAATATGGTTAGGTTTAACATATAGGGATGAAATTCCCTGTTAAAGGATAGAGGAGGATAATAGCATTGAATGAATGTTTACATACCAAAAGTACACTTACCCTCTTTTGGAGTCATACATTGACATATAACCCCGTGTAAGAAGAAAACAGGTAAATAAGGCAAGACTAAAGAAAAGATATACTAATCACTATTTATATAGACGAAAGTCTTATAATGGTGTTGGCTGGATATTTTGCTCAAAGTAGAGCTTCTCCTGACTAGAGGAGGTTTACCCTTTATTATGACAAATAAGTGTCTATTTTCGGACGCACTAATAGTTTATGTGTATAATGATGTATGTATTTCATGTATTTTGAGTGACACATTGGCATGAAGGGGATCGGTAGTCCTAGTTGTTCCCACTACAATTCTCCTACGTTCACCTGTAAAGTCAACTCAACTTGTCCTTATAATGACGCTGACTGACTGGACTGGAGGTAATGCGTGCGAGCTCAGACGGTACGAGTCTGGTTTTGGTAGAAGTAGCGAGGTGAGCATGCGTCAACTAAGCACCTAGTTGTTGTGGATTCTATATCCCATGTTCTTCAATTTCATAAGGCTTGAAAGGACATTTCCCCCCTGATAGGGTTGTGCCCTTCTTTAAACCAGGATGACCAGTAGATCATACTCATTTGAGAGTTGTAAATTTTGTTAGGTTTAAATCAAAGGTTTAAAATGTTGAAACTATTTTGACTTAAAGTGTTGATGTCCATTCTGATTAAGATGTTCATTCTTTATAAAGATACACCAAGGCTGAGCAGAACTTATCGTTTAATGACCATGATGGTTAGCGTGTGGTTTATAAACACTTTAAAGTGTTTGTTTAGATATAATTGTTTACCTCAAATTTTACTACCCCTTGAAGATAGACACACAATTGTAGTTACAACTTTAGAAGTATTTTCCAAATCCGTATAATAATTGTTCACACTCTCCCTATATGTATGTATATATATATATATATATATATATACACACATAATTGCATATTGCATGCTACACACACACACACACACACTTATATATATATATATATATATATATATATTTTTTTTTTTTTTTAAATTTGTAATCGATAATAAAATAATTTTTATTCACCACCAAATTTCACACGCATATTTTTAAACTAGTAGTGAAGACACTATAGTGTTAATACAGTTTTAAAAAAATATTCATTCATTACCTAATTAAATTGTTTTTAATATTTGTAGTTTTATATGAGAGAAAAACCTTTCAAAAAATGGGCAAGGTATGCATTATAGTTATGTTGATGCATTTGGCTTAAAATAAGTTATAACATATATTATAAAACAGCTGATTTTATGTTATAGATTATGTGGTAGAACAACAGTTTTGACGTAAAGGTTATGCTACTTAATTTATAATATTGGTAATTATTTAATTAACTAAAATAAAACTCTGTTTTGTTGACCTAAGTAGGAATTGCCCTTATAAGATTTTTATTTATGGTACTTGTTCAATTTAAAAATTTTAATATAAATTTACAGCCTAGTTTCAAATAGAAACAATGAACCAACACGTAATCATAGAAAAGAATTTGTTTACTGAGTTTTAAATAAGTAATGAGTGATTTTACTACTAATATGATGCTTGTTGTAGAATGTTATATCTTTCTAGGTGGGTAATATTCGTGGAATTTATGTTCACTATTTTACCCCTATAATTAATGCAAATTGTACGGGTGGCCTTAACCTAAACGCTTTTAAAGTGCTTATGTGTTTTGATTACAGACGGTCTTAGCTTCTAATTCTGCTCCGGAGGCGTGGCAGCCACGGAGCGCTCCTTTAGTCGGAGTCGTCGGTCCGGGATCCAGCTCCGTTGCGCTGCAAGTACAAAACCTGCTGCAGCTCTTCCACATCCCGCAAATAGGTTACTCCACCACAAGTAAAGACCTGAGCGATAAGAGCCGATTCAACTACTTCCTACGAGTGGTTCCTTCGGATTACTACCAGGCTCAGGTGATGGTGGACATTGTGCGCAAGTACAACTGGACTTACGTGTCAGCGGTCAACACAGACGGTAAGGCATTCCTTTGGGTTTCTACTGTTATTTTCCCTTCAGTATACGTCTATATTTCTCCTATCAATACATTCCAGCATTTAACACTTATCTCAATACTATACTTATCTCAATATGTACATCTCAATAAATATTTCTTTATACGGTGTAATAATTTTCTATTTCTTAAATAACAAGGAAACTCTATTTCTAATATTTAATTGATCCACCTACTAACTCACCCTGCATACACACACACACGAACGCACTCACACATGTGTATATATATATATATATATATATATATATATATATATATATATATATATGAACCAATGATGAGGCATTCAAGTGACGCAATTATAAAGATTTAAAGTTTATTAAAGAAGTAGTTTACCCATTTGTTCTTGGAATTAAACAGACGCTCTTCGACCATTGCTGCGGCAAACCATACTCTCTGACCCCTTCTTTAACACATAACCTTTTCTGTTACTCCCCCAGCATTTCGTCCTTTTGCAAAACTTATGTTATTCTAGGAGCTTTTTGTCAGGAGTTACTGGCCGACACACTTATTTGTTATGACGTATTATATTGATTTAATTATCACTGCATATATTTTTGTCCGAATTGTTGGTAGCACTGTTTCAGATACTGTTGGCTAACTCAATTTACCCTAATCTAAGCATTGTTAATATTTAATATAAGAATATTACACTCTAATGTTATAGAATATTTTATACTTTCAATAAATTCGATTTCATAATTGTTTTCAATTATTATACGTCGAGCATAAATTTGTCTTATTTACATACCATTATTATTATCACCATCATTATTGTTACTGATATTATTATTAAATTGTTACATTAGATAATAAATTAGTAACAAAAAAATATAATTTAGAATCTATAATTTTGTGCGTTTTGGATTATCAGAAAACATTTTAAAGAATAAATGAATGGTTTTTAGCGAATATACTATACGAAAAGTTTACTTTAAAAGACTACGTTGATTATCAGAATATAAAACCATTAAAATACCAATCGAATCGTAATCTACGTATTTAGGTATTAATCTTACAAATAATTAATTTATATTAACAATTAATAATGTTTGTAACTGCAAAACGTTTGCAAATCATTGGAATTATATAAAACTTTATAAACATATTAACAAACTTTAAATTATTAGTTGACCAGCACTTGTTTCTTTTAATAAAATACTAATTACAATACAAATCTTATTATTTAATACATTTATACGAGTATAATACGTCATTGCTATATTTGTATAATTTATTAAATTGTAGATAAATGTATTGTTATTATTATAATAATTATTATATTATTATTATAATATATCATAAATAGAACTTTTAAGTTTTTAATTTTTGAATATTCAGTAAAATTTTAAAAAAATATTCATTAAGAATTGTGAGTGACAAGTTTATTAAAACTTTACTTACAAAAATCCCGTATTGATTATTAGAATATAAAACCATCAGAACGTCACCGAATGAACATATAAATATTTGTAAATATTGCAAAACTTTGTATAAACCAAAACACTATTAGTAATATCCAATTCATTTCTAAAAAGAAGGGAATTTATATTTTCTTAACAGATGAATCTAAGTTATGGATACACCATTGTGTTGATTATATTTTTATAAGTTTCAGAAATATTGACAAAAACTAGATGTAGGGTATTTAAGACTCTATAGGAATTTATAGGATGTTCTACGCTGACAGTAAGTCTCTTATATTACCTGTGTGAGTGACGCAGCGACAGCCAGCAAAAAGCGCTTTACGAGAAACATATGATTTGTGTGACGGTGACGTCACTAAGCTGCTAGGGAAAAAATTTGTCTTCCTACAACATCGAACTCTTTATTATTTTGTTTGTTTCAGTTGGCTAAATATTCTCTATCGAGAAGTGTTTTGTTTAATTGCCCGGGAGTAGCAAAGTGGAGTAAAGGGCCCACAATCGGTGCAACACATCTTGGTCACACAACTCCTCGCATCGAGTATAAGGGATGCAAGTCTGAAGACTTATACTTTAGTGTCTTCTTTTTTCTTAAGCTTTCATTAAAATTTCTTCTCGTTTCATCTATCCTTTTCGTTAACAAATCTTTCTGTACATTTAAGGACGTTTATTGATTGTTGCAATGCGGAAACCTTCAGATATCAGATGTGTGGTTGAAGGTGGAGACATAAAATTCCTTCGTCGTAAACGTTGGGAACAAATCTTCGGTGGTTTTGAGAAAAGTTTTGACTCTGAGATAGAAATGGTTTTTACCTGAACCATTGAAGTGTACATCCTAAATCTTCTCACGCGTTATAAAATACGAAACTCATGTTTTACTGGGACTGGAGGAGATGTTGGGACTTGAGCAAGACAGGGACTTTAAGTAAACAAGTTTTTTACCTGGGTCATTGCGGCGTTTAACCTCTAAATCTCCTTGTACCAATAAGATCGGAACTCCATGACGTACTCAGACTTAATGCGAGTCACAGCTAGTTAGGGCAAGCTGGTTACTTTGAAGCAGATACTCTATATCTGTTGACAGTCGTTGTCTATCGTCTTCGACTTCTCTACGAATATGACACCAGGCTTTTAGGAACAAAAATCATGGATCGTTTTAGGCAAAATCATTTTCCTAGTTTCTCTAGTGGGCCATAGAAAAGTTTCTCCAGGCCATAAGCTACTAGAGTACTAGAGTATTTAAGACGGTTTCACTTATGCTATGGTTTGATTTTCCATCTTTGAGATACATATCTGTGCTCTTGGTTGTAAAATCTCTTGGTTACACTAGGCAAAACTCTGACAGTCAAAGTCTTTTAATAGGTAAATACTTTTACTTATGTGTCAAAACCTTGTAAGAACAGGTTATTTCAACTGGGTATTGTTATTGGTGTAAAAACTGGACATTAAAGGAACAAACATTCTACAATAAACACTTAATTAGAAATTTGTTTTATGATCCTTGTTTTAAATGATATAAGATGTTTATAATTTGCAGAAAACTACGGCCAAAGCGGAATCCAGGCGTTCCGTGAGCTGGCGGAGAGGGCCAGCATCTGCATAGCCAAAGAGGATTCGGTGCTGAGCAACGCAGAAGACGAAGTGTTCGACAGCGTGCTGATCAAGCTGGACCAGGATAAGAACGCCAGGGTGGTCGTGTGTTTCTGTGAAGGGATGACGGTACGGGGCCTTTTGGCGGCCACTCTGAGGCTGAATCTGACTGGTCGGTTTCTCTTCCTCGGCAGGTGAGTAAACAAGGCGTAATACTTCATTACAAATATTTTAATATTTTGTTGCGCTTTCGAGTTTCGGAAACTGTAACGAGCAAGGAATGATTGTTGCATCTAAAGCTGGAACATCGTAAAATAAAACTAGAATCGTATAAGTAAACTTGCTCCCCCCGCCATACAAACACACACACACACACACACACACACACACACACACACACACACACACACACACACACACATGCGCGCACACACACACACACCTAAACCTATCCTATCATCCAAGGTTACTATGTAAGTTAAAGATAAGCAGCCTATCATAAAGGTGATATAGCATACTGCTTCTAAGTTTTCGATTTTCCTCTCTAACGATTCTTTAGATTGTTCAAAGCGATTGTGTTTCAGCGACGGTTGGGCGGACAGATTCGATGTGGCGGAGGGATACGAAGAAGCCGCGCACGGAAGCCTCTCAATCAGGATCCACTCGCCATACGTCAAGGACTTCGATGAGTATTATTTCAAACTGAATCCGTTCACCAACATTCGCAACCCTTGGTTCAAAGAGTTCTGGCAGGTTAAATTCAACTGTACACTACCAGGCAGCGCTAGTAACGACACTAACAAGAGGAATTGCACTGGTAGGTTTGATCAGTGCTGTAAGGTTGGTGTTTGGATAACGTTAGGGGTCTAATCTATAAATGTATGTGCTGCAGGTATGGAGAGGTTGAGCGAGAGATATAAACAGGACCCGAAGCTGTCATTCGTTATCAAGGCTATCTTCACCCTTGCTCACGGGCTGAATCATCTCAGGCAAGATGTGTGTGGTCATGATACGGTGGGACTATGTCCTGAACTCTTCCCCATTAACGGCGCACTCTTTAAGGTTTATATTTATTACTTTATGATAAAAAAAACCTAATTTTATTTAATTTATTTTGTGTTTGAGTTTTGTGTGTGAGACTTGCAACGGTATGAAGCTTTGATGTGGTCGGCGGAAGGAAAGGTTTAGGTGTGGAAATTTAGAGAATTGAACGGAGAAGGTTTTGTTATTATTGACGGTTGAGGTTGTTGAAATATTGTGAGTTGATTATTTTTTGGGGTTTGTGAGATGGAAGAATTAAAGGAAAAGCAGCTGTGGCAGACTATGGTAAATTTGTGGTTATATTGGGTGTGGAGGATAATGGAGTTGAGGATATAATGCAAGTTGGGTGTGTTTGGGGTGGAGGGTGCATGGTTGAGGGAAAGTGTTTTGCTCCAAATAAAGCTGCCAGAGATAAGCCCTGGAGTCTAGCCTAGATAGTAGGCCTAGTTTAGGGGTAAAGTTGTAGACAAGCTGTAATCCCAAAACACGGTTGCAACTAGTCACGGTTTCGGGAATTGAATTGTCAAAAATGGTACGAAGGGTCATGTTATAGACCTCATGGGCTCACCGTTAGATGCGTTGAGAACAGTGTTTAGTGGGATTAGTTGTTTCATATGGTGAAATAGACTCTCCGAGTATCTTCTAAGTAGTGTATTACTGAGGGAACAATTGGAATCTACAGTAGAGGCATCTTTCTTCTATGCTCCTCGCTCTACTCCCCTATTCTTCTCTTATATTTCATGTACACTTCCGGATAATGTACGTTTATTATACAGTTTTCTTGTGCCTGACGTGTTTTTCATTATTCTTACCGAGTTTTCTTTGTTTTATTTAATATACAGTTTTCTGCGTAACTTTAAATCAAGATCCTTTTAAGGATTCATGTATTATGTAGTTTTTGGCCATTTTCTGTTGTATTGAAACCTTGTTGCATTTTCAATTTATTTTTAAATAGTTCGTTTTAATTTATAACAGTAAAAAAAATATTTTTTTCTTGCAAATACTTGTATCACGTGACCAGAGAAACTAGTCATCTCTACTCTTTATCAACAAATAATTAAATTAAATAGTCTAAGGAGAATTATTGAAGATTTTCTACAACACTTTTTAAAATTCTTACCTTGAACTTTTTTCTGCATATCCCGATTTTTAAAATCTCTAAAATTGTAAATTTATGTTTGGCTTATTCCCCTTTGAATCTCCCAATTCGACTTATATTCATTAATTGCCTTTCTTTTGGGTCCGGTTTATCTAAATTATTCCGTTTACTCATTGCTTATGTTATACAGTATGTTCCTGCTTTTGTCTGTATATCCTATTTACTTCTTCAATAACTCGTTTGCTTCCTGGGAGCGGCGAAATCTGTGAAATATTTATTTTATTTGGTTACCATAAATATCAAAATTTTCGATGCAATATTATTTTCATCCTAAAATCATTGTAAGCAAATTACAGACATAACTATATGAGTGTTATAAAATTGTTTACGTAAGACGTTAAGTGCTTATTATCATACATTAACAAAAGCAGAGTAAGTCGTGACTCATCAAACAGAAGTTATCTGTCGGCAGAAATACTCTTACAATCACTCTCTCGTAGATAGTTGTAATAACAAATATAGCTGTTTAACTAAAATAACTGGCAGAGAACCGATTCGGTTAGTTCGTACGGAGAGTTTTCAAACCATGGGTAAATGGTTTTATCAAACGTTTCATTCTAATAAGAAATCGTTGCTTTAAATATTACGACTTTTAGAATGGCTCGAGGACACAGCCACAACTTGTCCCATAACTTGCTCAGGTGTGGCACTGATGCTACGTCTCTGTTTCAGAGTTACTTGCTGAACGTGTCGTTCGCCTTGCATGACGGCGAAACCGTGGAGTTCGACAAGAGAGGCGACCCTCCAGGCAGGTATGTAGGTACGTGAATTCCTTCTTACTACCCTTATTTATTAATGTTTTACTTTACAGATAAGGCAAACTTTCGCTGGTATCGTTCAGATCAACATGAATTCCATTTTTATTTTTATTTTTATTTTTCAATTTGACTTGTATAATATACAAGTAAATCTCAAGAGCGTTTACCAGAAATAATGAAAATGTAGCGTTTTAGTAACAATGTTCTCATGCTATAAAAAAAAAAAAAATGGGAACCACTCTTTTCCTTTTCATTTGCCACTAAAATTGTCAGATCAAAGACATACATTTTCCTTTGATACAATATCTTTAGAATCACAATTGTAATTCCAAAAGGTAACATGATTTACACTTCCGTAAACTATCTATTTTCATTACGGAGGTTTTTATCTTATTTTTCCACTACAGTTGCTACGCAATCAGCACACATTTTCCTTTGTCGACACAACACTAAGACGATCATTGCATTACTATCTCTTGCCCCCTTAATCGTAGAGCCTTTAGATGAAGTTTTTACTAGATTTTTCAGCCCTTAAACAATTTTCTTTGTCACCACAACTGTGAAACCATCATAGTACATTTTTCTACGTCAACACACGTTTTACCCCACAATATATTCAAGAAATAGAATTTTCTAATACTTGCCTACGACATAGTCTCTATTCTGAGGATTAGGCCCTTAGCAACCGAGGGTTGATAGAAGTCCGATTGCACTACCAGGACTACGAGAAGGCGAACGAAATGGCCAAAAAAGGAGCAGAGAAGGAGCAACCTGAAACTCTCCAGACCCTTGAAGCAGCAAAATCCCAAATTGACTCTATATCAAGGCTCACTAAGAACCTTCTAAGAAACGCATCCACGGGCAAAATATGGGCAAACTTAGCAATCCCAGGCCACATACCTGGTCATCTGGAGAGAAGTGAAGCTATTGCAAGGTTCCGCCTGGAAACCGGTCACGACTATCTGCAGGCTCACCTACACCGGCTTGTCATAGCCGAATCGGACGTGTGTCCACTCTGTTCCACAGAAATTATGGTGGCAAGTCACCTGCTCACCTGCCCAAAACTCAACCATGCTCTTTACGACATCACTGCTCGGTACTGGGAGGCTCGGCGTCAAATGGCCCAACTGCCACAGACGGGCGTTGGATAATGAATGAATGAATGACTACCAGGACTGAACTACTCAGAAGAACGGCATGGAAACCCGTTCAGGAGCTTAGTTACTGGTTAAAGACTTGTCACCAACCAGAGGTGAGGGACTGGTTCCAGAGGCGAGCTGGTGACCCGACAGTAAGTCTTGTATGCTGATACCAGGGGATTTGGCACCAAGCTTCTTGAATGTGTGACAAAGTTACCTTGATAGAGGAGTAGCCAGTTTGAGGCTGGATTTGTGGTGTCAGCGGGCTCAGTAGATATGAGTGGTAACCCAAAACATATATAGTAATGTAGAGCCAGTCGAGATCCTTCGGAGCCATTTACTTGCAAAATAACTCAAATCGTTACTGTCACTAGAACTACCAAACTATAATAATACATTTTATTTTTTCACCACAATTCTCACATTACACATGCAGCCATATGGTACATTTTTAAATACTTTCCACTTTTATTTTGAAGGCTACGTATTCATTTGTCTAGAGTTTCTTGCAATTTTTTTTAGAAGCTACCGTAAATTTTATTTCATTTCATTTCTGCCAAGATTTTTCCATAAAGAGGTCGAAGAAAGTAAATCAGAAAAAGAAGGAAATCTTCCTAAACTGTCGAAAACTGCTGTTAAATATGTAATTTTCCTTAAAAGACATTTTCATTAGCATTTATATTTGTTTGAAAATACAAGCGTTTCTAACTGTTTCCGTTACCATAGCGGAAAGGTGTTTTTGACCTTCAAAGACTCAGATTTATGAAACTCAACGTTGGTAACCAGACTACATGGGCTAGTATTAGCCTACCTTAATACATAGTGATATTGTAATTCTTCTATATCTGTGATGAAGATTGTCGCATCGCCAATTCCTTTACCAGTGTGCTTTGTTGTAATGATTATATAAAATATCTTGACTGTGTTTTCTAAACTAAGATATCAGTAAACACGAATGTTCATTGTCTTAACATTTATGTTCATTGCTTAAAGCATTAATGTTCATTGCTTAAAACATTAGTGCTCATCGCTTAAACATTATTGTTCATTGATTAAACGTTAATGTCCATTGCTTGAACGTTAATGTCCATTGCTTCAACGTTAATGCTCATCGCTTAAACATTATTGTTCATTGCTTAAATGTTAATGTTCATTGATTGAACGTTAATGTCCATTGCTTGAACGTTAATGCCCATTGCTTGAACGTTAATGCTCATCGCTTAAACATTATTGTTCATTGCTTAAATATTAATATTCATTGCTTGAACGTTAATGTTCATCGCTAAAAACATTAAAGTTCATAGCCTAAAAATTAATGCCCATTGTTTAAAACATTATTGTTCATTGCTTAAACATTAATATTCATTGCTTAAGGCATCCATTTTCATTGCTTAAATGTTAATGTTCATTGATTAAACGGTAATGTTCATTGCTTGAACGTTAATGTCCATTGGTTGAACGTTAATGTTCATCGCTTAAGACATTAAAGTTCATTGCTTAAAAATTAATGCCCATTGTTTAAAACATTATTGTTCATTGCTTAAACGTTAATATTCATTGCTTAAGGCATCCATTTTCATTGCTTAAATGTTAATGTTCATTGATTAAACGGTAATGTTCATTGCTTGAACGTTAATGTCCATTGGTTGAACGTTAATGTTCATCGCTTAAAACATTAAAGTTCAATGCTTAAAAATTAATGCCCATTGTTTAAAACATTATTGTTCATTGCTTAAACGTTAATGTTCATTGATTAAAAGGTAATGTTCATTGCTTGAACGTTAATGTCCATTGTTTGAACGTTAATGTTCATCGCTTAAAACATTAAAGTTCATTGCTTAAAAATTAATGCCCATTGTTTAAAACATTATTGTTCATTGCTTAAATGTTAATGTTCATTGATTAAACGGTAATGTTCATTGCTTGAACGTTAATGTCCATTGGTTGAACGTTAATGTTCATCGCTTAAAACATTAAAGTTCATTGCTTAAAAATTAATGCCCATTATTTAAAACATTATTGTTCATTGCTTAAATGTTAATGTTCATTGATTAAACGGTAATGTTCATTGCTTGAACGTTAATGTCCATTGGTTGAACGTTAATGTTCATCGCTTAAAACATTAAAGTTCATTGCTTAAAAATTAATGCCCATTGTTTAAAACATTATTGTTCATTGCTTAAACGTTAATATTCATTGCTTAAGGCATCCATTTTCATTGCTTAAATGTTAATGTTCATTGATTAAACGTTAATGTTCATTGATTAAACGGTAATGTTCATTGCTTGAACGTTAAAGTTCATTGATTAAACGTTAATGTCCATTGCTTGAAATTAATTGTTCATTGCTTGAACGTTAAGGTTCATCGCTTAAAACATTATAGTATAGATTAAAAATTAATGCCCATTGTTTAAAACAATATTATTCATTGCTTAAAATATAAATATAAAATTTAAATAAAATATCTTGACTGTGTTTTCTAAGCTAAGGTATTAGTAAACATGAATGTTCATTGCTTAAAACATCAATGTTCATTGCTTAAAACATTATTGTTCATCGCTTCAAACATTAAAGTATAGCTTAAAAATTACTGCCCATTGTTTAAAACATTATTATTCATTGCTTAAACGTTAATGTTCATTGATTAAAAGGTAATGTTCATTGCTTGAATGTTAATCCCCATTGCTTAAAACATTAAAATTCATAGCTTAAAAATTAATGCCCATTGTTTAAAACATTATTGTTCATTGCTTAAACGTTAATGTTTATTGATTAAACGTTAATGTCCATTGCTTGAACGTTTATGTTCATCGCTTAAAACATTAAAGTATAGCTTAAAAATTAATGCTCATTGTTTAAAACATTATTGTTCATTGCTTAAATTTTAATGATTATTGATTAAACGGTAATGTCCATTGCTTGAACGGTAATGTTCATCGCTTCAAACATTAAAGTATAGCTTAAAAATTACTGCCCATTGTTTAAAACATTATTATTCATTGCTTAAACGTTAATGTTCATTGATTAAAAGGTAATGTTCATTGCTTGAATGTTAATCCCCATTGCTTAAAACATTAAAATTCATAGCTTAAAAATTAATGCCCATTGTTTAAAACATTATTGTTCATTGCTTAAACGTTAATGTTTATTGATTAAACGTTAATGTCCATTGCTTGAACGTTTATGTTCATCGCTTAAAACATTAAAGTATAGCTTAAAAATTAATGCTCATTGTTTAAAACATTATTGTTCATTGCTTAAATTTTAATGATTATTGATTAAACGGTAATGTCCATTGCTTGAACGGTAATGTTCATCGCTTAAGACATTAAAGTTCATAGCTTAAAAACTAATGCTTATTGTTTAAAACATTAATGTTCATTGCTTAAAATTAAATATTTTGAAATGTTTTTAATAGTGATTCAACTTCTTTCTCAAAAAATGTTTGTTCATATAAAATTATATTAGTACAAGTTTGCAAAAATATATATTTGGTAAATTCATATTTGAAGTTTTATATTAGCAAGTAAAAGTAAATTTGTTTAATAATGTTTATTGTATATAAGATATACAATTTCTATATCAATATTTATTACACCCCCTCCCCGAAATGAAATCCTGTGTACGACACAGCGGTTTATTTATAATCTAGAGATTTTTTTAAAATTTTGACACGTGTCACTTCTTGGAACGTTTATCATTGTCAACTTCATCGAACCTATAAAAACTAAATGGCTTTCTGGACCATCTCACTGCAGTCTAGTTAAGGGAATTGTAAAATGTATATCGTATATACGTAAATTGTAGCAAAACCTATTATTTTTACTTCATTTATTAATATTACACCAAGTAATTCAAGCATTTATGACGTTTAGTTCCATGAATAAAGTTGCAATCCTGGTTGAGATATAATGATATCGCCCCCGGGTAGTATTAAATACTTTTTTTTCACTTGTCAAAAATTTATGCCTTTCTAATGCACTATTACGTGGCAGTGGTGGATTTAAGAAGGGGCTATAAGGCTCAAACCACACCTACGAAAAATATGCAAAACAAAAGATTTTTTAAATCTAAAATAACACTACAAACGTAAAATAAAATGCAGTTTCCAAAGTTGCGTTCAGCCGTTTGCCCCGGAATTAAATTTACATTATTTAATCTATAATTTTATAGATTTATTCTATAATTAATTAGTAGAATATATTTAGAAACCTATATTGATCATTATACCATACTATAACCATTAATAAATACGCTTAAACTGAAGTAATAAATACTTCAGAAGGGATCCCCCCCCACAGGATGACATAGTTTTCACCTATTTCCATTTCCATGGAGTCATTACGTGTTTTCCTTAGTCCCACTCAATTCTTATCCTTTTTCCTTTTGGGCGGAGTTAAGGTGCACAACAAGGGGCATTGCCCCTCCAAACATTCTGAACAGAGCAGTGTATTATTATTTTATAGTTAAAAGCTTAGAGTGAACTCATTAAAATACTACAAAATAAATAATAGTGCTGACAAGAGATATACTCGAGAGTATCAGTTGTTAATTAGACCTATTAGAGTGACTTTCTATATATGACTCTAAGTTAAAAGAAAAATATCTATTTTGATACTGCATGTCATGATGTTCAAAATGAACGTTTGGTATTCAACGTTATAGAGTTTGTAGTAGTAACACTCACTGATGATGATGAGTTTGTCATTGAAACGCGTATGAGTTAATAAATGATGAATTTGTGAGTTTTGTGTATGCTATTATTTGTTTTAACATAACGTCACAAGCTAAGCTCAAAGAATAGCTGTAATCAACGTTATGTTTCTCATAAAAACAAAATCAGGCTTAACTTTGAACTGATGACTACAAAATTTGAAAAAATTTAAAAAGTTAAAATTTTTGCAAAGTTATAATTCTAAAAGTCACCGATTTGCGTTTTATGAGAAACATATATTTGAATACCATACCTTAAATAAATAAAAAAAAGTAGTTTAAAACGTGTACTTTATAAGGATATTTTAAAATCCTGGATCTTTCTGATACAAACTGCATAAACAAGTTATTTGATCTTATTTTAAAGGTACTCAACAGTAGTCACAACATCATAAATTTCAATAAAGACTAAGTTTAGCTTTTACAACGAAGTAGCCCCAGTTTAAACTGAACAGTCTTTATGTGCAGGTACAACATCATGAACTTCCAGCAGCTCCCCAACGGCAGCTACGACTACATACACGTAGGAGACTGGAACAACGGTACCCTGAATGTGTGGAGGGACATGCAGCTAGGCAAGAAGCATGGTCAAAAGGTGGAGTCTGTCTGCTCACGGCCTTGTCCCCCGGGCTACTACAAGGTACAGATGAAACTGTAATTTTCGTTTGGTAAACACCCTAACGTTATCTGGTTAGTACCCCCAGTTATAAACGGACTGAAATAAATAACTATCATAAACGTAACTGGAAATTAAATTATTTAATAAAACAAGTATTTACTGAAAGGCTACACAATTCTAATCCTATTTTATATAGGTGCGCTTACAGATAGTCATGGCCCGTAAGCATTCTGAATCTGGAAACAGCTTCCACTCTAGGTAGGCTATGTGGTGTTAGCACTGTGCCAGGCCCCTCCATATCTTTCCAGCGCTCAGTTTCCTTTCCTCTGTTCTATCATTGATAGTAGATTTAATCAGGCATCTTGCTGTCAATAGATATATGCTATAGGATTATTAGGTTGTGTGAAGGTGTTACCTTTCTTCGCTAGATTGGTTTATTTCCCTCAATGCCGACATTGCAGTACAATGTACCACCCTTCTTCAATTAGGCCCGACAGGCAATATCTTCCGTTCATTGTTTGCCCACAGTCGGTCGAGGTTTTACTAGTATTTAATAAATTAAATTATTTAATAAAACCTGAACTTATTGAAAGGTTACAAAACAATTATATGTAGAGTGTTATATATATATATATATATATATATATATATATATATATATATATATATATATATTTATATATATAATGCTGAGGCTGTTCATCAACGAAAAGCTTTAACAAATAAGTGGAATAAAATAAAATATTCTTGTTTATGAAATTGTTTCGTTCGAAGCAAACAACCATGATTAGAAACTAAAAAGTAGCAACAGGTAAATTTCTCACAAAACTGTCGGAAGGTCCGAGATTTTTAACCTAGCTATGAGATGAACATTATATCCTTTGAGTGGAAGGAGCGCCTCTTGAGTGAATGGTTTTTATATTTTATAAATTATAACTCCTTCGCGCCATCAGTGTGTGTTCTCTGGTTAAAGGTTTTTTTGTGAAATGCGTCAACAACAAATCTAAAGGAATAAAACTTATTCTGATGATCGCAAAAAACGTCCAACTACGTTCTGAAGCAGATGTTGAAATGTCAGAAGTTTATGGGATTTCAAGTCTATGGAGCGGACAAATGAAATAGCACCGGAAGATTTCTCATAATCGGCACCAGACCTACCTGAACAGTGCCTTTATCCGCTAGGTTATCTGTCAGACAATGTTGACATGACGATTCTCTACTTTTTCAGGACTACTTCGAACACTGGTGTGAAGTCAAGGGTTCAAATCTTGACAAATTAACTTGAAAGTCCCCTCAAAATCCTAGTTCGACACACAGGTTAAGGGGCTTTATAAAGCGTAAATGGACTAAAAATTGCAGAGATACTTTTTCAGAGTGTTCATTTAAGTTATATAAAGTTTTCTCTATTAAAATGATGTACATATACTGGCCAAATATAATACGTATTTTTTTTCAATTTTGTAAAACCAAAAGGTACAAAAATAACTCACAATCCAAGTATGTTCTACAGTTAATTGTATGAGTTAATTTCACCACAACTGCAAACCACGAGCTCCAGGTTTCTCCTCATTGTTCACGCGCCACGTCGTATTGTAAAGTCTCGTAATAAATAAAAATAAATTACCTAATAACTAAATCTGAGCCACGAAGCAAGCTGAGAAGATCTGTATGCCATCAGGATAGCGACGAAGCAGCACGAATTGTTTTGTTCGCATATTTTTGTCTGACTGTTATAAAATAGCCATAAATTGCAACGTACAATGGTCAAAGAATAATACCTTTAAAAGAGTGTTTAAATTTGTTTAACTTTAAGACAGACACTTGCTAGTGTCGGAATGCACAACTTCATTTCCATAAACGTTATTTCAGAAATCTTGATTTTACAAATTGATATTGTCTGATAAATCACGATACCATACTCCTTTATTTAATATAAATAACATTAGAAAGTAATAAGTAATGATGCGTTTAGAATCTGCAGAGCGGTGGCCAAGAGCAGAAGTGCTGCTGGGTGTGCGTGCCTTGCGACCGCCACCAAGTGCTGACCGATGACGAGACCTGCTCCCCGTGTCCTCTGGGATGGTGGCCCAGTCAAAACAAAACAAGTAAGTGGTGGAAAATGGAAAACAAACATTCTTTTATAGATCGAGTTAAGAAAGCTACCAATACTAATATCTAAGGAATATAATTGGCGATGATATTTTGGTAAACGCCCTAACATCGGCGAAATTTTTATTTTTGTCATACTGAACTTAGTTTTACTTGAAATTGTGAGGTTAATAAAACATTTACTAATAACGTTTATAATTTAAAGGGACAGCTTTGGTTAACCGTCATTCCCTAAACACCTGAAATACACTTTAAGCCAAAATTAGTTTACTTACTTTTTATTAAATAATTACAATTTTAAATAAAGTTACATAGCCTATGCGTTAAAATAGCTGTTCTATCACATAATATGTAACATAAAATCAGCTTTGTTTATGATATCATATGCTATCATTTATTTCAAGCCAAATGGAACGAAATAACTATATTGCATAACTTGCCCCTTTTGTGAAATGTTTTTCTCCCATATAAAAATAAAATTAATTTTTAAAATTTAATAAGCCAAATGGAACGAAACAACTATATTGCATAACTTGCCCCTTTTGTAAAATGTTTTTCTTCCATATGAATCTAAAATTAATTTTAAAAATTTCAAATTACACTTTTTTTATTACTTGCGACCAGATATTTGTTAACTAAAAGTACATACGCAGGATTTAAACAATAAAATTAATGAATTCATTACGACAAACAGCATCTCAGAAACAATTAAAGACCCAACCAACGAATATCACAACACAGTTAAAAACAGAATTAATTCAGCAAAACACGTAATATCTAAAACACAGAAAAAATACCTTAAAACGATAAGACCTACGGCACCTACCTTACAAGCACTTCCTAAACTACATAAACAAGGAACACCAATAAGACCGATAATCAACAGCCAACAATCACCCGAACACAAACTAGCACGCCATGTGGATAGAACTATTAGAAAATACATAAAACTATACACACACACACAAGTATAAAGAACACCATAGATCTAGTAAACAAAATAAAGAACATTGAAATCCCTCATAACTCAACCTTGGCATTGTTTGACATCACAAACCTATATACCAATATATCAGTCACAGAAACACTAAACATATTACGAGACAATTTAAGACTTAACAACACTCCAGAAAATATCACAAAAGTAATCATACACATTTTGAACACCAATACTATACCGAGGAAACATAAGACAATGCCAACAACTCCAAACACGTATAAACAAAATACACAAAAATATCCAGTTCACTGCAGAGTTTGAAAACAACAAAACATTTAATTTCTTAGACATCACCATAACAAAAAATCAAAACAAACATGAATTCAACATATACCGCAAGCCCCATGACAGACACATTGATACATAATTATCGAACCACCCAATACAACATAAACACGCAGCATTCAAACATTTACTACACAGACTAAATAAAACACCTATGACCACTACTAACTACACAGAGGAACTAAACACAATCAAATATTTAGCTCACAAAAAAGGATATGACAATTATTTAATAGACAAACTACACAGAAAAATACTCAATAAGAACAGTAACAGCAAAAACACGAACACAAACCAATTCATCACCCTCACATACATAAACAAAATCACAAATAAAATAGCACACCAATTCAAAAAAGCAGGATACAATGTAGCATACAGAACAACAAATAAAAGCCAAAGAGCTAACAGATATAGCATTAATAACAATACCAACACATGCTATAGACCAGGAGTATACAAACTAAAATGGACAAC
This sequence comes from Prosapia bicincta, assembly GCA_036971475.1. Classification (NCBI taxonomy): domain Eukaryota; kingdom Metazoa; phylum Arthropoda; class Insecta; order Hemiptera; family Cercopidae; genus Prosapia; species Prosapia bicincta. The sequence continues at coordinate 38,998,014 of JBAIZL010000009.1, read as the reverse complement.
TGCAATAAGTTCTATATTGGACAAACAGGCAGATCTTTTGCCGAAAGATATAAAGAACACAAAAGGGCACTGCACACTACCATTGAATCTAGCTTCGCAAATCACCTCATTGACACTAAACACTCGTGAAAAAGTATGGAAAATAACATGAGCATCCTCCACACATGCAACAGAAGCCATAAATTAAACACACTAGAACAATTTGAAATTTATAGACATAGCAACACACATAAAAATTACATCTTTAAATGAACAAACATGGCACAGATCACACATACTTTTCGATCACATCACATCTAACTTTCAATAAAATGGTACCGAGGAAGCACAACAGCAGCATTCCTAGCGGCAAAAATTCGAGGCTGAAGAAGTCGTAAGACGAAAACGTTTCCTCCAAGTGTAAGTTAACAATTAACAACTTTTAGTTAACAAATGTCTGGTCGCAAGTAATAACAAAAATGTAATTTGTAATTTACAAGATTTCGATATTTTAAAATTTATATAAATATATGGAGAGTGTGAACTAAGAGAAGTAATTCAATTAATAACAATCTATTGTTTCTAATTTTATTATAAACATAAATTAAACATGTTTCCAACATAAAAACATTAAGTTACGGTTGTAAAGAGTATAACGTATTAAAGTTGACAAAATTGGACAGTTTTATTTTCCCACAAAAGTTTCAGTGCTGCAGTATTCCGTAACCTGCAGAGTAGCAGACGTCTATTAGGAATAGATTTTGCATTTCAAACCACTCAATACTCCAGGGCAGCATTGTTTCAGTCTCTGAATATCTATTGAGTTTTCATTATGAACTGAATCAAATCGTTTGGCGACAGTGCAGTCTGATATACGGTTAACGGAATTTAACCTTAAACATGACTCAATTCCTCCTGTCTTAAATTCCTCCTTGCCTATAATTATATTAAAACTCTTTTTTATTGAATTCATTCCTGTTTAGAACCGCACACTCTCCGGATATATATATCTTGTACAAATCTTCGATCGTTATTAAATTTCGATTTCGTTCGTACAATCAGGATCAAATAAATTTTGTTTATCCTATAGGGGATGGCAATTCCCGTTGACACAGTTTTTTCAAATATTTATTTAACAAATTAATTATAAAATTTATGGAGCTCAGCCGGTTTCGAACTGAGAATCTTCATGTTCGAAGTCTAGTCCTTGACACTTCCCCAACGTTCCCATTCCTAGTAATATTTATTAATGATGTGTATGAATCCCCCCCCCCAATCTTGTTATCGTAGAAATCTCCATTGTACAGCCTAAAACAATTGTCATGGTTACTACACACTATCATAAATAGTGCTCTAGGGTAACTAATATATATATATATATATATATATATATATATATATATATATATATATATATATATATATATATATATATATATATATATATAAAGAACAAAAGTAAAAATACAAATACAAGAATTATATTTGAATTTACAATTCATCTTGTATTTGTATATTGACTTTTGTTCTTTATTAATACACAAGAAAACATATTGCGATATATATATATATATATATATATATATATATATATATATATTTGTTAACCCAAGTGTGAAGTTACTTAAAATTATTTTTTCAATATTGCTTGTTTTATTTTTCATCTAAAGCTAAATTTTATATTTGATACATCTGTTACAGCTTGTATGCAGATACCAATCGAGTTCGTGAAATGGACCGACACCGAGGCGTTAGTGTCCATCGGGTTCTCCTGTGTCGGTTTCACCGTGACCGCCATCGCCGCCGCCGTCTTCATCCGATTCAACGACACGCCTGTTGTCAAGTCTTCCACTCGCGAACTCAGCTACATGATCCTGGCTGGTATGACTTTGTCGCACTCCGCCACCTTCCCCATCCTAGCTCGTCCTTCGAAACTCTCTTGCTCATTATCCAGGATACTTCCCGGGCTGTCTTTTGCAATGATCTACGCGTCGCTTCTTACCAAGACTAATCGCATAGCAAGGATCCTCGCCGGTTCCAAGAAGAGGTTTCCTACGAGGAAGCCACGCTTCATGTCCGGAACTGCTCAGGTAATAAAGATGCACAAAGGAACTAAAATATCCCTTCAACAAGCACGCGTGTTACGTTAACCGATTTACTGAACATGTTCCAGGTGGTGATCACCTGCATCCTGATAGGCGTGGAAGCAGGAGTGGTCGGAGCAATGCTGGTTCTGGAGCCTGCGGGACCTACTCTCCAGTTCCCGACATTAGACCGCGCTGTCCTCGTCTGCAACACTACGCCACAAGGGGTGGTCGCCCCTCTAGCGTTTGATTTCCTCCTCATCGGCCTCTGTACGCTTTACGCCCTCAAGACCAGGAACGTCCCGGAAAACTTTAACGAAGCCAAGTTTATCGGCTTTGCCATGTACACCACGTGTGTCATATGGGTGGCTTTTGTGCCGATATACTTTGGCAGCGATTCCAAAGTAAGTTGTTAAGACAATATAACATTTATCTATCTTCTGACTTTTCTAGAAATGTCATTTCCTTTATAAATGAACTTTTGTGTACAGTTCAAATTTATACAAAATCCGAGAGGAGTAAACTCCGCTAGAAGAAACAGAAGGTTATTGTTCCTAAACTTTTATAATGTCTAGTGAAACGTACAATAACAGCCCCAGATGTGATTCTATGGAACCCTCTGAACACGTTAACGGTTTATACATAAGCACGAAAATTGCATAATACCTGCTTCACATTTTTATAATACACGTAGTTTTCTTAATATATGTAAGTTTGTAGTCAGAGGGTTGCAATTTTGGGAAAAGTGCCTCGTTATTTATTGGAATGTAATTATTAGCTCAAATTAAAATAACTACATAGAATTGATAATTAGCCATTAATAGTTATAGAGTGAGTTAATAAATCTGACATTTATTTATCCGAGGCCACAAACAACAAATTATTTTAAGGATCTGCAAACAACTAGTTTGAGCATATACTGTAGGCCCTAATTCATTTAAGTTTCAGATTGGTCAAGTGTCACCTTTATGAAATAAGGCTTGGCATTTTTGCAATTAACACAGTGATATATAGATTTAAATTGGAGGTACTAGAAGTTTAATATAAAAAGTTGTTTAATATTGCAAATTTTATTATTATTAGGGGTTGTTCGTTCAAAAATTATAAATAGTGTATTGTGTTGATTACGACAAATATAGAAAATAAAAAAATCTTCAACTACCTATAGATATAAACAATACTGGAGCTGGCTTGTGAGTTAAGGTTATAAACACAAGAAATATACACAACTCGCAATTATAAAACTTTAATCTCAAACGCGTTTCAATGACATTATGTCATCATCTTCAGTGATGCTATCCCAAATAAAGCTTAAAGTAAAAAAATTGAACATAAAGTATAATATTTTTATAACATATAGTTAGTTTAAAATATTTACCTAATTTCCGATTACAAACTAGATTATTCAAGGGATAAAATACATTTATTTTACTAATTTTCTTTTCACAAGTCATAAATTCACTCAACATAGTTGTAATGAACCTAACATACTTGTATTTATAGGCAAATATGAAATCATAATCTATTAAAAATTGAAAAAATCTGTGGTTGGTTAAAATAAGATATTTTGGGGACTTCCACTGAGCTTTAAACAATGTATAATAAAATTATCATCGCTCAATGTAATCGCTATTGTGTACTCGAGAACAGTAAAAATCGGGGAAAAAGTATTTTTCATAAGTAAAGTACATTTTACTTTTGCCCTGTCAGGACTACTAGCGATAGACTTTGGAATCTATGATTAAAAGCAGCTCCAATTCATTGAAATGATAGTCTCTGTGGCTCAACAAATTTAGGGCTACGATTAGCCTGTGTATAGTCTACTTGATTAGCAGCTCAAGTCCAGGATGGACGCAAACAACTTTTAAATATATAAGTAGGTCTTATTACAGGGTAAACTATCAATATAAAGAAAATTAAGTCAATTCCTACTTAAGTCAACAAAGAAAAATTTTATTATAGTTTCTTTTTTATAATTAGATCTAATTTAAGTATATATAAATAAATATATATATATATATATATATATGTATATATATATATATATATATATATGTATATATATATATATATATATATATATATGTGTGTGTGTGTGTGTGTGTGTGTGTGTCACAGTAACAATGTTAAACGAATTTCCTTGTAATTCTTCGTTTTCAATTCTATGTATGATGTTGGACTACCAATTTTTGTTTGTTACTATTTATACGCTTTGCTTTTTCGCCGCTTTCATTGTGTTGTAGTTTCTTTTCGCTTTCTTTCACATTGCCCGTTTTTTAAGCAAGTTCAATATCGTTAATCCAGTTTGGCTGTTTATTTTAATTTTTCCATTCAATTTTAATCATTGAGCATTTACGATATTGTGTGGTAACCGTGGCAACAATTTAAGGTTGTCCAATGTAGGTTTCAACGAAAACCAGATGGGCCCAAAATAATTCGTATACTTCTTTGCGAAAAAGAGTTCTAGCAATGGGAAATTTGGCTGAGTACCATGACCGCTTGACTTTGATTATGTAGATACTCAGTTCGAATCCGACTTGGATCAAACATGTTTATAAATTAATTATTGAACAAATATTTGAAAAACTGCATTAACATTAATTGTCATCCACTAGAGTTTAAACAAAATATATTTGAATTTGATTGGATTAATAAAAACGTATTTAATTAACAACTGAAAATTTGTACAAGATATATATTAGAAGAGTGTGAGCTAATAAAAGGAATTTAAAAAGAAGTGAAATTTTTAACACAGTATAGGGTAATAAACCGAGATAAGGTGTTACAGACAATAAACAAGAAACTCGTAGAAGGTGTCATCACTCAAGAATTATTGAAACTCGGTTTTAAACCACTTCATCAATCTTAACATTATAGTGAATATGAACAGTGCTGAAAGAAACTACAAAGGTTGTTCAAAAAGTAATAATAGGGACCCTGAGGAAAAATGTGGATTGAAGGGTAGCAGTACTGAATACTGTATTGTTACCCAATCGTTATGCCAACAATAGTTTTACCAGTGCATTGAGTAGACTTATGCGACGTTTTATGTAATGTGTGTTAAATATTTCTCTGCCTTGTCCAGCTTGAATAAAATTTAGTCCAACGTTGTGACATAAACCTTTAGTGAAACTCGGGTGTGGGCCGCATCCGGCCTATGAATATGTTTTTACAGCCCTTAATATTCAAGTATATTTTATATTTCCTCTAGTTTATGCGTGAAGGAAGTGGGTTTTCACATAATTGGAATGAAATTTCAAGTAACAAACAGATGCAGTCTTCTCATGAAAGTCCTTTCTTTCTTTTACAATTTTTATTGTTATAATACAAAGGGAAGAGGTGAATATTCCACACTTCCAAGTGTGGAAGTTAAAAAGCACAATTCTGTCTTGCTTTTTTTACAGCTATTAAAATATGACCCGCCATTAATAACATATTTTGTAGTTTGTATTTGTCTACTGATCAATTTAGCGTTATGTTTGATCACAGATTATTACAACCTGTATATGTATTACGCTGAGCGCCATGGTCACCCTCGTATTTCTCTTCCTCCCCAAACTGTACATCATACTGCTAAGGCCCGAGAGAAATAACCGCTCTTTCTTCACCACTTCCAAAGAGATCCGCTGCCACATAGGTGCCAGAGTGGTGTCCGCAATCTCCAGCAAAAGCAACGCCTGTCTCACCACCGACTCGCCCAAGTAAGTGGTGCCACATTTTCCTTTTTCAATATAATGGTAAAAAGTGGTTGCTGTTGGTGATGGTTTTTTATTAGTTTCAAGTGACGGATATGATTTGAAATTATTCTTTTAATAAAACACACACCGTATTTTATTATTTTAAAAAACAGGAAGTCACTTGTGAGATAAATATGTGGATAAGCAAACAGCTGTTCATATCGTGATAACTTCAACCCTTACTGTTCATATCGGGATAATTTCAATCCTTACTCTTTATATCGTGATAATCTCAACCCTTACTGTTCATATCGTGATATTTTCAACTTGTACTGTTCATATCGTGATAATTTCAATTTGTACTGTTCATATCGTGATAACTTCAACCATTACGGTTCATATAGGTATATTTTCATCCCTTACTGTTCATATCGTGATAATTTCAATTTGTACTCTTCATATCGTGATAATGTCAACCCTTGTTATTCATATATTTATAATTTCAGCCATTACCGTTCTTATCGTGATACTTGCAACCCTTTTTGATCATATTGTTATAATTTCAACCCTTAATATTTATATCGTGATAATTTAAACACTTACTCCTCATATCGTGATAATTTCAACTCTTACTCTTCATATCGTGATAATGTAAACCCTTACTCAGTCTTGAAGCACCTCCCTATTATCCGATATTTTCGCTTATCCGACACGTTCTGCCGGTCCGTTTATGACAGATAAGCGAGACTCTACTTTATATATATATATATATATATATATATATATATATATATATATATATATATGGAGGGTCACTTTGTACATGCCTATCCATTCGTGTCACATTATACATAATAAGGCACTCATGTCTGATGATACTTCGACAGTAGATCATAGTAACCTCAACCAAATCTAATAAATATCCCTAAGTTTTCATTAAAATGTAAATACCTTTCTATTAGCACAGTTTGAAAATTCAGCTTGCCTTAAATTTAAGTAAATTAGAAGTATCTATCAGCTGAAATAAGGTTGTCACAGATTTGTTTCTCTTTTGACAGGATCCCCGGTGCTCTTGGAGAAATGAAGCCTTCGTGGCAGTCGTCTGGAGACAAGTCACAGATGTCCCCACCCAAGTAAAGTCCTTGTAATTTATTTATATTATTCCAATCCGTTATCTTACTTGCTCTAAATATCACTATTTTATTTCAGGGAGAGGTGTTTGACTTTGTTTCGGAACGACTTGACAAAACAAGAGTACAACCAAAACTGCCACAACAGAGCGCTCCAACGTTCCGGCATGACGTCATTGCAGCCGAGGACAGGTACGTCTGCTAACCATCATGCACGTCATCATCTCGGATATGTCGCTTTCACTATGACCGACAGAACTGTACACTCACATTCTAACAAGAAGTAAAATTTTACAAGAAGAAATACTTGTCTATGTCTTTGCATTTTTCATCTTTAAGTTCAATATTGTTTTCCTTCTATATTGGTTATATAACATGTAATATTTATTGAAACAGACTATGACTTGATGAGGAGCGATGTGTCTGAATAAGCTATCTGATCTGTGGTTTTTACGGGTTCTGTGTAATGCAAGTAAACAATGATATTTTAGACAGTATTTGAAGCTAATAATCGATAATGTGGTCGATTTTCTTAATCTTAATTTTAACTTAAATTATAAATTCCATTGCTTTTCCAATTCCATGTCAATTATGCTATTAAACTAATTTACGACTTGTCGAACATATAATTAAGTTTTTTTTTTATTTTAACTTAGGCACACAAAACGTTTTCTCTCACACTAGACAATGATGTGACGAAATAGCCAACTGCATCCATGGGATCGATAACGTTTTGTTTCCATAAATTTACTGTACTTAAATTAGGCTTTAAGTTTGAATATATTTCAGTACAGTTTTCTGTCTCTAAGTTCTTAAAAGTACGATTTAAGTTTTGAAAACGGAATCACTCCGAAACGCGACAACAGAAGAATATATAATAACGTTAGGAAAGACAGAAAGCTGTACTCAAATATATAGAGATTTTCGTAACAGAAATGAAGATGAGTATATTAATAATTTTAAGTTTGAAAGTCGTGGATTAGTTTGATAGTGACGTTGAAAGTTATCTAATCGTCATGGGCAATATAATTACTGAGTCAATTTATTTGTTAATTTTCTTTAAAAGTTTCTGAACAGTTTTCCCAAGAGATTTCCTTTTTTGCTTTACCTCTATCTCCCCATTATATTTACTTAAAGAACGCAATTATTTCCCTAATTTTTGTTTTTCCTAAACACTTAATACATTCGCACTCCTAGGCCTCTCCTTGAATCAAAGTAGCGTAGCTTTAAAACAACTCAAATTTTTTGTAAGTTCTAAGTAATAAAACCTTTTTTTCATTAGCCCTTCTTAGAACCGATTACATATACCTTCCTCCAAGTAATAAAATCTTCCTCCCATAAGCCCTTCTTAGAACTGATTACATATACCTTCCTCCAAGTAATACAAGCTTCCTCCCATAAGCTCTTCTTAGAACTGATTACATATACCTTCCTCCAAGTAACATAATCTTCCTTCCATTAGCTCTTCTTAGAACTGATTACATATACCTTCCTCCAAGTAACATAATCTTCCTTCCATTAGCTCTTCTTAGAACTGATTACATATACCTTCCTCCAAGTAACACAATCTTCCTCCCATAAGCTCTTCATAGAGCCTAAGCTCTTCATATTAGGTGATACTTTCTCCTTTAAGCTCTTCTTCTAACCTATCATCAGGTATACCTTCCCCCCATAAACTCTCCGTAGAATCTACTATTAGCTATTCTCTCCTCCCTTAAGTTCCATGTAGGACTTGATAATGTGTCCTCCTTCGTCCCTTGAGATCTTCCTTGTTTTTATTATACATTGTTCCTTATGACAATACTTTTTGTTACCTTTAAGGACTGTCAAACCATAAATTATATGTCTTTGTTTCTATACACTAACCTGATGAAATGCCATGTTTTATTGCAGGTTCAGTCGAGGAATGCAAAGAACAAAGATCCTTGTCCATTCAAACAGGCGCTGAACTGTTGGAGATATTGTTACAAGGAAAGACACGGACATGGGCAGAGTTGAATGCGAAAGATCTCCTTCGGCCTTCAAGGTCACGACCACATATCCGAGAAGAGTCTGTTAGCGGGGACGACGAGAGCGGGCAGCTAAAGAACATTACAATCAAACTTGGCGGCAGCAGTCCTAGCGTCAGCTCTCAGTCATCCGACCGCTTCTTATGAAGCCGGTGACAAAATGTACTCGTCTTGACCAACTATTTACACTTTTTTGTAATACGAATAGGCCTGCTAAGGCAACGCTATTTCAAGCGTTTAGTTTAGTAAGGCTTTAGATTTTAATTTTAAATCAATAAAATTCTTGAAAGCTTTCTGATCCGTTCTGAAAGGGTAGCTTTTCATGGCGTTCACATGCATAACGTAAGACCACTACAGATTCTCTCTGAAACGCTTCCTTTTCAAATGATCATTGTACACAGCCTGAAGATCATTACATATCTGTTACGAAATGGCTTCCTTTTCAAATGATCATTGTACACAGCCTGAAGATCATTACATATCTGTTATGGAATGGCTTCCTTTTCAAATTATCATTGTACACAGCCTGAAGATCATTACATATCTGTTATGGAATGGCTTCCTTTTCAAATGATCATTGTACACAGCCTGAAGATCATTACATATCTGTTATGGAATGGCTTCCTTTTCAAATTATCATTGTACACAGCCTGAAGATCATTACATATCTGTTATGGAATGGCTTCCTTTTCAAATGATCATTGTACACAGCCTGAAGATCTTTACATATCTGTTATGAAATGGCTTCCTTTCTCGTGTCGAGCTGACGTTCATTACAAATCTGTCACTAAACTGCCGCCTTCGTTAGTAAATTTGTAGATGTTAATTTTAAATCAATAAAATTCTTGAAACTTCTGACCCATTCCGAAAGGGCAGCTTTTCATGGCATTCACGCCGCTTAAGAACACTACAGATTCTTTCTGAAATGCTCGCTCTTCAAATTATCCTTTCTACACAGGCTGAAGTTCAGTACAGATCTGTCACGAAGTAGCCGCCTTCGAGAACATCTTACTGTAGTTTCATTACAAATTCGTTTTGAAATGTTCATTTTAGTTTAGAAATTTGTAGATAGTTATTTTAAACGAATACAATTCATGGACGTTTCGATCCGTTCTAAAAACGTTGCTTTTCAGAGCGTCCTCATGCATAGCTGAAGACCATTACAGAATCATCTTGAAATTTACAGCAAATCTACGTTAAAAGCATATGAACCGTTATAGTTTTTATACTCTGTCTTTTTCACTATAAATACGAAGGTTTTATAGCTAAATCTATCCAGACTTAGTGAATATAAAAACTCTTTTCAGATGATTATATTTATGTTGTTTAAATCCAATTAGTCGTCCATTACAGTTCTGGTTTGTTTTTCGTTCTTAAAAAGATCTTTCACTTTTCTTCAGAACTTTTTCTTGGTTTCACAAATATAGGATTGCACTTTTTTATTTATCATTGAGAAAATAAATTTGAATATTATTTTTAATTTATAGAATATTTACCATTAATAATATCTAGTTTTTACCGTCCTTTAAGAAGAGCTAGCCGCACAACGTGGCATTGGTTCTGTGTCTAGCATTATGTGAAATCGAACACTCTAACTGTCTACGATATGAGGACATTTGTTATATCAAAGTTTTATTTTAATTTACTTGTAGAAATGAAACTATGCACATATCGTTTACTGTTAGTAATTTGGTTTTATCTGAGTTTGTGTGTGTGTGTGTGTGTGTGTGTGTGTGTGGGCGCGCGTAACTATTAGTATGAGTGTAAATTTTAACAATTATTTTTCTACTTTAAATGTCAGGTAATATTTATTTGTAGATAGTGTTTATTTATGGTTATTGTTTGTTGTAAAACGTAATGGTTGTGTTTTTTTTAATAAATTTTAACTACAGACGCTACGGGTAACCCTTCGATTCTTCAGTGAATTTCTTCTTTCAAAGTAAATTCTGCTTTCACACAATTACTGTGCACATTTCGTAAATTAGTTTTAATTACAAATTAAACTAGAATCAGCCGAGGTAAAGTCGAAAATTTATTTTAAGAATATTCCTCAATAAAACTGTACAGAAATAAATTTCTAGAAATTGTATAGCAATTTACTTGAGTTAATGTAAATATTATACTTTGGTTGAAAACTTACTAGTCCAATCAATGCACGTACACGTATATTGTCTTCAACAATGCTCGTTGGTGGTTGAACAAGATCGGTTCAGTAATATGTTTAACTGGATTTTATTACTGAATAAAACAATTCTTCAAAAACTATTTAGGCGTAATATTTTAGTTCTATCCATAGTATTTTGTTTAAATGCTCTAACTCGCGTTACGGTGAAAAACAATGTAAATAAGTTATTATATATCAAGCACAACAAATAAACCTTAGAAACAGCTTAACTACTTCGCGTCTCGAGGTTCTCTTACTGCCAACAGGTAAAATGTCAAACCATTTCACTATTAAAATGGTGCTAATATTAAGGCCAAGAAAAACCACTGTAAATTCGTTTATGTCTTCTGTGATATTAATTTTATTATACTGAATGACAACAATCTGGAAAATAAAAACTTTAAAACTAAAAAAAAACATTAATTTATCTCCCTTTACACGCATTTACATTTTAATCAGCGTTTATAATGTAAGAAGAAAAGATAGACATTTTATTTTTAAAATGTTTATATTTTTTTCATACTAGTAAAATTATACAAACTAATAGGATGAAGTATAATGTAAATACTTATCTTTAGTTACATTTTGCTAAGATCTCCTGGTCAACATCTCCTGACCAAGAAGTCACTTACCAAGTCTACGTTAACGAAAGGGCACATCTTCTAGAACAAGTTATTGTTTAAACAAAGTAGTTTAACTATAGCGTATACTCCTGTATAATGTATACCAGATTGGTGCTCATATACTGTACCATCAGCCCAGGAGGATCATATAATGTACTGTTATAGAACAAGTAAGACTAAAAAATCTATCGATCCTGCTGTTATTAGATAAAGTATAACCCAACCAGTAAGACTAAATGTAACGTACATGTATGATTATATTGAAAGTTGATCGCAGAACCACCACCAAGCGAGGGAAGATAGTGAAAACGAATAATTATGGAGCTTTAGCGCGTTCTTATGTAGTGAGCGCCAACTCACAAACATTGTAATAGCTATGGACGGTTGAATACATGTAAATAGTCTTATTTATAAATATAAAGAGTTTTAGGGTAGTAGTCAAAGAAAGGTTTAAAGTAAAATGGCCATGTCCTTAAAGCTTCCCAGCTGGGTTTACACAATACACAAAGGGGTAATAGCTATGGACGGTTGAATACATGTAAACAGTCTTCTTTATAAATATAAGAGTCTTTAGGTAGTAGTCAAAGAAAAGTTTAAAGTAAAATGGCCATGTCCTTAAAGCTTCCCAGCTGGGTTTACACAATACACAAAGGGATAATAGCTATGGACGGTTGAATACATGTAAACAGTCTTATTTATAAATATAAGAGTCTTTAGGTAGTAGTCAAAGAAAAGTTTAAAGTAAAATGGCCATGTCCTTGAAGCTTCCCAGCTGGGTTTACACAATACACAAAGGGGTAATAGCTATGGACGGTTGAATACATGTAAACAGTCTTATTTATAAATATAAAGAGTTTTTGGGTAGTAGTCAAAGAAAAGTTTAAAGTAAAATGGCCATGTCCTTAAAGCTTCCCAGCTGGGTTTACACAATACACAAAGGGGTAATAGCTATGGACGGTTGAATACATGTAAACAGTCTTATTTATAAATATAAAGAGTCTTTGGGTAGTAGTCGAAGAAAGGTTTAAAGTAAAATGGCCACGTCCTTAAAACTTCCCAGCTGGGTTTACACAATACACAAAGGGGTAATAGCTATGGACGGTTGAATACATGAAAACAGTCTTATTTATAAATATAAAGTCTTTGGGTAGTAGTCAAAGAAAGGTTTAAAGTAAAATGACCATGTCCTTAAAACTTCCCAGCTGGGTTTACACAATACACAAAGGGGTAATAGCTATGGACGGTTGAATACATGTAAACAGTCTTATTTATAAATATAAAGAGTCTTTAGGTAGTAGTCAAAGAAAGGTTTAAAGTAAAATGACCATGTCCTTAAAACTTCCCAGCTGGGTTTACACAATACACAAAGGGGTAATAGCTATGGACGGTTGAATACATGTAAGCAGTCTTATTTATAAATATAAAGAGTCTTTAGGTAGTAGTCAAAGAAAGGTTTAAAGTAAAATGACCATGTCCTTAAAACTTCCCAGCTGGGTTTACACAATACACAAAGGGGTAATAGCTATGGACGGTTGAATACATGTAAACAGTCTTATTTATAAATATAAAGAGTCTTTAGGTAGTAGTCAAAGAAAGGTTTAAAGTAAAATGACCATGTCCTTAAAACTTCCCAGCTGGGTTTACACAATACACAAAGGGGTAATAGCTATGGACGGTTGAATACATGTAAACAGTCTTATTTATAAATATAAAGAGTCTTTAGGTAGTAGTCAAAGAAAGGTTTAAAGTAAAATGACCATGTCCTTAAAACTTCCCAGCTGGGTTTACACAATACACAAAGGGGTAATAGCTATGGACGGTTGAATACATGTAAACAGTCTTATTTATAAATATAAAGAGTCTTTAGGTAGTAGTCAAAGAAAGGTTTAAAGTAAAATGACCATGTCCTTAAAACTTCCCAGCTGGGTTTACACAATACACAAAGGGGTAATAGCTATGGACGGTTGAATACATGTAAACAGTCTTATTTATAAATATAAAGAGTCTTTGGGTAGTAGTCAAAGAAAGGTTTAAAGTAAAATGGCCATGTCCTTAAAGCTTCCCAGCTGGGTTTACACAATACACAAAGGGGTAATAGCTATGGACGGTTGAATACATGTAAACAGTCTTATTTATAAATATAAAGAGTCTTTGGGTAGTAGTCAAAGAAAAGTTTAACTTAAAATGACCATGTCCTTAAAACTTCCCAACTGGGTTTACACAATACACAAAGGGGTAATAGCTATTGACGGTTGAATACATGTAAACAGTCTTATTTATAAATATAAAGAGTCTTTGGGTAGTAGTCAAAGAAAGGTTTAAAGTAAAATGACCATGTCCTTAAAACTTCCCAACTGGGTTTACACAATACACAAAGGGGTAATAGCTATTGACGGTTGAATACATGTAAACAGTCTTATTTATAAATATAAAGAGTCTTTGGGTAGTAGTCAAAGAAAGGTTTAAAGTAAAATGACCATGTCCTTAAAACTTCACAACTGGGTTTACACAATACACAAAGGGGTAATAGCTATTGACGGTTGAATACATGTAAACAGTCTTATTTATAAATATAAAGAGTCTTTGGGTAGTAGTCAAAGAAAAGTTTAACTTAAAATGACCATGTCCTTAAAACTTCCCAACTGGGTTTACACAATACACAAAGGGGTAATAGCTATTGACGGTTGAATACATGTAAACAGTCTTATTTATAAATATAAAGAGTCTTTGGGTAGTAGTCAAAGAAAGGTTTAAAGTAAAATGACCATGTCCTTAAAACTTCCCAACTGGGTTTACACAATACACAAAGGGGTAATAGCTATTGACGGTTGAATACATGTAAACAGTCTTATTTATAAATATAAAGAGTCTTTGGGTAGTAGTCAAAGAAAGGTTTAAAGTAAAATGACCATGTCCTTAAAACTTCCCAACTGGGTTTACACAATACACAAAGGGGTAATAGCTATTGACGGTTGAATACATGTAAACAGTCTTATTTATAAATATAAAGAGTCTTTGGGTAGTAGTCAAAGAAAGGTTTAAAGTAAAATGACCATGTCCTTAAAACTTCCCAACTGGGTTTACACAATACACAAAGGGGTAATAGCTATTGACGGTTGAATACATGTAAACAGTCTTATTTATAAATATAAAGAGTCTTTGGGTAGTAGTCAAAGAAAGGTTTAAAGTAAAATGACCATGTCCTTAAAACTTCCCAACTGGGTTTACACAATACACAAAGGGGTAATAGCTATTGACGGTTGAATACATGTAAACAGTCTTATTTATAAATATAAAGAGTCTTTGGGTAGTAGTCAAAGAAAAGTTTAACTTAAAATGACCATGTCCTTAAAACTTCCCAACTGGGTTTACACAATACACAAAGGGGTAATAGCTATTGACGGTTGAATACATGTAAACAGTCTTATTTATAAATATAAAGAGTCTTTGGGTAGTAGTCAAAGAAAGGTTTAAAGTAAAATGACCATGTCCTTAAAACTTCCCAACTGGGTTTACACAATACACAAAGGGGTAATAGCTATTGACGGTTGAATACATGTAAACAGTCTTATTTATAAATATAAAGAGTCTTTGGGTAGTAGTCAAAGAAAGGTTTAAAGTAAAATGACCATGTCCTTAAAGCTTCCCAGCTGGGTTTACACAATACACAAAGGGGTAATAGCTATGGACGGTTGAATACATGTAAACAGTCTTATTTATAAATATAAAGAGTCTTTAGGTAGTAGTCAAAGAAAGGTTTAAAGTAAAATGACCATGTCCTTAAAACTTCCCAGCTGGGTTTACACAATACACAAAGGGGTAATAGCTATGGACGGTTGAATACATGTAAACAGTCTTATTTATAAATATAAAGAGTCTTTGGGTAGTAGTCAAAGAAAGGTTTAAAGTAAAATGGCCATGTCCTTAAAGCTTCCCAGCTGGGTTTACACAATACACAAAGGGGTAATAGCTATGGACGGTTGAATACATGTAAACAGTCTTATTTAAAAATATAAAGAGTCTTTGGGTAGTAGTCAAAGAAAGGTTTAAAGTAAAATGACCATGTCCTTAAAACTTCCCAGCTGGGTTTACACAATACACAAAGGGGTTAGCTATGGACGGTTGAATACATGTAAACAGTCTTATTTAAAAATATAAAGAGTCTTTGGGTAGTAGTCAAAGAAAGGTTTAAAGTAAAATGACCATGTCCTTAAAACTTCCCAGCTGGGTTTACACAATACACAAAGGGGTAATAGCTATGGACGGTTGAATACATGTAAACAGTCTTATTTAAAAATATAAAGAGTCTTTGGGTAGTAGTCAAAGAAAGGTTTAAAGTAAAATGACCATGTCCTTAAAACTTCCAAGCTGGGTTTACACAATACACAAAGGGGTAATAGCTATGGACGGTTGAATACATGTAAACAGTCTTATTTATAAATATAAAGAGTCTTTGGGTAGTAGTCAAAGAAAGGTTTAAATTAAAATGGCCACGTCCTTAAAGCTTCCCAGCTGGGTTTACACAATACACAAAGGGGTAATAGCTATGGACGCTTGAATACATGTAAACAGTCTTATTTATAAATATAAAGAGTCTTTGGGTAGTAGTCAAAGAAAGATTTAAAGTAAAATGGCCACGTCCTTAAAGCTTCCCAGCTGGGTTTACACAATACACAAAGGGGTAATAGCTATGGACGGTTGAATACATGTAAACAGTCTTATTTATAAATATAAAGAGTCTTTGGGTAGTAGTCAAAGAAAGATTTAAAGTAAAATGGCCACGTCCTTAAAGCTTCCCAGCTGGGTTTACACAATACACAAAGGGGTAATAGCTATGGACGGTTGAATACATGTAAACAGTCTTATTTATAAATATAAAGAGTCTTTGGGTAGTAGTCAAAGAAAGGTTTAAAGTAAAATGGCCACGTCCTTAAAGCTTCCCAGCTGGGTTTACACAATACACAAAGGGGTAATAGCTATGGACGGTTGAATACATGTAAACAGTCTTATTTATAAATATAAAGAGTCTTTGGGTAGTAGTCAAAGAAAGATTTAAAGTAAAATGGCCACGTCCTTAAAGCTTCCCAGCTGGGTTTACACAATACACAAAGGGGTAATAGCTATGGACGGTTGAATACATGTAAACCGTCTTATTTATAAATATAAAGAGTCTTTGGGTAGTAGTCAAAGAAAGATTTAAAGTAAAATGGCCACGTCCTTAAATCTTCCCAACTGGGTTTACACAATACACAAAGAAGTAATAGCTATGGACGGTTGAATACATGTAAACAGTCTTATTTATAAATATAAAAAGTCTTTAGGTAGTAGTCAAAGAAAGGTTTAGAGTAAAATGGCCACGTCCTTAAAACTTCCAAGCTGGGTTTACACAATACACAAAGGGGTAATAGCTATGGACGGTTGAATACATGTAAACAGTCCTCTTTATAAATATAAAAAGTCTTTGGGTAGTAGTCAAAGAAAAGTTTAACTTAAAATGACCATGTCCTTAAAACTTCCCAACTGGGTTTACAAAATACACAAAGGGGTAATAGCTATGGACAGTTGAATACATGTAAACAGTCTTATTTATAAATATAAGAGTCTTTAGTTAGTAGTCAAAGAAAAGTTTAAAGTAAAACGACCATGTCCTTAAAACTTCCCAGCTGGGTTTACACAATACACAAAGGGGTAATAGCTATGGACGGTTGAATACATGTAAACAGTCCTCTTTATAAATATAAAAAGTCTTTGGGTAGTAGTCAAAGAAAAGTTTAAATTAAAATGACCATGTCCTTAAATCTTCCCAACTGGGTTTACACAATACACAAAGGAGTAATAGCTATGGACGGTTGAATACATGTAAACAGTCTTATTTATAAATATAAAGAGTCTTTGGGTAGTAGTCAAAGAAAAGTTTAAAGTAATATGACCATGTCCTTAAAACTTCCCAGCTGGGTTTACACAATACACAAAGGGGTAATAGCTATGGACGGTTGAATACATGTAAACAGTCTTATTTATAAATATAAGAGTCTTTAGGTAGTAGTCAAAGAAAGGTTTAAAGTAAAATGGCCATGTCCTTAAAACTTCCCAGCTGAGTTTACACAATACACAAAGGGGTAATAGCTATGGACGGTTGAATATATGTAAACAGTCTTATTTATAAATATAAGAGTCTTTAGGTAGTAGTCAAAGAAAGGTTTAAAGTAAAATGGCCATGTCCTTAAAACTTCCCAGCTGGGTTTACACAATACACAAAGGGGTAATAGCGAAGACGATTATAATTAAATGAGAAGAGGTTCAGTTACTTTTCAACTTAAGAGTGAAGGAAGAGCGGCGGTTTGCGAATAGCCAAGTAAGTAAGAACAAAACTGCCAAACCCAAGAGCGTGACAGTACAGCATTTTTTAGTGTCAAATAGCTTACTTTAGCACCTCTGTTTTCCTCCTTGAAATTGGAGTTGAGAAATTAAACGAAATAAAGAATATGCCAGGAAGTCTTACGTGTGGGTTGGAAAACCACTTCCAGGATGTTTACATGAAGATCGTACAACCAGTCTCAGTTAGTCTTTCCTATGGGACAGACAACTACTCCCAGGATGTCTTACCTAAAGGTTGGACAACCACTTCCAGGATGTTTTACATGAAGATCGTACAACCCGTCTCAGGTAATCTTACCTAAGGGATAGACAACTACTCCCAGTATGTCTTACCTAAAGGTTAAACAACCACTTCCAGGATGTTTTACATGAGGCTCGTACAACCAGTCTCAGGTAGTCTTTCCTAAGGGACAGACAACTACTCCCAGGATGTCTTACCTAAAGGTTGGACAACTGTTTTAAAATGATTTATTTATTGCAGATGGTTTTTTGTCACTGTTTAAAGTAGCCAAAGATTTTTAGTTTAAATGTAAAAGAATGCATAAGAAGTGATGATACTGTTTGAAGCGTTGTATGGTAACAAACAGGGGGATAAATGAGTAGATTCATGGGATTTGCTCGTCAAGTGTGAAGCTATTCACAAATATGAGGACTACGTTGGCTTTGCCCATAGTTATTTATACAGATATACTACTCAAGTGGATATTACTTGGACACAGAAAATATTAAATTTTTAAAGATAATTGTATTCTTCTTCTTACATTGAAGATCTCCTTACGTGAAGAAGACTGACAATGTTAGCGATTGGCAAAATCACTTTCTATTGCCAATTACTTCATTTTCTATTGACTCTTAAAGTACAAACAGCCTTGGGTTCTTTAAATGTAGTTAAACTAATTTTACACCTTTTCCTATTTAATTGATTTTCAGAAGAAATGTTTTGTAATTTGAAGGCGTTTCATTTCCAACTGTGTGTAGACAAAGTTTAAACCCTTGGATAGTTTCCTTTGAGTTTAGATGTACTTTGGATATACACATTTAAGATGGTTAAATGTTGGAACAGATTTGGCGTGTCAAGTTATTTTTGTATGCATTTATAACAAGTATAACTCTGCAAAATGTATATATATATATATATATATATATATATATATATATATATATATATATATGTATATATAAACCGGATATATTTCGGTAGCCAGGCGGTTTATCAAAGCGTAACACACCCTGGCTTTATTCTGTTTGAAGCCTTAATCCTCCTTGACAATACGTCAATCAGATATTGATCACATTACTTACTGTATGTATCCGCAAAAACAAATGTCCCATTTAAACATTTCGTCAAACAAACTGAACGAGGTTAGGCGTGACTTCGATAAAACAGAGTTCTGACGGTGAAGTAGGATAGTCTACTGTTTAAGTGTCAGAGGATATGTAGTAAAAGGAAAGGGGAAGACAAGTCATGTGATCAAGGTAAGTCACGTGATCAAGAATACGAATATTTGGAGGGACCGCTAAAGAAACATTAATGGAGTGCTTTGTAGACAACATTTGAAATGAAAATTTGAATAGTAATGAAAAGCAATAAAGACAAAAAAAAACAATAAAAAGAAGTATTTGTAAAATACTTTTGAAGATGATTATTTTTAATTAATATAAACATTTACGCCACAGTTCCTTCAAGTTGTGAATAAAAAGAAGATTTATAACAAGAAAATTGCGGTTTATGAAGACGATGAACAACATTTCAAGGGCAGGAGAATATAATAGGTGAATTGATAATACAGAATAATCAAAACGTTAAATGGAGGTTTAGATTATATTAGGAGGTACTGAACTTGGAGGGACATTTCCCAACTGAAAAATAATAATTTGAACATATAAACAAATTATTTTACGTTTTATTCTCCGTAGGGTGTGCGAATAGTTGAACATACTCACTGGGGTTTGGCGTTCTACTTTGTAGCTGATCAAAACCGTAACTTCTAACAAGCAACACTCGTTCAACAAACTATCTCGCTTCAATATGCTCTGTTCGACAAGTGGTGAGAGTTCATCCATTACTCAGACTAAGGAGCAGGAGTCAAAAAGTCTCCAGTAAATCGCTTTATCTCGGCGTGTTGTGCACTTTTAAAGTACCCGTGAATCAGATTGCTCTCTGTCATTAAACTAAGAGGAGAGGATAAACTCTGAACTCTCTCTGAAAGGTAGGCTATATACGATACATAGCAACAGACTCGCCCAACCGATGTGCAGTAGCCTACTTGACATTTAGAGTGGTGAGGAAAGTGTTGGACGAGCCTCGCTGCTACACACAACTCACTGTGCCTAGATGCGAGAGAGAAGTAGACAGCTGCTTGGACCTCCTCCTCCACTAGTCGGAGAATTGACTAAGTCTCTTTCTATAACTCATGAGTTTAATATATATTCTTAATAATAATAATATATTCGTAGGTTTTCTTATAGTTAGATACCTTCCATATGTGATCCATTATTTTCATACATTTCCTTTACCAGGTATATTATTTTGTCCCAAACTTAGTCAAAAAGACTGGAAAGATCCCGTCTTTACTACATCTGTTCTTTCTTTAACTTGATATATTGGATCGATATAGGTCTATATACCTCCACCAGCACTGTACGCTCCACACAAATGTACCGTATTCCTTCGCTGAATTCCGTTAGTAATATGTCCTTAATTCAATCCTAAATATATTTCAGGTAAATTATCCATTACAGATAATAATTAGACTGACTCATCACTTTGTGGAAGGCACAAAAAAGATATTCTATGAAAAACAGCCCTAGAAAATACAGTTAAGGGAAATAAGAAATTGTTTAATGTTTAAGATTATTGAAATGTTGCTATTTACGTTAAAGACCCTGAGTAAATATGGTTAGGAACTGAGTAGGTTTAGGTTTCCTGTGACAGCGGAATGGCGGACAGAAACACAAACAACACGATGTGTACAACTCAGTTTGTACATAGCCCGTGATGCTTACATCATCTGCCCAACTTAAGTTTGTGTTTGAGGCCCTCATTTATTACGTTAGAAATACCCAACACATGGTTAACTTTTTTTTACACGTATTTTAGATCCTTTTTAATCTGACCAATCCTATTTCTATAACTTTACGTGTTTTAAAATTAATTTATTGCAGTCTACTACAAACCCCGGTCAGTGATGCCCGATGAGGGAGAAACGACCAATGTTTAAAAGTTAACTCGCATAAATACTAAGTAAGATTCTTGTTTAAGTACAGATAGTGAAAGTGATATATATATATATATATATATATATATATATATATATATATATATATATATATATATATATATATATATATTGTAACACTCTTAAAAATAAGGTGTTACATATAAATTCATTTATATATTTAATTTTTATTTAATAACTATATCGTCCCAATATAAAAAAAAAAAATTGTTTTCTTTGTACAATTGTAATTCTAGGGTAAGTTTCGTAGCGCCCCTAGCGGGTAAAAATGTAAAATATCGTTCGATATAGTAACTCAAGCTAATTAAGTATGTCACACCATGTGACGTAAACATGGTCTGATATCGCCTGATCCGAAGCACCAATCAAAAAATTCAAAATAATACGTATGGGTGGGAAATTCAGTTGGCGTGCCCTTGCAAAAGCCCCAGTCACCCAGAGGTTCCCGAACGGAACTGACGTCATGGCATTTTTTGGAAAATAAATTAGAAGTTTGTTGCTTGCAGTATTCTAAATTCAAGATTATAAGGCCGGTACCAAAGATTAATAACGCAATTAAAGATGAAGCAAGAATCAATCATTAACGTGTTTCAAATAAGTAGAATTTGTAATTTTTTGGTTGTTTAAAAGCGCTAATTGTAATAGCGATCTGCAGTGTTAAGTGTTAAGTGATTAATGAAATGTGTTGCAGTGTTTTAAACGTAAAGTGCATAACCAGGTACGTTTAAGAGATTACAAAAATGTATTTTAGTTGTAATTGATATGAATTCTAAATCATGAATAATTAACACATGAACGGTGGAAATCGCTTATGAGTATGTTCATTTTTAAAATTATATTGTAACTTGAGTTACCACTTCATCGATACATAAATTTATACTAGAGAACAAGTAATTAAAACAGTTAGCAGTAATCAACCGTAAACAAGTAATTGAGACACCAAAATTAATGTTTGTAATTTAACACATAGTGTCTTTTGTTCTTTGTAGTTTTTCATAAGTAAATAAAGTGTTCAATTTTGCATTTTAAAGCTTTAAATTATCATTTCAAAGTAACCTAGTTCTACCTTCCGAAGATATCAGAAGACCGTTTTCAGAGAGACATTATTATGCCCCTGCTGTAACGGAGAACTAGAGCCCCATGGTAAGTAAGGTTAATTAATTTGTTAATTAGTAATTAACACATATTTTTTAATAAAGATAAAAACTTAACCGACTTATAACATGGGCGAGTGTTACATATATATATATATATATATATATATATATAAGTTATATGAACAATTTATGTGAACATTTCATAATTAAATGCGTGCTAGGAAAATTCCTGCTTACGCAGCTTTTGTATTATATAGGTGGTGAGAACAGAGCCCCGGCAGTGTGTAAGTCGTCTCTGTATCGCACAGACGTTTTCCGCTCCGGCTGAATGTACATCAGTTGTATTTGAATTTATGTTTTTATTAAGCTAAATTATTGTAACCATTTCAAAATTAAATGTTTCTTAATTAACAAAGGTTTGTAAAAATAAAATAATTTTTAAAAACCTTTCGAGCTTAATATAACACGTAACTTATATATATATATATATATATATATATATATATATATATATATATATATATATATATATATATTATATCTATGGACGAAATGATTGAATAACCTATATCTGTATCATAATTTGATTATCTGCATGCCAAGGAGCTCCAACATCATGTAAAATGCTTTTATTTGTCACGTTTATTATGATACGAAAGTACGAAATTTGGCGAACATTTCAAAATTTTGTGTGTAATAAGCTTGCGATAAATTGTTTTCGATAATAGAAAATTATTTTTCATTTTTTAGTAAGTAAAAATTATATATTCGTTTTTTTTTTTAAATAGGTTCTGCTTTTTTACGATATATATTTGTCTAAGAAATAACAAGTAAATTCCCAAACTCGTGCAGCAACTAACACAAATTATAAAAACGCTTACATCACAAAATAAAACCAAATGTTACAAAATTTTATGAAAAATACACCACCAAAGATACTATTTTAAAGCTCTTACGTGCTCTAGGTTACAAAGATATTCCATTTGGGACAACTAGTTTTATTTTACAATTTAATTTCAAGCGTTTTTGTATTTTTTGTTCATTGTGTTATGTGTGTTAATTTTTGTGTGTGAATAATATAAATAAATTACCCTCGTAAAGAGTATTTCCGTTTGGAATCGAAACGCAAAGCAATGTTTTAAATCTTATTTAAGTTTTTCTCAATTTTCGTGTACTACAATTAGTGACAATTAATCAAAATAATCCGTTAAATCGTGTTTATACTCGACAAGCAACACGACGAAACATTGTTTGATTATTAAATTGCTATCATTCTCCAATAATTTAATTGTCTAAATTGTGTACACAATGAACTTTCTACGAAACGAGAAGGCAAATAGCTAAGGAATCAGTGTTTAAAGAGAAAGAATCTGTGTGTTGGAGAAGGAAATGTAGAACACGTGGTATTCGTTGATAAACATAACATGTTGCGCTAACTTTACTTAAACACGAAGTTGGAGCTTTCAGGAGTTTTACAGCTAAATTTTATTACAAAAGTTTTTTAATTTATTTCTGTGCAACAGTAACGCCTCAATGTTATGAATTAAGAACAAACTTGTTATTAAGTTAACAACTTGTCTAAATTCCTTGACAAAGTGTTATTCACAAAACGGCGAAGTGTACTCAACCTAATGAGTACCGCTTGCTTTGCTGTATGTTTATATGCATGCAATGTTTTACCGTGTTTTACACTAAGAAAGTCTCAGAAATTTTGCAAAAACGTTATCTACTTCAAACATTACATCACCTCCAATTAGCCATATGCCCTGATTGGGTCAGTATTCCAAAACGAACGTATAGTGCGTACCATGTAACCGTGCACTTGACACTGAGAGATCGCACAAGATTTTTCGTGTACTACCACTACTGAAAACATGCACAATATTCACATTGTTCTAAACAGCTTCTACAACCGATATGTCTACATGCAAAAACATTGTTTATTATTTCATACCTAAGCTAATATAACTAATATCGAGTATCTCATGCAAGTCAGTGTTTTGACAGTTATGTTTGTAGGAAGGTATTAATACTAACTCTCTAGCTTCCTCGCCTACTGTGATCTCTCAAGGCCAAGTTCACGGTTACGTGGTCTGCACTATAGATCAAGTTAAAATCAGACTGAATTTATAGAGTACAAATCAACTTGGCGCCTGTGATATGGGTTATTTTTTAGCGAGTTTCCACACTTTTGCGATTACGTCTTAGCTTCGCTGCGTTGCATTAGTTCGTTGTCCTTATCATGTGTGTGAGTAATGTGGTGTACAAAATTAACTGTCTGGTGTGTGATGCCTCTCATGTGAGTGTGACTAAGAGACAGGTTGGTCTTCGTGTACGTGGACATGAGACTAATAGTAAGAACGATAAATTCTCTTCCTCTCGTGTTTTCTTTGAACAAAGTAAAAGGTTTGGGCATAAATTTGATTTTGTAAATCCTATTATACTGGATATTGAATCAGCTGGAGGAAAAGGACTTATTCTGAAAATGTCCTTATTAACTTACAAAAGAAGGGTATCAACATTAAAAATTATTTTGATGAGACATTGTTGTCTAAATTAAAAACATCCAAGAATTAGTTAGTGTTAATTTGTATGGATGATCATGTTCTTGTTTTTCTTTATTTGGTTATGTGTGTGTGTGTGTGTGTGTGTGTTGTTTATATGTTAATTTTGTTGTTCTCTCAGTTTTGTAATTGTTTTCAACTCTTTTTAGATGATTTTATGTTTCACACCACTTTTTTTGGTTGTATTATATTTCTTACTACAAGTTTATGGAGTTTGTTTTTAAGTTTAAATTATTATAATTACTACTTGTGTTATTTTATATAAAGTAGTTACTCTATTCTATAAATTAACCAAATGATTCTCAGCGCAATGCTTTCGTAAGTTTTACAATAATTGGTTGTGACAATCACTCATTGTAGTGTTTTTAAGTCATTTAAATGTTAAATGCCGCTAAGGCAATGTATAACCGTTGCTTGTGTTGTGCACCTGTGCCCTGGCCTTGTTAAACCTTATGCTACTGCTTATGCTACACCATCTTTAAACTCTGTAATTATATTTTCTAAAAACTTACATCTCGAATAGAGTGAGCCACCACGAGCGACTTCTGCCCGCTTTAGCGCATTCTTTTGTCCACACTCAGACATAACAACTTATGGCCATTTACTAAAATAAATTTCATAATAACAAAAATGGAGGTAGTCTTGAGGCGAATTTCAATATTTAAAGTATGTCGTAGATGGTGTACGGATTACCGTACTTGCAAGAGCGAAGCAGCTGACTGAAAACACGGATTAGGTGTGGAAAACCTTTTATATTTTTATACTATGCTCGGCTTTTCCCATAGATCGATAAGTAGATAAATCCTTCTCAACTAGGAATTAAATTGCTTTTTAAAGTAAAGTGTAAGCTAACGGTTAAATGTTACTCAAGTGTTCTACTCTATTGCTACGTCACAGACACTAAAAGAAATTCACTTGTAAGAAGCGCATTATAATTTCAGGAAATAAAAGAATCAAACAAATGTGAATAATGGGAAAACATAAATATATTTATGTTCATACGTAGAACCATATAATCCATAAAATTAACCTACTTGAACAAACTGACGATTATTTCAAACATTTACAGAGGTGTCCAGTTGTAAGGAAAAGGTTTCTCAAACTAGGTTTTCACTGGTTCTAAACAGACTAAACATTTTTCTATTATAAATAAACCAGATTTGCTTTCTGAGTTAATTATTATAATCACACTTTGTTGTTTTCTGTTTTACATCTAAATTATAATAATATTTTATAATTGTTACATCATTAATGAAATTATTAATTACTATTTACGAGTATAATGTAAACATATCTTAGTGAATCTTATTAGTTTGTTATATAAATTTATTTTAAATTTAGATACCGGTTTAAAATATGTTATAAGAATTATTCTGGTCAGTTTTCTTTAACATAAATTACTAGATTCTATTTAGGTGTACACCCAAATGAACACTTACTAAAGAAACTCTCCGAAACGCGATATTTAAGTCTGAATATTTTTTTATTACAAATTCAATTCTATTTTTGCCTGCATTTTGTACTTGTTTTAATTTAATTTATTGTCAAACGGAAAAAAACATTGTTATTTATTGAATTTTGTAGTCCATTACGTTCGGTGAACTTAATCACTTTTACATTAGTTTATGAATATCCGAACTTTAAATGTTTTTTTTTCTACAAACTTACTGAGACATATTTTTACAAATTTACAAAATTTATGATAGCCATAAACTAATGTAAAAGTGATTAATCGTTATTTATTTGCCTCAAACCAAATATTTATTATACTGTTTACGTACCAACACCTACAGAATACATTTAAGACTGTTGTTATTTAAAATAATTACGCTTTTGTATAACTTTTTATAAATGTTTAATGCCGAAAATTTAAAATTATTGTTTTGTACGTTGTTATGGAAACAATTATAAAATAACGTACCTTCCTCAGCTAGACCTACTACTCACACGTCCTTGGACGTGATAACAATAGTCATGGCTTACTTACTATCTCCTTTGTGTTGAATACATATAGACAATGCTGCGGTAAGTAGTTTATATTATTGTTTTATCTTTATGTATATATATATATTAAATATGGTGATATGTTTTCTTGTATATATAGTTAATAAATTAAAAATATTTCAAAAACAAGAATACTTTTAATGAATATATTTATTCTTAAAAGAATAAGAATTAAAAATATTCATTAAAAGTATTCTTGTTTTTGAAATATTTTTAATTTATTAAATATATATATATATATATATATATATATATATATATATATATATATATATATATAGATAGATATATAGATATATAGATATAGATATATATAATGGTATATTATAATATATATATATATATATATATATATATATATATATATATCAGTTTATGTTACTTGAACGAGAGAGATATGTGAAACCCAGAGTTGAGATGTGTCACGATGGTCTGACACGGAATGTATAGAACCTCTCTTATTCGGCAATTGTAAAGCACTGTGTTTTATAAACAAAACAAAATGGCCGAGTTGCATAATAATAAAGCTGCGAAACGTCTCGGAGCACTCTGCCAGGCGAAGAGAAATAAATACATACGAAAGCTGTTAGAAGAAAATCCAAGGGCCACAATTTTTTATGCAACTGAACTTACAAAAATAGAAACAATCTCTAACCAAAATTATTTTTGTAAGTAAGTGTACGAATATATCAGTTATAACGCAACCATCCTCAGAAGTAACAAAATACATATTTGTACACCTGCTCGTAAACACACACACACACACACACACATACATGTGTGTGTGTGTGTATAGGGGGATGGGTGTATAGGTGTGTGTATGTGTGTGTGTGTGTGTGTATGTGTGTGTATGTGTGTGTGTGTGAGAGTGTGTGTGTGTGTGTATGTGTGTATGTGAGTGTATATGTGTGTGTGTTGCAACGTCCCCCCGCTCCTTTTCGTTGTTTTGGTTTTGTTGCAATTACATATTTATTATATATTTATATATCTGCTGCTCACACCGTTTTGTGTACAGTGTTAAGATCCCTAAATTTTGTCTAGTGTTCCCGCGTAATGGACCACGCCTGAATGCAAGCCTATTCCCGCTGACTTCTACCTTAACGTTTGTACGACCTCCCCTAAGATGGTTGGCAGG
This sequence comes from Prosapia bicincta, assembly GCA_036971475.1. Lineage (NCBI taxonomy): Eukaryota > Metazoa > Arthropoda > Insecta > Hemiptera > Cercopidae > Prosapia > Prosapia bicincta. Next base: position 38,969,931 of record JBAIZL010000009.1, on the reverse strand, counting down.
TTTGTTGGGTCTGTATATAGTCACATATGTCAATAAAATAGTCAGCCGGAAAGAAAAAAACATTTATATGAACACACAAAATTTACAAAGACTCTTACCACTTCATGAGATCTGCAGGCACAGCAAGAGGACGTGCAAAATATGATCATGTTTAAGATACCTTTTTCAAAAGGCTCCTGTGTTCTTTAAACATGATCTGCCAGTAGACATCGTCTCTGGGCTCCAATACAAAAACCAACTAATTTTTAGAATAGCTCAATAAAATTGTTCTCAGGAGAGAACTCGTTTGAAGAAACATTAGGTTCTGAATTTTATATATTTATTAATTAATGAAATTTAATTAAAACTGTACTTTGATTTTATAACCATTATTTATCAGTTGGAAAAAACTAAAAGTTTTATTTGTTGTTCAACACAGGATAAATTCAAATACTGTAGGTTTTTATAACGCATTTAATTACTGATTTTAAACTAAAATAACTATCCTTTCAAATAAATACATTTAACTCTCACTTTATCTTTACAAATAATTATTTAAAAGTTCGTTATTTTTCACATATTTAAATCCTACATTTCATATATAATTCATTAATTACATTTACACATTTTTAAACAAAATTATTTCAAAATTTAACATAATCAAATATTTTATCGTCTCATTTCAAAATTAAATTGGTAAATTAACATTTTATTATAAATAATTTTAAAATATATATGATTCAAAAAATCTTGTCTTCTTAAAAATGATTGGCTTATGGCCAAAACCACTTTGTAAATTTAATATTTATTACTCATTATTTAAATATTTTTGTAATACTAATTAATTTTGCTACTTTTAAGATTTATTTAATTTTTCAATAAGAATGAAGTCATTGTTTAAGTTAAATTGGTAATTTAAATTTAATAAATTTAACTGACTAAATTTGACTTTTATTTGTATATAATAGAGAAAATGACTTGCCAAGGATTTCCCTGCCGGTCCTAGGGTCCTCTCGTCTGGATTCCGTGGCCCCTGGACATCGGAAGTTGCCATCCCTGGTCAGTCGATGGAAGTCTTTCTCCCTTTCCACGTCCTGGAGGCTGAGTCTGGTGCCCTCGTCCGTGGTTGGAAGTAGACGGCAGAAACGTGGCTCCTATCTGGCCTTATGGTGGTTGTCCTAGGCGCTGACCGACATTACGACCGTTTGCACTTCTTATTAAAATATTTTTCAGACTGCCTTACAGGTCTTTCAGTTCCTGTATTTATTGCGGCTATGTAACCCTTCCCCTCTGCTCTAAGTTAGTCGCTATCTCCGTGCTTGTTTCTTGTACGGGCGGGTTGAACAACATATCAGTTTTAACCTGCATAATTTTGTTATCTGTTTCAGAACACTGAAAAATGTCTATTATTTTAAAATGGCTGTAACTTTTTTGTTATTTGAATTTTTTAAATTCTGTTTTCACTACTGTTTATTATGGATTTTCTGGTCATTTCAAAATGTCGATGATAGTTCTACGTGGCCTAGTTCTCAAGTTAGCATTTTTCGGCACTTAGAAAATTTTCACTTCACTCTCGTGTCAAATTGAGTTAGTTATTACACTTTCATGCTATTATAATTTTTAATTTGTCTTAATAATACTTATTCAAAATTTTACTGACTTCTTGACTCTTTACTATGTTTATTATACCATAAATTAAAACCTTATTATTTAAATATTAAAATTGTTATTTAAAAAATAGGAAATTATTTTTTTCTTAATTGAAACGTTGATTCAGACCGTTTTAACGTGTGTGTGTGTATGTGAGTGTGTGTGTATGTGAGTGTGTGTGTGTGTGTGTGTGTGTGCGTGCGTGTGCGTGTGTACCGATCTAACACCGGACACTACAGGAACGAGTTTTGTGTTTATGTGCAAAGGCCAGGTGGCGTTGGGATGCTGGAATATACGGTGCCTCAGAGAATACATTAAGCACCGTTACTGGCTTGTATATCATGACGGAACAATTACCAGCGATAAACGCACGTTACCCGCGGGGTCGATACACACGGACAGCAATAACGAAAAACAAATGATGACTCATAACACCCCCCCCCCCATTACAGCCTCTTGTGGGCAATTATTTTGTTAAAACTAGTATTTCAATCGGATCACTAACCTACCGGTTTTACTATAACAGCTGTTAATTTTCTAAGACAATGTTTTTGGCTTCTTTGATTTCATGTTTAGGCTTTTGTGATGTAACAGAAATATTTTCGAAATATCTAGCAGAAAACTGCATTCACTGCAACGTTTTGTCTGGCGATCATTTATTAATATGTTCTGACAAGATGTTCACACATATCTTGCCTAACAACTAACTTTCATTACAATCATTATTTTAAGTTTCAAATGTCGATGACGAAGTTTCTATTTGAAAGTCTCTATGACCCACACTAGGGATAACATTCTAGGCTTCTGATAGGCTGTGTATTAATGTAGTTGAATGTCACTATCATCTACCATTCTTAGCATACTACTACTACTACGTACTACGATTATCTACCATTCCTAGCATTGTAATATTTACCTCAAGTGACGTGTTTCAGAGCCTCCATCAGTCATAGTAGTGTGACTGCATGAGGTGTATAAAGACGTTTCTCTTCCAGGGAAGAGGTTCATAGATAATTCTCTGAAATGTGTCCACAATATTAATGTGATAACGCTAAGAATGGCAGATAACTGTGACATTAAACACTTCTATGACCCGGTGTAGACACCCAGTCCTAATGTACCAACGTTAGAGATGGTTAATCTCCGACACTGTAAAACCCTTCCCGGGTCGTGGATGGTGTACATAGCCGTAAGGAAAAGATAATGCGGACCAAGTAACCGTGCACTAGGCCTTGCGTGTACTACCACTTCTGAAAACATGTTACAAATTGAGAATGTTCGATACATCAACAGCTTCTGCATCCGATATGTCTACACATATTTCAAGATTGTTTGTTATTTCATACCGAAGCTAATTTAACATCAAATGCATCTAATAACGACCATCTCATGCAGTCAGTGTTTTGACAGTTCTTAGCATCTTTGTAGGATGTATTTATACTGACCCTCTACTTGTCTCGCCTACTGCGATCTCTCAAGGCCATGTATACGGTTTCGTGCTCCGCACTATCCTTTGAATAATTTGCAAATAATTGATATAATACAATTACCTCTGAGTGGTCACCTTGTCAGTTCGCTGTTGCGCTGTTAAGACAATGGGACGTCTCAGAGGAAACAGTTTTTACATATTTTGCTGCAAGTATTAGTGTATACATCGATCACTTTACAATTAGGTTTCATGTAGCTGGTAGCAAAATTACAATCGTATAGATTTAGATAACACTTGAATACATAGGAGAGTTGCCTTGATAATGAGTTTTTCCTTAAATAGGTTGGTTTTAAAATAAATTGGATGGTTTGCGATTTACAAAATGATGATAGTTAGGTCGTCTTTACAGCGGATGGTCTGTAGGACAGTTTGCTGGAGGGATTGTACCCAAGCCGAACAAACGTATATTTAAAGGGGATTTAATTTTTCTATTTCACATACCTTAGAAAATTAGTATTGTAAAACTAAACTATTACAATGACTAAGATTCTAGAGTCGTCCACGATAGAATGTTAACTCGTATCAATTTATTTTTAAACATTACTATACTCTGAATTACAGCTCCATAGTAGTCTAGGAATTACATCTCCATAGAAGGAATTACAGTTCCATAGTAGGAATTACAGCTCCATAGTAGGAATTACAGCTCCATAGAAGGAATTACAGCTCAATAATAGTCTAGGAATTACAGCTCCATAGTAGTGATTACATCTCCATAGTAGAAATTACAGCTCCATAGAAGGAATTACAGTTCCATAGTAGGAATTACAGCTCCATAGAAGGAATTACAGCTCCATAGTAGGAATTACAGCTCCATAGTAGGAATTAAATCTCCATAATAGGAACTACAGCTCCATAGTAGGAATTACAGTTCCATAGTAGGAATTACAGCTCCATAGAAGGAATTACAGCTCCATAGTAGGAATTACAGCTCCATAGTAGGAATTACAGCTCCATAGTAGGAATTAAATCTCCATAATAGGAACTACAGCTCCATAGTAGGAATTACAGTTCCATAGTAGGAATTACAGCTCCATAGAAGGAATTACAGCTCCATAGTAGGAATTACAGCTCCATAGTAGGAATTACAGCTCCATAGTAGGAATTACAGCTCCATAGTAGGAATTAAATCTCCATAATAGGAACTACAGCTCCATAGTAGGAATTACAGTTCCATAGTAGGAATTACAGCTCCATAGAAGGAATTACAGCTCCATAGTAGGAATTACAGCTCCATAGTAGGAATTACAGTTCCATAGTAGGAATTACAGCTCCATAGAAGGAATTACAGCTCCATAGTAGGAATTACAGCTCCATAGTAGGAATTAAATCTCCATAATAGGAACTACAGCTCCATAGTAGGAATTACAGTTCCATAGTAGGAATTACAGCCCCATAGTAGGAACTACAGCTCCATAGTAGTAATTACAGCTCCATAGCAGGAATTACAGCTCCATAGTAGGAATTACAGTTCCATGTAGGAATTACACCTCCATAGTAGGAATTAAATCTCCATAATAGGAACTACAGCTCCATAGTAGGAATTACAGCTCCATAGTAGGAATTACAGCCCCATAGTAGGAACTACAGCTCCATAGTAGTAATTACAGCTCCATAGCAAGAATTACAGCTCCATAGTAGTAATTACAGCTCCATAGCAGGAATTACAGCTCCATAGTAGGAATTACAGCTCCATAGTAAGAATTACAGTTCCATGTAGGAATTACAGCTCCATAGTAAGAATTACAGCTCCATAGTAGGAATTATAGCCCCATAGTAGGAATTACAGCTCCATAGTAGGAATTACAGTTCCATGTAGGAATTACAGCTCCATAGTAAGAATTACAGCTCCATAGTAGGAATTATAGCCCCATAGTAGGAGTTACAGCTCCATAGTAGGAATTACAGCTCCATAGTAGTAATTACAGCTCCATAGTAGTAATTACAGCTCCATAGTAGGAATTACAGTTCCATGTAGGAATTACAGCTCCATAGTAGTAATAACAGCTCCATAGTAGGAATTACAGCTCCATAGTACGAATTACAGTTCCATGTAGGAATTACAGCTCCATAGAAGGAATTACAGCTCCATAGAAGGAATTACAGTTCCATGTAGGAATTACAGCTCCATAGAAGGAATTACAGCTCCATAGAAGGAATTACAGCTCCATAGTAGTAATTACAGCTCCATAGTAGGAATTACAGTTCCATGTAGGAATTACAGCTCCATAGTAGTAATTACAGCTCCATAGTAAGAATTACAGCTCCATAGTAAGAATTACAGTTCCATGTAGGAATTACAGCTCCATAGAAGGAATTACAGCTCCATAGTAAGAATTACAGCTCTATAGTAGGAATTATAGCTCCATAGTAGGAATTACAGCTCATAGTAGGAGTTACAGCTCCATAGTAGGAATTACAGCTCCATAGTAGGAATTACAGCTCCATAGTAGGAATTACAGTTCCATGTAGGAATTACAGCTCCATAGTAAGAATTACAGCTCCATAGTAAGAATTACAGTTCCATGTAGGAATTACAGCTCCATAGTAGGAATTACAGCTCCATAGTAGGAATTACAGCTCCATAGTAGGAATTACAGCTCCATAGAAGGAATTACAGCTCCATAGAAGGAATTACAGCTCCATAGTAGTAATTACAGCTCCATAGTAGGAATTACAGTTCCATGTAGGAATTACAGCTCCATAGAAGGAATTACAGCTCCATAGAAAGAATTACAGCTCCATAGTAGTAATTACAGCTCCATAGTAGGAATTACAGTTCCATGTAGGAATTACAGCTCCATAGTAGTAATTACAGCTCCATAGTAGGAATTACAGCTCCATAGTAGGAATTACAGTTCCATGTAGGAATTACAGCTCCATAGAAGGAATTACAGCTCCATAGAAGGAATTACAGCTCCATAGAAGGAATTACAGTTCCATGTAGGAATTACAGCTCCATAGAAGGAATTACAGCTCCATAGAAGGAATTACAGCTCCATAGTAGTAATTACAGCTCCATAGTAGGAATTACAGCTCCATAGTAGGAATTACAGCTCCATAGTAGGAATTATAGCCCCATAGTAGGAGTTACAGCTCCATAGTAGGAATTACAGCTCCATAGTAGTAATTACAGCTCCATAGTAGGAATTACAGCTCCATAGTAGGAATTACAGCTCCATAGTAGGAATTACAGCTCCATAGTAGGAATTATAGCCCCATAGTAGGAGTTACAGCTCCATAGTAGGAATTACAGCTCCATAGTAGTAATTACAGCTCCATAGTAGGAATTACAGCTCCATAGTAGGAATTACAGTTCCATGTAGGAAATACAGCTCCATAGTAAGAATTACAGCTCTATAGTAGGAATTATAGCTCCATAGTAGGAATTACAGCTCATAGTAGGAGTTACAGCTCCATAGTAGGAATTACAGCTCCATAGTAGGAATTACAGCTCCATAGTAGGAATTACAGTTCCATGTAGGAATTACAGCTCCATAGTAAGAATTACAGCTCCATAGTAAGAATTACAGTTCCATGTAGGAATTACAGCTCCATAGTAGGAATTACAGCTCCATAGTAGGAATTACAGCTCCATAGTAGGAATTACAGCTCCATAGAAGGAATTACAGCTCCATAGAAGGAATTACAGCTCCATAGTAGTAATTACAGCTCCATAGTAGGAATTACAGTTCCATGTAGGAATTACAGCTCCATAGAAGGAATTACAGCTCCATAGAAGGAATTACAGCTCCATAGTAGTAATTACAGCTCCATAGTAGGAATTACAGTTCCATGTAGGAATTACAGCTCCATAGAAGGAATTACAGCTCCATAGAAGGAATTACAGCTCCATAGTAGTAATTACAGCTCCATAGTAGGAATTACAGCTCCATAGTAGGAATTACAGTTCCATGTAGGAAATACAGCTCCATAGTAAGAATTACAGCTCTATAGTAGGAATTATAGCTCCATAGTAGGAATTACAGCTCATAGTAGGAGTTACAGCTCCATAGTAGGAATTACAGCTCCATAGTAGTAATTACAGCTCCATAGTAGCAATTACAGTTCCATGTAGGAATTACAGCTCCATAGAAGGAATTACAGCTCCATAGAAGGAATTACAGCTCCATAGAAGGAATTACAGCTCCATAGAAGGAATTACAGCTCCATAGAAGGAATTACAGCTCCATAGAAGGAATTACAGCTCCATAGTAGGAATTACGGCTCCATAGTAGGAATTACAGTTCCATGTAGGAATTACAGCTCCATAGTAGTAATTACAGCTCCATAGTAGGAATTACAGCTCCATAGTAGGAATTACAGTTCCATGTAGGAATTACAGCTCCATAGAAGGAATTACAGCTCCATAGTAGGAATTATAGCCCCATAGTAGGAGTTACAGCTCCATAGTAGGAATTACAGCTCCATAGTAGTAATTACAGCTCCATAGTAGGAATTACAGCTCCATAGTAGGAATTACAGTTCCATGTAGGAAATACAGCTCCATAGTAAGAATTACAGCTCTATAGTAGGAATTATAGCTCCATAGTAGGAATTACAGCTCATAGTAGGAGTTACAGCTCCATAGTAGGAATTACAGCTCCATAGTAGTAATTACAGCTCCATAGTAGCAATTACAGTTCCATGTAGGAATTACAGCTCCATAGAAGGAATTACAGCTCCATAGAAGGAATTACAGCTCCATAGAAGGAATTACAGCTCCATAGAAGGAATTACAGCTCCATAGAAGGAATTACAGCTCCATAGAAGGAATTACAGCTCCATAGTAGGAATTACGGCTCCATAGTAGGAATTACAGTTCCATGTAGGAATTACAGCTCCATAGTAGTAATTACAGCTCCATAGTAGGAATTACAGCTCCATAGTAGGAATTACAGTTCCATGTAGGAATTACAGCTCCATAGAAGGAATTACAGCTCCATAGAAGGAATTACAGTTCCATGTAGGAATTACAGCTCCATAGAAGGAATTACAGCTCCATAGAAGGAATTACAGCTCCATAGTAGTAATTACAGCTCCATAGTAGGAATTACAGCTCCATAGTAGTAATTACAGCTCCATAGTAGGAATTACAGCTCCATAGAAGGAATTACAGCTCCATAGAAGGAATTACAGCTCCATAGTAGGAATTACAGCTCCATAGTAGGAATTACAGCTCCATAGTAAGAATTACAGTTCCATGTAGGAATTACAGCTCCATAGTAAGAATTACAGCTCCATAGTAGGAATTACAGCTCCATAGTAGGAATTACAGCTCCATAGTAGGAATTACAGTTCCATGTAGGAAATACAGCTCCATAGTAAGAATTACAGCTCTATAGTAGGAATTACAGCTCCATAGAAGGAATTACAGCTCCATAGTAGGAATTACAGCTCCATAGTAGGAATTACAGCTCCATAGTAAGAATTACAGTTCCATGTATGAATCACAGCTCCATAGTAAGAATTACAGCTCCATAGTAGGAATTACAGTTCCATGTAGGAATTACAGCTCCATAGTAGTAATTACAGCTCCATAGTAGGAATTACAGCTCCATAGTAGTAATTACAGCTCCATAGTAGGAATTACAGCTCCATAGAAGGAATTACAGCTCCATAGAAGGAATTACAGCTCCATAGTAGTAATTACAGCTCCATAGTAGTAATTACAGCTCCATAGTAGTAATTACAGCTCCATAGTAGGAATTACAGCTCCATAGTAAGAATTACAGTTCCATGTAGGAATTACAGCTCCATAGTAAGAATTACAGCTCCATAGTAGGAATTACAGCTCCATAGTAGGAATTACAGCTCCATAGTAGGAATTACAGTTCCATGTAGGAAATACAGCTCCATAGTAAGAATTACAGCTCCATAGTAGTAATTACAGCTCCATAGTAGGAATTACAGCTCCATAGTAGGAATTACAGTTCCATGTAGGAAATACAGCTCCATAGTAAGAATTACAGCTCTATAGTAGGAATTATAGCTCCATAGTAGGAATTACAGCTCATAGTAGGAGTTACAGCTCCATAGTAGGAATTACAGCTCCATAGTAGTAATTACAGCTCCATAGTAGGAATTACAGTTCCATGTAGGAATTACAGCTCCATAGTAGTAATTACAGCTCCATAGTAGGAATTACAGCTCCATAGTAGGAATTACAGCTCCATAGAAGGAATTACAGCTCCATAGAAGGAATTACAGCTCCATAGAAGGAATTACAGTTCCATAGTAGTAATTACAGCTCCATAGTAGGAATTACAGTTCCATGTAGGAATTACAGCTCCATAGTAGTAATTACAGCTCCATAGTAGGAATTACAGCTCCATAGTAGGAATTACAGCTCCATAGAAGGAATTACAGCTCCATAGAAGGAATTACAGCTCCATAGAAGGAATTACAGTTCCATGTAGGAATTACAGCTCCATAGAAGGAATTACAGCTCCATAGAAGGAATTACAGCTCCATAGTAGTAATTACAGCTCCATAGTAGGAATTACAGCTCCATAGTAGTAATTACAGCTCCATAGTAGGAATTACAGCTCCATAGAAGGAATTACAGCTCCATAGAAGGAATTACAGCTCCATAGAAGGAATTACAGTTCCATGTAGGAATTACAGCTCCATAGAAGGAATTACAGCTCCATAGAAGGAATTACAGCTCCATAGTAGTAATTACAGCTCCATAGTAGGAATTACAGCTCCATAGTAGTAATTACAGCTCCATAGTAGGAATTACAGCTCCATAGAAGGAATTACAGCTCCATAGTAGGAATTACAGCTCCATAGTAGGAATTACAGCTCCATAGTAAGAATTACAGTTCCATGTAGGAATTACAGCTCCATAGTAGGAATTACAGCTCCATAGAAGGAATTTCAGCTCCATAGTAGGAATTACAGCTCCATAGTAGGAATTACAGCTCCATAGTAAGAATTACAGTTCCATGTAGGAATTACAGCTCCATAGTAAGAATTACAGCTCCATAGTAGGAATTACAGCTCCATAGTAGGAATTACAGCTCCATAGTAGGAATTACAGTTCCATGTAGGAAATACAGCTCCATAGTAAGAATTACAGCTCCATAGTAGGAATTACAGCTCCATAGAAGGAATTACAGCTCCATAGTAGGAATTACAGCTCCATAGTAGGAATTACAGCTCCATAGTAAGAATTACAGTTCCATGTAGGAATTACAGCTCCATAGTAAGAATTACAGCTCCATAGTAGGGATTACAGTTCCATGTAGGAATTACAGCTCCATAGTAGTAATTACAGCTCCATAGTAGGAATTACAGCTCCATAGTAGTAATTACAGCTCCATAGTAGGAATTACAGCTCCATAGAAGGAATTACAGCTCCATAGTAGGAATTACAGCTCCATAGTAGGAATTATAGCCCCATAGTAGGAGTTACAGCTCCATAGTAGGAATTACAGCTCCATAGTAGTAATTACAGCTCCATAGTAGGAATTACAGCTCCATAGTAGGAATTACAGTTCCATGTAGGAAATACAGCTCCATAGTAAGAATTACAGCTCTATAGTAGGAATTATAGCTCCATAGTAGGAATTACAGCTCATAGTAGGAGTTACAGCTCCATAGTAGGAATTACAGCTCCATAGTAGTAATTACAGCTCCATAGTAGGAATTACAGTTCCATGTAGGAATTACAGCTCCATAGTAGTAATTACAGCTCCATAGTAGGAATTACAGCTCCATAGTAGGAATTACAGTTCCATGTAGGAATTACAGCTCCATAGTAAGAATTACAGCTCTATAGTAGGAATTATAGCTCCATAGTAGGAATTACAGCTCCATAGTAGGAGTTACAGCTCCATAGTAGGAATTACAGTTCCGTAGTAGGAATTACAGCTCCGTAGTAGGAATTACAGCTCCGTAGTAGGAATTACAGCTCCATAGTAAGAATTACAGCTCCATAGTAAGAATTACAGCTCTATAGTAGGAATTATAGCTCCATAGTAGGAATTACAGCTCCATAGTAGGAGTTACAGCTCCATAGTAGGAATTACAGTTCCGTAGTAGGAATTACAGTTCCGTAGTAGGAATTACAGCTCCGTAGTAGGAATTACAGCTCCATAGTAAGAATTACAGCTCTATAGTAGGAATTACAGCTCCATAGTAGGAATTACAGCTCCATAGTTGATTTAGAGCTCCATAGTAGGAATTACAGGTCGGTACTTTGAGCTAAGGGTGACCTTCTTGGAGTTACAGCCTCATATTTGGAGTTACAGTGAAATTACAGCTCCATACGTAGAGTTACAGGCTATTTTCTAAAATTATGCCAAAAGGGTGAGTTTTTATGGATTATTTGTTTTTGATTTTACTTTAGAATACTTTCAGGGATGTTTTAATACTCCACAGGCAAAACAATAATGCGATTAAATGAACTAATGCCATATAATGCGTGCCTTGTCGGATAAGATGATTGCTAGTATTATAAAGGGTTGTGTTAACTTCATAATTTCTTGTTTATAATTTCTCTATGTTTGTAATTAAAGATTTGTGGCAGCCCGTCTGCCTATAAATATCTCGTCGTAACCAAGGAGATCCATCGACAAAAGAGGCTTTTATTTGTCTCTTCTAAAGCGTACGCTGATTGAAGAGTGCACTATATTTCTGAAGTAAAAATTAGAATGAATGAGATCCTTTCCTTAGATATTCCCGTAAAGCTTTCGTATTGTGTTTGTTCTGTCTCACCGAACTCTTTCATATTCTTCCTTGTAAGAAACGTGATCTTGTAAGGTTAATTATCGTTTTACTTCTTCAATATTCTTATAAAACATACAATACAAAGGTGGAAACACCCCAAAACTACAACAAAATTTCGAAAATAACTAATATTACACGTTACCTAAGATTTAAAATCTTATACCTTATGTACATAGATACGATGCAATTTTTGAAATTAGTTTTATTTGATTTAGCTGTATTTTATACTACATATGTAATATTACAGATTATTCTTTTATGACATGGTCTATATGGTTGAAGATGGCCTACCGTTGTTTATTTGTAGAAGACAGTGAAGGGGCGGAGCTAACCTTACGTCTATATAGGCCTATAGTGTCCACAGAGAACTTTTAGCGAGAATTGATAATTATTTTAAAATAATTTTAAATTTAATACGTTTTTCAATGAAATTCAGTGCAACATTTATTTTAAACTTATTAAAATTAAAAATAACCTATAAAGTAAATTTAACCTATAAAGTTCACCATTTACCTATTACAATAAATTCTTTTAAAAAAAATTACATCTACATAACGTTTTAAAGCTCCCTAAGAGTTTTCTAAACAGCTGTTCCGTAGTGTTCAGCAAACAAGCTTGTCCTGGAGCACAACTCTTACTAAATAACTCTCCTACAGCGTGGAATATAAAAGTAAGATACCTAGGGCTGATGCTCGACCACAAGTTCATCTTTCAGGCCCGCCTCCGGCGCTCGTCAAAGGCTTTTCATTTCATCACGGAGCTTGAAACCTGACCCCAATGTCCGTCAGGCTGATAATGTGCATCAGACTCATCATCACTTACACAGCTCCCGCTTGGTACTCCCTCCTGTACAATTCTCCACAGAGACCGATGCACTCTTTCCGAAACATAACGCTCAGAACAATCCCAAAATCCCTGTGGTGAGAAACACGACGATATCCAACCCACCCCTAGATAATTCCATCTTCAAACTGAAAACATCCTTCAAAGATAGAGCACAACACTCCTTCCATTCGCATCCGCCGGCAACAGTCACAGTTCCGGCAACGCCTCAGAGGCACAGGAGTCGATCTATATCCTTCGTATTTGAGCCCACATGAAGATCAAACATCTAGATTCCAAGCCTTAATCAAACCTGACCACCCAATAGTCATTAACAATTTGCTCCGTACCAAAACACCAAGTGCAAAATTAAATGTAAATGACCATCACAAAAGCCACTAAGCCCACAACCAGCCACGTCACAATAAAGGTACCATACAACATTTATGCAGCTGTATATGTTTTCAACATAAACGAGGCAGCGCACCGACGAAGAAGACAATTTCAGCAGTGTTTGGGCTGGCCGCTAAGAAACATTGTTAAGAAAGGTGACAGTTGTTTTAAAATCACTTGTGATCATAGTGTATGTGATTATTTATCGAATTTGTTAGTTTATTGTTTTTCGTTCCTGTATGTTTGAACGTTTCAAATTGTTCTGTGCGGTTGAGATG
>JBAIZL010000009.1:38829084-38841584 GCA_036971475.1 Prosapia bicincta | reverse complement strand
TAGCTGCTGTCAATAATTTTGGTAGACGAGTGGCTGCCATGATGATCTATACACAAGTTCCTGCCATAATGATCTGTAGCCCGGCTGCTGCCACAACGGTCTGTAGCCGAGTTGCTGCCATAATGATCTGTAGCCGAGCTGCTGCCATAATGGTCTGTAGCCGAGCTGCTGCCATAATGGTCTGTAGCCGAGCTGCTGTTGTAATTATCTGTATCCGAGTTCCTGCCATAATGGTCTGTAGCCGAGCCACTGCCATAATGATCTGTAGCCGAGCTGCTGCCATAATGATCTGTAGCCGACCTGTTGCCATAATGGTCTGTAGCCGAGCTGCTGCCATAATGATCTGTAGCCGGGTTGCTGTCATAATGATCTGTAGCCGAGCTGCTTTATATTTTATTAAAATAACTCTTCATTTTAAAGTATCATGTTGTCTCTTTTTAATTGAGCTCATTAACAAATTGATAGCGTTCAGCCCGTTTTTAACATAATGTTTAACCACTTTGAAATAACAACTCCCCCCTTTCATTTTAAAGTACAAATTTGAATTCTCACCTTGAAGAACGTTTTCCTCGCTTCCTGTAAAATTAATACCGCTTAATTACATTCCCATTCAGTCCGTACTGTTTCCCTCTGTTGTCTCGTTACACCTATTCACAGCCGACAGGCACGCATTGAACGAATGACTTAATGAATGTATTCAACACAACAGTTCACTTCGTTAAATCGATTCTTGTTATTCATTCGTCAGTGTTCGCGCTTCCGTGTGACTTGCAAGTATTTTATTTCCTTTTTTTAGTTAAAAATAATCTTAACTACTGTAATGTAATCGGCTATAGAATAATTTATTGTTTGGCTACTTTTATTATCGAAGTAGTAATACTTCAACGTGAATGGGAAATAGTTAAACTATTCATTGCGGTACTTGGAAAGATACTCAGGTAGGCCTATATCTTAAGACGGAGGTCAGAATAAAGCATGTGAGGGATATAGAGAGGATTATAATCATAGGTAGGAAGTCGGTAATAACATAAATCTCCACTGGCATGAATGATATGGACCCTTATCCATCAAAACCATTCGGAGATCTGCTACAGACAATTCCGAATGAAGTTAGTGAAGTAAAACGTTAAGAGGGATAAAGATAGGTTTTAGGTAAGGACATACATTTTCCTTACTATATAACGTGTCTGATTCCAGACAGTTGAAATCCTGGTCACGTAAGCTGGAAGGATGTACTATCCTGTCCTTTAAAGATATTCGGAGTTGTAAAACAATAGTACAGTAAAGTGTAAGGAAAGCGATGAACCGTCCTTCAAAGTCATTCGGAGTTGTACTACAATAGTACAGTAAAGTGTAAGGAAAGCGATGAACCGTCCTTCAAAGTCATTCGGAGTTGTACTACAATAGTACAGTAAAGTGTAAGGAAAGCGATGAACCTGTCCTTCAAAGTCATTCGGAGTTGTACCACAATAGTACAGTAAAGTGTAAGGAAAGCGATGAACCTGTCCTTCAAAGTCATTCGGAGTTGTACTACAATAGTACAGTAAAGTGTAAGGAAAGCGATGAACCTGTCCTTCAAAGTCATTCGGAGTTGTACTACAATAGTACAGTAAAGTGTAAGGAAAGCGATGAACCTGTCCTTCAAAGTCATTCGGAGTTGTACTACAATAGTACAGTAAAGTGTAAGGAAAGCGATGAACCTGTCCTTCAAAGTCATTCGGAGTTGTACCACAATAGTACAGTAAAGTGTAAGGAAAGCGATGAACCTGTCCTTCAAAGATATTCGGAGTTGTACTACAATAGTACAGTAAAGTGTAAGGAAAGCGATGAACCTGTCCTTCAAAGTCATTCGGAGTTGTACCACAATAGTACAGTAAAGTGTAAGGAAAGCGATGAACCTGTCCTTCAAAGTCATTCGGAGTTGTACTATAATAGTACAGTAAAGTGTAAGGAAAGAGATGAACCTGTCCTTCAAAGTCATTCGGAGTTGTACTACAATAGTACAGTAAAGTGTAAGGAAAGCGATGAACCTGTCCTTCAAAGTCATTCGGAGTTGTACTACAATAGTACAGTAAAGTGTAAGGAAAGCGATGAACCTGTCCTTCAAAGATATTCGGAGTTGTACTACAATAGTACAGTAAAGTGTAAGGAAAGCGATGAACCTGTCCTTCAAAGTCATTCGGAGTTGTACCACAATAGTACAGTAAAGTGTAAGAAAAGCGATGAACCTGTCCTTCAAAGATATTCGGAGTTGTACCACAATAGTACAGTAAAGTGTAAGGAAAGCGATGAACCTGTCCTTCAAAGATATTCGGAGTTGTACTACAATAGTACAGTAAAGTGTAAGGAAAGCGATGAACCTGTCCTTCAAAGTCATTCGGAGTTGTACTACAATAGTACAGTAAAGTGTAAGGAAAGCGATGAACCTGTCCTTCAAAGTCATTCGGAGTTGTACTACAATAGTACAGTAAAGTGTAAGGAAAGCGATGAACCTGTCCTTCAAAGTCATTCGGAGTTGTACCACAATAGTACAGTAAAGTGTAAGGAAAGCGATGAACCTGTCCTTCAAAGTCATTCGGAGTTGTACTACAATAGTACAGTAAAGTGTAAGGAAAGCGATGAACCTGTCCTTCAAAGTCATTCGGAGTTGTACCACAATAGTACAGTAAAGTGTAAGGAAAGCGATGAACCTGTCCTTCAAAGTCATTCGGAGTTGTACTACAATAGTACAGTAAAGTGTAAGGAAAGCGATTAACCTGTCCTTCAAAGACATTCGGAGTTGTACTACAATAGTACAGTAAAGTGTAAGGAAAGCGATGAACCTGTCCTTCAAAGTCATTCGGAGTTGTACTACAATAGTACAGTAAAGTGTAAGGAAAGCGATTAACCTGTCCTTCAAAGACATTCGGAGTTGTACTACAATCGTACAGTAAAGTGTAAGGAAAGCGATGAACCTGTCCTTCAAAGTCATTCGGAGTTGTACTACAATAGTACAGTAAAGTGTAAGGAAAGCGATGAAAACTAACAACTGTAATATAGGTGGCTTTAAGAAGCGCACATTGTAGCGTATACACAAAAAGGTTGTCGTCGCCTCTCATATTCAACATTGGGTGGAGAACACTACAAACATTCCTGGGTCATTTGGTTCTTCATATTATATAACCAGATACGTCTTACGTGTGCCAGGATGTTGAAAGTCTTCTTCTTCTTCATCTAACGCCCCCTCTCGAAGTTTCTTCCATCCGGTGCCGTTCCGTTCAATAGAGGATGGTTAGACTGTCGAGGTCGCTATTATCTGTAAAGTTGTTTCGGATTTCAGTCAGGTCTCTGCAACTATAGAGATGTTGCATGTATATTTAGGAATTCTCCTCGCGGCAAAGCGGGCACTCTGTCGAGGTTAAAACACCAATCCTTGTTAGATGTGCCGCAAGGTAGTCGTGTTTCGGGAGAGTACGAAAGGACGCTACTCCAACTGAGCGAAGAAGTGTGCGGCTAAGTAGACCATCTTTGATGAGCAGTTCCCAGCTTTTTCTAGAGTGTAAGAGCCGCGACTGAGTCCTTTTATTTTCCTCCATATTTGCGCATTTGCAGAAAGAAGATAAACAGGCACTCGGGATTTCTAGTGATGAATCCCAGGCATTGCTAGAAGATCAATACTTTCATTCCCCGGTATCCTAACATGACTGGATCCATTGCAACACAAGTTCCCATTTTCTCTGAATGAGGTCGTGAAGTGCTAGGCGAGAGCTATAGGTACGGCCACACTGAATGAACAGCTATAGATTCGATGCTGGATGAAATTATATAGATCGCAACTTGTGAATCAATAAGGAAGAACCCTCGGAGGGGTTCTGTGATACCAGCTAACTTTACAGCTGCCTCTACGATTGCACGCACCTCACCATCGTAGTTGCTAAGCGGGGATCCCACTGCCCCTACCTAGAAAAGTATCCAGCTCCAGTGTTAGGATCGCAGGAATCTGTGTAAACATGAATCCACTCATACAATGGATATTGAGTGTCCAGACCCGATGCACGAAGCTCGGTACCCAGTGAGGGTTCCTTTGAAGCAATGTTGAAATAAAATAGCGAGCATATGTTTTATGATATTTTTCATATTTAACAACAAGACGCATAGTTATCATAGAATGCTAGTGTAGAGACTATTTGGTAACGTTGAGTTTTGTTAAAATATAAATTAATTCTTGATTGCTTTTTTTATCGAAATTGAGTAACATAAATAATACCAGCATGGTCTAGTTCAGGAAAAACCTGCAGAATCAGTTCCAGAGGAGATCGTGTCCTTAAATTACTATCCCTTATTTCTTCCATTATATTTCTCCTCGACATTTTTAAACGCAGCTAATGACACAAAATTTATTTGTATGAAACCATTCAAGTCTATTTTTATATTGCCAATTATGATAACCGTTACACGACGAACGTTTTTACTTCTGAGTAGAAATATTCCCGACGTTTATTTGAGAGTTTTAGAGTTAATAATAAAGTTAGGAAAAAGCTGCATGAAATCGCTAAACATTACCGCCCTGTATCAAATCGATTAAGGGTTGTTTAAATTTAAACATAGGCCTATAATATTTACAAGTAACTTACTATTCAACTTTTAGTTTGTTTATTAACTATGTATCGAGAAGTCATTCTTACACTCCAGATGATGTTAAACAAATTATTTCGAACATTACTACGATATTATATTAAAATTCCTGGGACGTATCAGACATTAGTCCTGTGAAGTACGCTGTATTAGGTGAGAGATCACTCTTGAGACAGGTTTATTGTAGCGTAGAATATTATAACTTTGCTTGAACAATAGACTTCGATGTATATTGCATAAAACTGTATATATTTTAAACTACTTTATATGATTTTACAGCTTGCGTGCATTGTTGTCCGACCTATGGGAATGCGCCTCGTGATAGTAGCACATAAACCCTGTACAGTGTTGCGGTAGATAAATACAGTTCGGTCAGTTCATTGGAAGCAAATTTACACTGAAGCAGACATCCCGAGGTACAATCCTTAGGTTATACTATTTAATCCATTTTTTTATCTTTTACTACGTTATCTTTTCCTTTTCCTCTTCCTCCTCGTTTTCTTCTTCGTTATTCATTTTCTCTTCCTTCTTCTTTTCCCCCTCTCCCTGTCCTCTTCTCTTTTTCCACCTATTCTTGTCTTTCTTCTTCTCTTTTCTCCTCCCTCTTTTTTTCAGGCATTTAATTCTGAATACGAACTGCAAAACTTATTAATATAGGCTTCTGAATATAAATCTCCTGATTTTCCCGACCCTTTAAATACATGTATGACACAATAACGTATACAATATTTGAAACAGGATTTTATTGTTATCTTTTATCAACACTCTATTTTATAAGCTATAAATAGACAAATATTCCTGTGCTGAGAAATGCACAGAGCGTAAGACAACTAGTATAACCATAGGTTTGTAGGCGATTCGCAAAATCCTATCTAGGATAAACAACAATAGTATTGTAAATTATTAACAGATATTTAGCCAAATTAAAACTTGCGAGAGAATATAATTCCCAAAATGTGAAATCTTTATACATCCGCCACTTTGAAACCGGAAGTGTTATTTATTCTGAAACCCTTTTTTTAAACTGGTTTTGATTAGCCTAAAAATCGTACAAACTTTGAATTTTATACGTTTATCTGCTTTAGAGGTATAGAGCAATTGTTAAAAATACTGCCAGTAGAAGAAACAATGTAGCACTATACTGTATATGACATTACTTATACAACTATTCTTTGAGCTTAGTTTGTGAGGTTATGTTAAAACAAATAATAGACATACAAACGACTCACAAATTAATCATTTATTAATAACTTATAACAGTTGTAAATTAGAGTTTGTAGTAGCAACACTCACTGATGATGATGACTTTGTCATTGAAAAGTGTTTGAGTAAATAAATTATTAATTTGTGAGTCTTGTGTTTATTTGATATTTCTTGTTTATTTTTAGACTAAACTTTGACATGGGACGAATCAAACCATGACCCTTGGTAGAATAATTCTACATGGACACTGTGAATTAAGAAATATTTGTGTACTGTGATTACGTATGATATCGTGCAACAGCTGTTTATATTTCTCGTTGCTTAAGTTAGTTTTTATCTTGTATATTTAGCAGTGAGTTAAAGATAAGTGTTTATAGATTTATATTTATTTTAAACTTTGAACTATTTAATTCCTACTAGTAGTTCACACTCTTCGAATATATATTTTGTTCAAATTTTCAATCGTAAATAAAATAATTTTTATTCATCCAATCAAATACAATATATGTTTTTAAATTTCAATTGGATGACACTTGATATTATTACAGTTTCATTTAATAATAATTTTTAATAATTCATTAATTTTAATAATTAATTTTGCTTTCTATGCTGCCACTTAATATTGTGATTCTGTCTTATGTATACCATTTAATAATAATTTTTAATAATTCATTAATTTTAATAATTAATTTTGCTTTCTATGTTGCCACTTAATATTGTGATTCTGTCTTATGTATACCATTTAATAATAATTTTTAATAATTCATTAATTTTAATAATTAATTTTGCTTTCTATGCTGCCACTTAATATTGTGATTCTGTCTTATGTATACCATTTAATAATAATTTTTAATAATTCATTAATTTTAATAATTAATTTTGCTTTCTATGTTGCCACTTAATATTGTGATTCTGTCTTATGTATACCATTTAATAATAATTTTTAATAATTCATTAATTTTAATAATTAATTTTGCTTTCTATGCTGCCACTTAATATTGTGATTCTGTCTTATGTATACCATTTAATAATAATTTTTAATAATTCATTAATTTTAATAATTAATTTTGCTTTCTATGTTGCCACTTAATATTGTGATTCTGTCTTATGTATACCATTTAATAATAATTTTTAATAATTCATTAATTTTAATAATTAATTTTGCTTTCTATGTTGCCACTTAATATTGTGATTCTGTCTTATGTATACCATTTAATAATAATTTTTAATAATTCATTAATTTTAATAATTAATTTTGCTTTCTATGTTGCCACTTAATATTGTGATTCTGTCTTATGTATACCATTTAATAATAATTTTTAATAATTCATTAATTTTAATAATTAATTTTGCTTTCTATGTTGCCACTTAATATTGTGATTCTGTCTTATGTATACCATTTAATAATTTTTTATGACAGGTTTTTTACAATGTTTTACATTTTAACCTAAGTCTAATGAAATACAGTTTTTAATTTTGTTTTTCCACTCATCCCTATCTGTCCACAAGTTTTCTGGTATATCCCATTTGATTAAAGATGAACTAATTTCCTGTATCCACGTTTTCGATGGTCTTCCCCTTCGTCTTCTCCCTGGTGGTGTCCATTCCAACAACATCTTTGGTAGTCTTTCATCATTCATCCTTTTCGTATGTCCATACCAAATTAACTGTTTTTGTTCTACAAAATCTGTAATTAAATTTTGTACTTCCATTTTATCTCTAATTATTTGATTTCGGATCTTATCCAATCTTGATATTCTCGCAGAACGTCTCCAAAAGTCCATCTCAGTTGCCAATAATTTCTTTGTCAATGTTGATTTCAATATCCAAACGTCTGATCCATATGTCATTATGCTTCGTACTATTGTATTAAAAATTTTTGTTTTTGTTTGATTAGTTATATGTTTATCCCATAAAATTCCATTTAACATTGAAATTGTTGTTTTTCCCAAATTTATTTTCGATCCAATTTCTTTATCTTGTTTCCCATCATTTGTAATTTTCATTCCCAAATACTTACATTCCTCAACATGTGATATTCTTTTAATATTTTCTTCTTCTATTATTAAGTCTTTACTTTTTTCTCCTATGACCATGTATTTAGTTTTATTCATATTAACATTCAATCCCCATAGTTTGTATTCTCCTATTATCTTTCGAGTCATATATTCAATGTCTTCATAATCTTGAGCTAAAATCAATTGGTCATCTGCAAATTGTAAAGAATAAATTGTGATATTGTTTACTGGGATTCCCATTCCTTTGCATTTATTCTTCCAAGTTTTCAAAACCTTTTCTGTATAAATTTTATATAATGTGGGTGACAGACAGCATCCTTGGCGTAATCCTTTTGTTACTTCAAAACCTGTTGACAGATTGTTTCCTATTTTTATTTTGGAAATAGAATTTTTATATAAATTTTGAATTGCCTTGATTCTAGTTTGACTTATAGCATTTGACTTTAACACTTCCCATAACTTTGATAATGGTACATTATCATAAGCTTTTTCTATATCTATAAATACTAAATGGAGAGGTTGTAAACGAATTACTTTCTTTTCAATTATTTGTTCTAAGCAGAATAAGTGATCTATCGTTGATCTTCCTCTTCTAAAACCTGCCTGTTCCTCAGCCTCCATATCCTTGTATTCATTTTCTAAATATTGCTTAATTATTTTTCCATAAATTCTGCTCAATGTATTTGTAACTGTTATTCCTCTATAGTTTTCACATTGCTTCTTATTACCTTTCTTATGTAATGTGGATATATAGCCTATTTTCCACTCTTCTGGTGTCTCTTCTCCATTCAAACATTTTTCAAAAAGTTCCTTCAAATTTGCAAATAATTTATTTGTACCATACTTTAATAGTTCGGCTGGAATTCCTCCAGGTCCTGAAGCTCTTCCATTTTTCATAGATTTTATTGCCTGTATCACTATTTCCATATCCAAATTTAGATAGGTATTATTTACTGTTTCTGGTATTTCATTTTGATTTTTTTCCAAATGTTCTTCTCTGCATTCTGTTAATAAGTTTTTAAAATATTCCTCCCACGTTTGAAAATCAATATATGTCATTTGTTGTGACTCCTTAGAGTTTATTTTTAATAATTCATTAATTTTAATAATTAATTTTGCTTTCTATGTTGCCACTTAATATTGTGATTCTGTCTTATGTATACCATTTAATAATAATTTTTAATAATTCATTAATTTTAATAATTAATTTTGCTTTCTATGTTGCCACTTAATATTGTGATTCTGTCTTATGTATACCATTTAATAATAATTTTTAATAATTCATTAATTTTAATAATTAATTTTGCTTTCTATGTTGCCACTTAATATTGTGATTCTGTCTTATGTATACCATTTAATAATAATTTTTAATAATTCATTAATTTTAATAATTAATTTTGCTTTCTATGTTGCCACTTAATATTGTGATTCTGTCTTATGTATACCATTTAATAATAATTTTTAATAATTCATTAATTTTAATAATTAATTTTGCTTTCTATGTTGCCACTTAATATTATGATTCTGTCTTATGTATACCATTTAATAATAATTTTTAATAATTCATTAATTTTAATAATTAATTTTGCTTTCTATGTTGCCACTTAATATTGTGATTCTGTCTTATGTATACCATTTAATAATAATTTTTAATAATTCATTAATTTTAATAATTAATTTTGCTTTCTATGTTGCCACTTAATATTGTGATTCTGTCTTATGTATACCATTTAATAATAATTTTTAATAATTCATTAATTTTAATAATTAATTTTGCTTTCTATGTTGCCACTTAATATTGTGATTCTGTCTTATGTATACCATTTAATAATAATTTTTAATAATTCATTAATTTTAATAATTAATTTTGCTTTATATGTTGCCACTTAATATTGTGATTCTGTCTTATGTATACCATTTAATAATAATTTTTAATAATTCATTAATTTTAATAATTAATTTTGCTTTCTATGTTGCCACTTAATATTGTGATTCTGTCTTATGTATACCATTTAATAATAATTTTTAATAATTCATTAATTTTAATAATTAATTTTGCTTTCTATGTTGCCACTTAATATTGTGATTCTGTCTTATGTATACCATTTAATAATAATTTTTAATAATTCATTAATTTTAATAATTAATTTTGCTTTCTATGTTGCCACTTAATATTGTGATTCTGTCTTATGTATACATATTTATAATAATTTTTAATAATTCATTAATTTTAATAATTAATTTTGCTTCCTATGTTGCCACTTAATATTGTGATTCTGTCTTATGTATACCATTTAATAATAATTTTTAATAATTCATTAATTTTAATAATTAATTTTGCTTTCTATGTTGCCACTTAATATTGTGATTCTGTCTTATGTATACCATTTAATAATAATTTTTAATAATTCATTAATTTTAATAATTAATTTTGCTTTCTATGTTGCCACTTAATATTGTGATTCTGTCTTATGTATACCATTTAATAATAATTTTTAATAATTCATTAATTTTAATAATTAATTTTGCTTTCTATGTTGCCACTTAATATTGTGATTCTGTCTTATGTATACCATTTAATAATAATTTTTAATAATTCATTAATTTTAATAATTAATTTTGCTTTCTATGTTGCCACTTAATATTCTGATTCTGTCTTATGTATACATATTTATAATAATTGTTAATATTTAGTAAAAAATAAATCAAATAAATTTTTTGACCTAAGTGGGACTTTTACAAAATTTGTATTACAGTCCAATCCCGGTAGTCCGAATCTCTTACTAATCCGAAACGATTTTCGAAAATATCAAAACGAGACAGAAAGAAATTACTATAAGAGTGACATAATCGAGTGGATAAGTGGAAGGGGCGAAAGTTATACTGATTTACAAACGGACAGTGAGATTGCCAACCGTGTGCTAAGAGATGGTGAAATGAAACAGGAGAGGCTGAAGAAGAAGAAGCAGAAATATGAGAGCCATGTGTGAAACACGTTGCAATTTTGGCTTTTAATACTTGCAGTGACTGGGCAACGGTAAACGACGTACCATATTATCAAGTCTTGCTGCTACTTCAGATCGGAAAAAGGCAGTAGAAAAGATAATCAACATACCCAAGCAAAAGAGAATTATGGGTTTTTTTAGTAAAAAGGGAAGTTCCATAAAAAAATTAAAATGTTTATATGTAGTGCCTTTATTTGTGTTTTATTAAGTGTGTTGTTCAAGTGTTTTTTATATCGTTCATTTTAAAGCTTTATGTGATTGATAAATGTTTTCTTTCAGTTATTACTGTAGTGTTCTTAACTAACTCTACTATTAACATTAACCTATACGTACTTTACAATGCTTATATGCATATGTAGTAGGTATACGTAGTAAGCGTACATTCCGGTAATCTGAAAAATCCAGCAATTCGAAATGGTCGTACATATATTATTTCGGATTATCGAGTTTGGACTGTACCTACTTTTTTTTTGTCTTAAACTAAAAAATCATTTTAAGTCAAGTAAAACTAGACTCATGAATTTCATTTATATTCAAATACAGTACAATAAATTTAAAGTCAGACAATATTACTCCTTGCACTGACAAGAATGTATGAAAACATATGTTTAGAGCAACTTTCATTAAGAGAGTGAAAATTGTAATTAGAAGGAAATTAAGGGGTTGAAGACGAACTGCTTGAAAAAGGCGGTTCTAAACTGGTTTAGTTTAGATTTTAGATCAGAACATTTATAATAAGTGAACCTCTGTAAGATGTGTTAAAATTCAGTCGTATAATAGAGACTGTTGAAGGACGTAGGTTACTCTGAACTGAAGTGTCTGATTACAGTAGGCACAAGAGTGTACACTGCAATTAAGGTTCTGTAGCTATTGCTTTCTGTCTACTAAATGACATCAACATTTGTGATAAATCTTTAAAATTTACTGGAGTTGCAATCGCATAACAAATTGCTAAAGTTGGCATTTGTCGTTGTTCCAATCTGATTACCTTTACAGCATAACAATAAATAATAGGAATGAACGTTTCTCATAGAGTTTACTGATATAAAGTCAGTTAAATAAGAAGCAAACACTGTAAGCGAGTTCTTGGTGAAACTAAATCAAAATATTTAAATGAAATTCTGTAGTGTTTCACAGTTTTACATTAGTTGCTTATGAATCTAATACCAAGCTATAAGTACTAGCCAACTTCCACCCTTGGCAGTTGAGTCATTCGGCGACACGCTGACCAGTAGAGATAGCCTTTCTTGCAGATGGGAATCCTGTGCCCGGTCCATGGCTGTAAAATCATTAAGGTGTTCGGCATCCATAATGGATGCGGTGGAGGTGCGTAGCAAGCTAGTCATGGTCAATTCTCAATCTGAATGCTGCAACGCTAACTTATCGGGGAATATTATGTTCAATTGGTCTCTCCGAGACAAGATTTTCCCACTGTTTTCCCGCCGAAAGTTCCACCAATCGAACTTAATTCAAATTTTTGTTGTCATCCTTATTAAGAAGTGGGAGGATTGTAGTGAACTCAGATGCTCGAGTTGGGTAGGGTCTCTTAGTCTCCTCCTACAGTCTATGGCTCTTCTAGTCAGTCTGAACGTTCCCAGAGAGGTTCAGGATGGCGGTCTTAGAGTCAGCAAAGAAAACGGGCTTGGTTGGAGTAGGTAGG
>JBAIZL010000009.1:38806584-38824084 GCA_036971475.1 Prosapia bicincta | reverse complement strand
AAATAATGCTCTAGGATTTAAAAAATGAATAAAAACAATAAAATAAACAAACAAACTTGTTTAACGTATCGAATCTTGCTTCATAAACGGACAATGCCAAGGGAAAACAAAATAATAAAAAAATTACATCACAATTCAAGCGACGAAAAAAAAGAAATCGTATAAATAGTAACAAACAAAAATAATAGTCCACAGCCACACATAGAAAGGAAAATGTAAAATTGCATTGAAATTTTCTTTCTATTTTCCACTTAATATTGTGACTCTGTCACATGTATACACATATTTATATTAATTGTAGTTATAAAATAAAGAGAAACTAAACTAAAATATGTCTTTGTTAACTTGAGTGGAAATTGCCTTTAAAAAAATAATATAATTACTTTACGTTGTTAGTTTAAAATATTTTTGTTAGTTTTCCGTTAATAAATATAAAAACCTATATTTTGATAAATCTTAGTATAAATAATCCTAATTAGTGATAATGAGTTATATATTTTTATTTGTTTTTTAATAGGAAATTCTTAGATGCGTCCAAAACTTGAAAAAACTAATTTCAATTAAATT
Source organism: Prosapia bicincta (assembly GCA_036971475.1). Lineage (NCBI taxonomy): Eukaryota > Metazoa > Arthropoda > Insecta > Hemiptera > Cercopidae > Prosapia > Prosapia bicincta. The sequence continues at coordinate 38,823,517 of JBAIZL010000009.1, read as the reverse complement.
CGTTAAATAAAATATTTATTCAGTAACATTTGTTAAAGGTTTTGTCTTCTACATTCCTTTATTAATTACTAAATTAAATAGATTCTATTGCAATCTCTATTAAGAACGCTCTTCAAATTAAGTAATCACTTCTGTAGGCCACTGATTAATCTTTTTTTTAATATTTTGTGGGTATTACATTTCGTATTAGGTAAACGTTTTTAGCCTCTATGAAATACCTCAATACTGTTAAGGATGTTAATATTTTGTGGGTATTACATTTCGTATTAGGTAAACGTTTTTAGCCTCTATGAAATACCTCAATACTGTTAAGGATGTTAATATTTTGTGGGTATTATATTTCGTATTAGGTAAACGTTTTTAGCCTCTATGAAATACCTCAATACTGTTAAGGATGTTAATATTTTGTGGGTATTACATTTCGTATTAGGTAAACGTTTTTAGCCTCTATGAAATACCTAAATACTGTTAAGGATGTTAATATTTTGTGGGTATTACATTTCGTATTAGGTAAACGTTTTTAGCCTCTATGAAATACCTCAATACTGTTAAGGATGTTAATATTTTGTGGGTATTATATTTCGTATTAGGTAAACGTTTTTAGCCTCTATGAAATACCTCAATACTGTTAAGGATGTTAATATTTTGTGGGTATTATATTTCGTATTAGGTAAACGTTTTTAGCCTCTATGAAATACCTCAATACTGTTAAGGATGTTAATATTTTGTGGGTATTATATTTCGTATTAGGTAAACGTTTTAGCCTCTATGAAATACCTCAATACTGTTAAGGATGTTTAAATTTTGTGGGTATTATATTTCGTATTAGGTAAACGTTTTTAGCCTCTATGAAATACCTAAATACTGTTAAGGATGTTAATATTTTGTGGGTATTATATTTCGTATTAGGTAAACGTTTTTAGCCTCTATGAAATACCTCAATACTGTTAAGGATGTTAATATTTTGTGGGTATTATATTTCGTATTAGGTAAACGTATTTAGCCTCTATGAAATACCTCAATACTGTTAAGGATGTTAATATTTTGTGGGAATTACATTTCGTATTAGGTAAACGTTTTTAGTCTCTATGAAATTCCTCAATACTGTTAAGGATGTTAATATTTTGTGGGTATTACATTTCGTATTAGGTACACGTTTTTAGCCTCTATAAAATACCTCAATACTGTTAAGGATGTTAATATTTTGTGGGTATTACATTTCGTATTAGGTAAACGTTTTTAGCCTCTATGAAATAGCTCAATACTGTTAAGGATGTTAATATTTTGTGGGTATTACATTTCGTATTAGGTAAACGTTTTTAGCCTCTATGAAATACCTCAATACTGTTAAGGATGTTAATATTTTGTGGGTATTACATTTCGTATTAGGTAAACGTTTTTAGCCTCTATGAAATACCTCAATACTGTTAAGGATGTTAATATTTTGTGGGTATTACATTTCGTATTAGGTAAACGTTTTTAGCCTCTATGAAATACCTCAATACTGTTAAGGATGTTAATATTTTGTGGGTATTACATTTCGTATTAGGTACACGTTTTTAGCCTCTATAAAATACCTCAATACTGTTAAGGATGTTAATATTTTGTGGGTATTACATTTCGTATTAGGTAAACGTTTTTAGCCTCTATGAAATAGCTCAATACTGTTAAGGATGTTAATATTTTGTGGGTATTACATTTCGTATTAGGTAAACGTTTTTAGCCTCTATGAAATACCTCAATACTGTTAAGGATGTTAATATTTTGTGGGTATTACATTTCGTATTAGGTAAACGTTTTTAGCCTCTATAAAATAGCTCAATACTGTTAAGGATGTTAATATTTTGTGGGTATTACATTTCGTATTAGGTAAACGTTTTTAGCCTCTATGAAATAGCTCAATACTGTTAAGGATGTTAATATTTTGTGGGTATTACATTCCGTATTAGGTAAACGTTTTTAGCCTCTATGAAATAGCTCAATACTGTTAAGGATGTTAATATTTTGTGGGTATTACATTTCGTATTAGGTAAACGTTTTTAGCCTCTATGACATACCTCAATACTGTTAAGGATGTTAATATTTTGTGGGTATTATATTTCGTATTAGGTAAACGTTTTTAGCCTCTATGACATACCTCAATACTGTTAAGGATGTTAATATTTTGTGGGTATTATATTTCGTATTAGGTAAACGTTTTTAGCCTCTATGACATACCTCAATACTGTTAAGGATGTTAATATTTTGTGGGTATTATATTTCGTATTAGGTAAACGTTTTTAGCCTCTATGAAATACCTCAATACTGTTAAGGATGTTAATATTTTGTGGGTATTACATTTCGTATTAGGTACACGTTTCTAGCCTCTATAAAATACCTCAATACTGTTAAGGATGTTAATATTTTGTGGGTATTACATTTCGTATTAGGTAAACGTTTTTAGCCTCTATGAAATAGCTCAATACTGTTAAGGATGTTAATATTTTGTGGGTATTACATTTCGTATTAGGTAAACGTTTTTAGCCTCTATGAAATACCTCAATACTGTTAAGGATGTTAATATTTTGTGGGTATTACATTTCGTATTAGGTAAACGTTTTTAGCCTCTATGACATACCTCAATACTGTTAAGGATGTTAATATTTTGTGGGTATTACATTTCGTATTAGGTAAACGTTTTTAGCCTCTATGACATACCTCAATACTGTTAAGGATGTTAATATTTTGTGGGTATTACATTTCGTATTAGGTAAACGTTTTTAGCCTCTATGAAATACCTCAATACTGTTAAGGATGTTAATATTTTGTGGGTATTACATTTCGTATTAGGTAAACGTTTTTAGCCTCTATGAAATACCTCAATACTGTTAAGGATGATAATATTTTGTGGGTATTACATTTCGTATTAGGTAAACGTTTTTAGCCTCTATGAAATACCTCAATACTGTTAAGGATGTTAATATTTTGTGGGTATTACATTTCGTATTAGGTAAACGTTTTTAGCCTCTATGACATACCTCAATACTGTTAAGGATGTTAATATTTTGTGGGTATTATATTTCGTATTAGGTAAACGTATTTAGCCTCTATGAAAAACCTCAATACTGTTAAGGATGTTAATATTTTGTGGGTATTACATTTCGTATTAGGTAAACGTTTTTAGCCTCTATGAAATACCTCAATACTGTTAAGGATGTTAATATTTTGTGGGTATTACATTTCGTATTAGGTAAACGTTTTTAGCCTCTATGAAATACCTCAATACTGTTAAGGATGTTAATATTTTGTGGGTATTACATTTCGCATTTGGTAAACGTTTTTAGCCTCTATGAAATACCTCAATACTGTTAAGGATGTTAATATTTTGTGGGTATTACATTTCGTATTAGGTAAACGTTTTTAGCCTCTATGAAATACCTCAATACTGTTAAGGATGTTAATATTTTGTGGGTATTACATTTCGTATTAGGTAAACGTTTTTAGCCTCTATGAAATACCTCAATACTGTTAAGGATGTTAATATTTTGTGGGTATTACATTTCGTATTAGGTAAACGTTTTTAGCCTCTATGAAATACCTCAATACTGTTAAGGATGTTAATATTTTGTGGGTATTACATTTCGTATTAGGTAAACGTTTTTAGCCTCTATGAAATACCTCAATACTGTTAAGGATGTTAATATTTTGTGGGTATTACATTTCGTATTAGGTAAACGTTTTTAGTCTCTATGAAATTCCTCAATACTGTTAAGGATGTTAATATTTTGTGGGTATTACATTTCGTATTAGGTAAACGTTTTTAGTCTCTATGAAATTCCTCAATACTGTTAAGGATGTTAATATTTTGTGGGTATTACATTTCGTATTAGGTAAACGTTTTTAGCCTCTATGAAATACCTCAATACTGTTAAGGATGTTAATATTTTGTGGGTATTACATTTCGTATTAGGTAAACGTTTTTAGCCTCTATGAAATACCTCAATACTGTTAAGGATGTTAATATTTTGTGGGTATTACATTTCGTATTAGGTAAACGTTTTTAGTCTCTATGAAATTCCTCAATACTGTTAAGGATGTTAATATTTTGTGGGTATTACATTTCGTATTAGGTAAACGTTTTTAGCCTCTATGAAATACCTCAATACTGTTAAGGATGTTAATATTTTGTGGGTATTACATTTCGTATTAGGTAAACGTTTTTAGTCTCTATGAAATTCCTCAATACTGTTAAGGATGTTAATATTTTGTGGGTATTACATTTCGTATTAGGTAAACGTTTTTAGCCTCTATGAAATACCTCAATACTGTTAAGGATGTTAATATTTTGTGGGTATTACATTTCGTATTAGGTAAACGTTTTTAGTCTCTATGAAATTCCTCAATACTGTTAAGGATGTTAATATTTTGTGGGTATTACATTTCGTATTAGGTAAACGTTTTTAGCCTCTATGAAATACCTCAATACTGTTAAGGATGTTAATATTTTGTGGGTATTACATTTCGTATTAGGTAAACGTTTTTAGCCTCTATGAAATACCTCAATACTGTTAAGGATGTTAATATTTTGTGGGTATTACATTTCGTATTAGGTAAACGTTTTTAGTCTCTATGAAATACCTCAATACTGTTAAGGATGTTAATATTTTGTGGGTATTACATTTCGTATTAGGTAAACGTTTTTAGTCTCTATGAAATTCCTCAATACTGTTAAGGATGTTAATATTTTGTGGGTATTACATTTCGTATTAGGTAAACGTTTTTAGTCTCTATGAAATTCCTCAATACTGTTAAGGATGTTAATATTTTGTGGGTATTACATTTCGTATTAGGTAAACGTTTTTAGCCTCTATGAAATACCTCAATACTGTTAAGGATGTTAATATTTTGTGGGTATTACATTTCGTATTAGGTAAACGTTTTTAGTCTCTATGAAATACCTCAATACTGTTAAGGATGTTAATATTTTGTGGGTATTATATTTCGTATTAGGTAAACGTTTTTAGCCTCTATGACATACCTCAATACTGTTAAGGATGTTAATATTTTGTGGGTATTACATTTCGTATTAGGTAAACGTTTTTAGCCTCTATGAAATACCTCAATACTGTTAAGGATGTTAATATTTTGTGGGTATTACATTTCGTATTAGGTAAACGTTTTTAGTCTCTATGAAATTCCTCAATACTGTTAAGGATGTTAATATTTTGTGGGTATTACATTTCGTATTAGGTACACGTTTTTAGCCTCTATAAAATACCTCAATACTGTTAAGGATGTTAATATTTTGTGGGTATTACATTTCGTATTAGGTAAACGTTTTTAGCCTCTATGAAATACCTCAATACTGTTAAGGATGTTAATATTTTGTGGGTATTACATTTCGTATTAGGTAAACGTTTTTAGCCTCTATGAAATACCTCAATACTGTTAAGGATGTTAATATTTTGTGGGTATTACATTTCGTATTAGGTACACGTTTTTAGCCTCTATAAAATACCTCAATACTGTTAAGGATGTTAATATTTTGTGGGTATTACATTTCGTATTAGGTAAACGTTTTTAGCCTCTATGAAATAGCTCAATACTGTTAAGGATGTTAATATTTTGTGGGTATTACATTTCGTATTAGGTAAACGTTTTTAGCCTCTATGAAATACCTCAATACTGTTAAGGATGTTAATATTTTGTGGGTATTACATTTCGTATTAGGTAAACGTTTTTAGCCTCTATAAAATAGCTCAATACTGTTAAGGATGTTAATATTTTGTGGGTATTACATTTCGTATTAGGTAAACGTTTTTAGCCTCTATGAAGTAGCTCAATACTGTTAAGGATGTTAATATTTTGTGGGTATTACATTTCGTATTAGGTAAACGTTTTTAGCCTCTATGAAATAGCTCAATACTGTTAAGGATGTTAATATTTTGTGGGTATTACATTTCGTATTAGGTAAACGTTTTTAGCCTCTATGACATACCTCAATACTGTTAAGGATGTTAATATTTTGTGGGTATTATATTTCGTATTAGGTAAACGTTTTTAGCCTCTATGACATACCTCAATACTGTTAAGGATGTTAATATTTTGTGGGTATTATATTTCGTATTAGGTAAACGTTTTTAGCCTCTATGACATACCTCAATACTGTTAAGGATGTTAATATTTTGTGGGTATTATATTTCGTATTAGGTAAACGTTTTTAGCCTCTATGAAATACCTCAATACTGTTAAGGATGTTAATATTTTGTGGGTATTACATTTCGTATTAGGTACACGTTTTTAGCCTCTATAAAATACCTCAATACTGTTAAGGATGTTAATATTTTGTGGGTATTACATTTCGTATTAGGTAAACGTTTTTAGCCTCTATGAAATAGCTCAATACTGTTAAGGATGTTAATATTTTGTGGGTATTACATTTCGTATTAGGTAAACGTTTTTAGCCTCTATGAAATACCTCAATACTGTTAAGGATGTTAATATTTTGTGGGTATTACATTTCGTATTAGGTAAACGTTTTTAGCCTCTATGACATACCTCAATACTGTTAAGGATGTTAATAATTTGTGGGTATTATATTTCGTATTAGGTAAACGTTTTTAGCCTCTATGACATACCTCAATACTGTTAAGGATGTTAATATTTTGTGGGTATTACATTTCGTATTAGGTAAACGTTTTTAGCCTCTATGAAATACCTCAATACTGTTAAGGATGTTAATATTTTGTGGGTATTACATTTCGTATTAGGTAAACGTTTTTAGCCTCTATGACATACCTCAATACTGTTAAGGATGTTAATATTTTGTGGGTATTACATTTCGTATTAGGTAAACGTTTTTAGCCTCTATGACATACCTCAATACTGTTAAGGATGTTAATATTTTGTGGGTATTACATTTCGTATTAGGTAAACGTTTTTAGCCTCTATGAAATACCTCAATACTGTTAAGGATGTTAATATTTTGTGGGTATTACATTTCGTATTAGGTAAACGTTTTTAGCCTCTATGAAATACCTCAATACTGTTAAGGATGTTAATATTTTGTGGGTATTACATTTCGTATTAGGTAAACGTTTTTAGCCTCTATGAAATACCTCAATACTGTTAAGGATGTTAATATTTTGTGGGTATTACATTTCGTATTAGGTAAACGTTTTTAGCCTCTATGAAATACCTCAATACTGTTAAGGATGTTAATATTTTGTGGGTATTACATTTCGTATTAGGTAAACGTTTTTAGCCTCTATGAAATACCTCAATACTGTTAAGGATGTTAATATTTTGTGGGTATTACATTTCGTATTAGGTAAACGTTTTTAGCCTCTATGACATACCTCAATACTGTTAAGGATGTTAATATTTTGTGGGTATTACATTTCGTATTAGGTAAACGTTTTTAGCCTCTATGACATACCTCAATACTGTTAAGGATGTTAATATTTTGTGGGTATTACATTTCGTATTAGGTAAACGTTTTTAGCCTCTATGACATACCTCAATACTGTTAAGGATGTTAATATTTTGTGGGTATTACATTTCGTATTAGGTAAACGTTTTTAGCCTCTATGAAATACCTCAATACTGTTAAGGATGTTAATATTTTGTGGGTATTACATTTCGTATTAGGTAAACGTTTTTAGCCTCTATGACATACCTCAATACTGTTAAGGATGTTAATATTTTGTGGGTATTACATTTCGTATTAGGTAAACGTTTTTAGCCTCTATGAAATACCTCAATACTGTTAAGGATGTTAATATTTTGTGGGTATTACATTTCGTATTAGGTAAACGTTTTTAGCCTCTATGAAATACCTCAATACTGTTAAGGATGTTAATATTTTGTGGGTATTACATTTCGTATTAGGTAAACGTTTTTAGCCTCTATGAAATACCTCAATACTGTTAAGGATGTTAATATTTTGTGGGTATTACATTTCGTATTAGGTAAACGTTTTTAGCCTCTATGAAATACCTCAATACTGTTAAGGATGTTAATATTTTGTGGGTATTACATTTCGTATTAGGTAAACGTTTTTAGCCTCTATGAAATACCTCAATACTGTTAAGGATGTTAATATTTTGTGGGTATTACATTTCGTATTAGGTAAACGTTTTTAGCCTCTATGAAATACCTCAATACTGTTAAGGATGTTAATATTTTGTGGGTATTACATTTCGTATTAGGTAAACGTTTTTAGCCTCTATGAAATACCTCAATACTGTTAAGGATGTTAATATTTTGTGGGTATTACATTTCGTATTAGGTAAACGTTTTTAGCCTCTATGAAATACCTCAATACTGTTAAGGATGTTAATATTTTGTGGGTATTACATTTCGTATTAGGTAAACGTTTTTAGCCTCTATGAAATACCTCAATACTGTTAAGGATGTTAATATTTTGTGGGTATTACATTTCGTATTAGGTAAACGTTTTTAGCCTCTATGAAATACCTCAATACTGTTAAGGATGTTAATATTTTGTGGGTATTACATTTCGTATTAGGTAAACGTTTTTAGCCTCTATGAAATACCTCAATACTGTTAAGGATGTTAATATTTTGTGGGTATTACATTTCGTATTAGGTAAACGTTTTTAGCCTCTATGAAATACCTCAATACTGTTAAGGATGTTAATATTTTGTGGGTATTACATTTCGTATTAGGTAAACGTTTTTAGCCTCTATGAAATACCTCAATACTGTTAAGGATGTTAATATTTTGTGGGTATTACATTTCGTATTAGGTAAACGTTTTTAGCCTCTATGAAATACCTCAATACTGTTAAGGATGTTAATATTTACTGTATATTTTGTAGAGGTCGGGCTTAGTCTCTCCCAGACTATCTCGAACAGACATTCTCTGCTTTGCGACAGTAAACAAATTCGGGGAATAAAAATGCAGTTGTTTGGTTAGTCAAGTGTTATTAAAAATTTGTCAACGTTTCGATAACTATATTGTTATCCTCATTTAGGCCTAAAGTACATTCGACAAAATAATTATCTATGTCTAGAAAATTTCAATATAAAATTATAATATAATATTAAGATACCTATTATAAATGTCACTCATAGTCAGATTAATTAATTATTAAAAACACTCTATAAAACGTGGTGGTCCATGAGAAATACAATTATAAAAACAATTAAATAATATAATTAAATGTGTCAAAAAACTTTCATAAAAATCTTATCTTACTATTCAGAGTTCATTCTATTGAGATTGTTTTTTTGACACATTTTATATATTTTAATTATATGTTTTTATAGATTTTATTTCTCATGAATCAACAAGTTTTATAGTGTTTTTAATAATTTAATATGACCATGTGTATCACTTATAATAGGTATTTTAATATTATATTAAAATTTTCTAGAAATAAATAATAAATTTTGTCCAATGCACTTTTGGCCTGAATGAGGATGAGAATATAGGTATCGAAACGTTGCCAAGTTAATAGTAAATGATACTTGATTAACGAAACAACCCCATTGTCATTCGACAAAAAAATTATTTTTAGTGAATACTCCATCAGTAAACAGATTCATTCAGAGATGTATTGTAAAAATACTGTACGTATAGTTTCACGAGAGGGAAAGTGTTTCCAATGCCTCCAATGTGGTAGGAAGACGTGAACTGGTATTGTTTTTTGGCAGTTGGCAACAACCAAAGTAACTTTGACGGTGAAATAACCGCCATACTAGCCGCATCAAACGAAATGAAGAAAATAAAGACACCGGCACAAGCAGTCTTTCTTGTAGACTCAATGGCTGCAATAATGGCCGTAACAAATAACAAGAAGACCGATTGCAGATCCACTCTAGCCTGTCGTCAAAATTGGTCAAAACTAATGAATAGGGGATGGAAAATTGAATTAGAATGGATCCCCAGCCACGTGGATATAAGAGGTAATGAACTAGCTGACTCATTGGCAAAAAAAAAGGAACAACGCTCCCACAGCCGAGCGTAGCAACTTCGCTCCCCTCCATAAAAATACAAATAAATGCTGCAATAAAGAGGAGCACTCAAGCCTACTTAAGGGAAGCATCTCTTAATAAACGTTGGGCTACTCTTGTCGAAAACGGGCCAATTAACAACATGTTACCCCGACGGGACGGGGTTGCACTTTTTAGACTCACAACTGGACACGACTACCTAGCTGCACACCTAAACAAGATACACGTCTTCTCGTCTCCCAGGTGCACCCTATGTGACAGCGGGGAGGACATGACAGCTGAGCACCTCCAGTCATGTACAGCTCTGGACCATAGAGCTCTGAGCGACACGAAGGAAGAAGAGATTTCTCGCCTCTACTGGTCAGCGGGCCACCAAATGGCCCATCAGCCAAGAGTGGGCGTTGGCTAGTAAGTAAGTAAGTAGTAAGTAAGTAAGTAGTAAGTAAGTAAGTAAGTATTGTTTTTATTCCTCGCGTTTAATGTGAACCCTCTTCATCCCAAGGAGGCGCAATCTACGGTTACTAAATAATTGAGGCGCGGCGAGAGATTGTTAAACCCTGGAATCTATGTTTCACAGATTCTCCCCACAGAAATGCGTGCTCTAGTCTCTAACCGCTGCCTGTTGGATTAGATTAATATAACATTATGCTGACGTATTAGGTAAGAGGTAAATACGAATCTAACAAAACAGAGCTACAAGTGGTTTAAACTAGTTTTCAGGTAACTAAGTGTGGAAATAGTTCATTTGAAGCTCTATTAAGGTTTTTAGAATCTTAAAAACCTCGACCTGACTTTTGCTTTCGATATATAGCATTGCGCATTTAAAAGGTACCCTTTATTTGGCTTAAACAATTTGAAAGGATTCCAAAAGAAGGAAGGCACAGAAAATTACTCCTTGTGCGGAAGTTAAAAGTATAAAGGGAGATCTAGCATTTACTCGGAAGGGTGATATGCAGAGAGTTGGTTTCGAACTATAGAAGTCATTGGCGTTTAAACCCTGCGTTTTAATAATACTGCGTTCGGAACATCCCTTGAAATAAGTCATATAAAAAAAAATTCAAGTAAATTCCTACTGAGGTTAACAAAGAAAAAATTAATTTAGTTACCCTAGAGCACTATTTATGATATTGTGTGGTAACCATGACAACTGATTAAGCTTGTACAATGAAGGTTTTGACGACAACCAGATTGAAGGGGGATTCATAAAGATCTTTGAGAAGTATTCCTAGGAATTGGAAAGTTGGCGCAGTGCCAAGACGAGATAAACTTCGATCATGAAGATTCTCGGTTCAAATCCAACCTAAACCCCAGAAATTTTTAAAAATTTATAATTTAATAAATATTTGAAAAAACTATTTTAACATCAATTTTCACCCACTATAGGTTAAAGAAAATGTATTTTGAACTTGGATGACGAAAAACCTATTTTATTAAAGATTGAAAATTTGTACAAGATATATATTAAAAGAGTGTGAGCTAAAAAAAGAAATTTAAAAATTAGAAATGAAACTGTATTTATACCATAATATAGTTAAAGGAGTGTTTAAAACAACAATAATTATTTATAATTTGTATAAAATATTGCCTTAAAATATTATTTGTATTTATACTTTTGAACCAAATATAAACCTGTAACTTATATATACAAATAATATATAGTTATTTATTGAGTCTTATGAACTTATACAAAATTCTTTTCTTCAGTCCAAAGTTTTCCACTCTTCACAATGTTTTTATTTTACTATTATTTGTGTTTTAAACAATCTAATAGTAATATAATACTAAATCCATCATACACGATTTAAACATACACGAAGTCAAAGTTTTCTATACTATTTTTTTACGTGGAAGTATTTTACAAAGGAAACTTATATTTATATATTTTTTTTTAATTAGTTTTTATGCACTTTAAATATATTCTTAACTAGTATATATTATTTTGTACTAAATATACCCCTAACTTTACAAAAATTATTTTAAAATTTTCGTCATATGGTTTTAGGGAATTAAACAATATATTTTCAGTATTCTATTTTCCCGCCATAGGCCTAAAACATAAGCCTAATTCCTGCTCTTCTAAAAACCAGCGAATTTAATCATTCAAATTTATTCCATCTTTTACAGCGTCCGTTTTAATTTGATTATAACGAAATTCCACGTTGCGTCCGCAGAGGAAAAATCAGTACATATATGAATATTTATATCATTTAAAAGAATTTTCTCCACGTTCAGTACATCGTGCAGTCGTCTGATAGCATTACTGCTTCAATAAAGTTTTGATTTACTGTAAAACTTGACGACGACTTTCAGCAACAATCTGTATCTTTGCCCCATGGAGAAAGAATCTTGCTCCAGGACATCGGTAACCCTAGAGCCATTATCAGTGTATATTTAAAGCTTGCGATGGGGAACGTCTCCGAGTATCTATATTTCTATAATAAAACGTGACCTAACCTAACCATGACGATAAATATTTAAACAGTTAACTCTAAATAAAGTTTTTATTACTGCTTGGCTACTACTAAGTGCTTGTTAGTAGTAGCCACGCAATGATGAAGGCGAGACTAGTCTGATTTAGTAAAGTAATGTGTAGTAAGATTTAGAGTGAACCGTTTTAATATTTACCGTTGTGAATTGTTTTCACTAGCTAAGCTCTAGTTAGCTCAATACCCTGACCATGTATATTTAGCACCAAATTAATAGAATAAATACTGATATAATTTCTGAGAAGTAAAGAAATATGTAAGGTTTTAATTTATATGAAGTTGCAATAATTTTTTTTTTTATTTAAATGAAATACTTTTTGTTTTATTCCCAAAACCAATGTTTATCAACTGCCATTATTAAAACACAGCATCTTCTAAACACTAATGGTAGGAGACTACATTGAGACGGCCAGAAGCAGATTTTACATCCTACACAAAATATTGACAATATTATTTGAATTTTTAAAATAAATCAGCTGGAAGTTGTATAACGAGCAAAACCAGAGGTTTTCGAGGCCGTGCAAATAAATAGTGGTCTGGCAAATCGACGGACTTGATTTGTAAAGGAAAGGTTTTTAGTATAATTGTATAATCTAATTTTTATGGTAATACTGGCAAAGTACCCGTCCTTCGTACGGTGTTGACGTATATTTGTATTGATTTAATTTGTATTTGGGTTAAATTCAATTTACTGAAATTAAATCCCAAATATATCAAACTGTAGTACATAAACTTACCGAATGTTGTCTTGAAAAACCAAGAGAAGGAAAGCGTTCTGCTTGTAGCATAACATTTGTAAAGCATAACTAACCTCGAAAGATCAATAGCAACAAATTACTATCAGCTGTTTAAATGTGTTTAAAAGTGACTTTTACAGGTTATTAACAGCTGATTAAGCCAAGTGAAGTATATAATGATGTATAATTAAGTGTTAAGAGAGTTTTCAAGGTCAGTGAGCACTAATTTCTAAATACAAATAGGCCTATGTGTTAACCAGGGACGATAAGAGTGTTTATGTAGAATTTCAGCTTAATGGGTCCAGTAGCTTTTACGTAATTGAGTAACACACACACACACAGACCGACACCATTAGATTTTTATACAATAGTATAGGTGAAAATAAAATTAATTTTTATTATTTAAAGAAAGTAAAATAAAATTATATAACACATAAACCACCAGAGTCTAAGTAAGCAGAAAATATAAAACAAATAGTTGAAAAAGATTCTATACAATAAAATAATATTATATATAAACAAATTTTTCAACAAAATTTTAATTAATAGATCACCCCAAAATTATAAAAGTACGGGGATTTTTTAGTGCCGATGAGGTATAACTAACAAACGGAGTGTCGAAAAATCATCATTCCAGTTTCTAATAAATTCTAAAAGTGTGAGACAGACCACGCCACTAAATATTATTTAATTCTTAAACCTAAAGCGACATTTATAGCAAAAGTGTATAAACGAGCACAAACCCCGAAAAGAGAAGCTACAGAGTTCCATATAGGTATAGTGTGAGCTAATAGAAGGAATTGAGCAAAACCTTCTAACCACAACAATGTTTATTTAAATCCCTATAGACATTTCGATTGTAAATCAATCATCTTTAGAGGAAATTAATAGAAGAATAACTGTTGTGTTATTTCTGTAATAATTTCCTCTGAAGATGATTGCTTTGAAATCGAAAATGTACAAAAGGATTTACATAAAAAGATTTTTTTTAAGAGAATAGAGGGTTTTGTTTTATTTATTTAAATTAAGAGAAACGTTAGTAATATTGAAAACTTTTGTGATTATAACTGATCGAACAGTATAAACCCTTAAGAGCGAGTGTTTGCTTTACATTTTCTTATTACAGCTAGTTTTCATTTCAGAGTAGAACACTTTCGGTTGATATTTATATATTTTTTAAATTCATTTAAATCTGCAAATTTAAATTTTATTATTTATACGAGCAACACTTGTGCTACACAAATAATAAAATAAGGTTTTAATCTATAAAATATCAATAAAAGACAGTTAGCTCAGAAGTAAATAATAATAATTAACCCTAATGAGAGTCCTTTGAACCTTGTTTGCTCACACACGTGCTAACTTATAGCTATTACACATCATTATCAGCAAGGCGCAACCAAACTAGCAACATTCGCGAATATTCTCCGTTCGATTTTAGAGAGAGGGACGAGATTAGGGTTATCTTCACTCTTCGCTTCCTGTTGCAAAGCTACGCTAACGATCGTCGGGAGAGGACAAACCGGAAGTTGAGTAATTATACATCCCTACGTACAACCCCACGCTGTCTTTATTTACACAAAGAAATTACAATGAAATCTGCGGAGTTTTTTTCAATATTTACTGTTAGTTGTTCGGTAAAAGTATATTGGAATATTGAGGTTCGTTGAATTGTTTTAATTGTGATTATTTTGCTATCGTTTTTAAAGTAAACCAAAGTAAAAGTTGATATCCATTCCTTTTCTTCTGCTTACCTATTTACACATTTCAATTAATAATAGATATAAGGTTATTTGATTCAGTTTTATTCAATCGTTTCTATATATATATATATATATATATATATATATATATAGATAGATAGATAGTTTAAATTTTCAATCGTTAATAAAATATATTTTATTCGTTAAGTTCAAATACATTTCTTAAAACTGATAGTGGATGGACACTTGATGTTAATACAGTTCAATCATTAATTAGTTACATTTTATTAATTAACTTTAATTTTATATTGCAGAAAATCTTTTCACAAAAGGGGCAAAGTATGCAATTAGTTATTCCGTCCCAAATATTGTTTTCGTTTCTATGGTTTTAAGGCATAAACGAGTGTGATGTTTATAATGAGGGCAAAAAAAACAAATTTAATTTTAGTTACTTTTTAATTTATAAAAATTACAAATAATATAATTATGTATATACATGCAGCAGAATCATAAATATTAGGTAACAAAATAGAAAGCAAATTTCCATGCAACTTTTCTCTATACAACATATGGTGTTGTACTATTATACTTGTTTGTTACTATTTAATCGCTTTCATCTTTTTAGTTTCTACTTCATGAAGCTGATGTTGATCTAAAACTTTTATTATATCCACCTCTTGTAATACTTCATTATTGCAAGGAACCTTTCTTTATAATTTCTTATACATCTTTAAATAATTGATTTCTAGCTATGTGTAAGTTTCTTCAGTGCTAAAGTGCTGGTTTTAAAACATAGAGTCATTCAGTTCGAATCCAACCTAGACATCAATATTTAAAAAAATAATTATTGAATAAATATTTGAAAAAATTAAATTAATGTCATTTGTTACCACTACATGTTTAAAAAAATCTATTTGAACATGATTGGATGAATAAAAACATAATTTATCAACGATTGAAATTTTTACAATTCGATATATATATATATATATATATATATATATATATATATATATATATATATATAATAAATTTAAAATATTTCAAAAACAAGAATGCTTTAATGAATATATTTATTCAAAGCTTTTCGCCGATAAAATAGTACCAGCATCAAAAAAGCTTTGAATAAATATTTTCATTAAAAGTATTCTTGTTTTTGAAATATTTTCAATTTATTAACTATATTACAAGAAAACATATCACCATATTTAATATATATATATATATATATATATATATATATATATATATATATATATATATATATATAAAGAACTAAGTCAAAATATAAATACAAGAATTATAATTGAATTTACAATTCAAAGCTTTTCGTTGGCTAACAGTACCAACATCATCAGAAATATTAAACCAATACTGTTAGCCAACGAAAAGCTTTGAATTGTAAATTTAATTATAATTCTTGTATTTGTATTTTGACTTAGTTCTTTATTATTACACAATAATACAAATTACGATATATATATATATATATATATATATATGTGTGTGTGTGTGTGTGTGTGTGTGTGTAAGGATAGTGTGAGCTAATAGAAGGAATTAAATAAAATCTCTTACCAATTAAATCTCTTTATTTAAATCATTATGCACATTTCGATTGCAAAGTAATCATCTTCAGAGGAAAATAATAGAATATTATTCTTGTATTATTCCTGTAATAATTTCCTCTGAAAATCGGATATGTACAAAAAAATTTACATAAAAAGGTTTCGTATTTAAGAGTGTAGAGAGTTTTTGTTTTATTTATTTAAAATGAAAAAACGTTACTAATATTGAAAAGAGATTAAAATATAAAACGAAAATAACTATTAAAAATGTCATTCATAGCCCAATTAAATTACTATTAAAACACTCTATAAAACTTGTTGGTTCATGAGAAATAAAATAATAAAAACAATTAATTAAAGTAATCAAATGTGTCAAAAAACATTCACAAAAAACTTGTCCCATTATTAAGATTTCACCCTAATTAGAGTATTTTTTGACACATTTTATTTATTTTAATTAATTGTTTTTATAGATCTTATTTC